>VWZW01000416.1:246560-282621 GCA_013397115.1 Edolisoma coerulescens
CGTGACGCTGCACTTTGCGGCCGCCGCGGTGCGGCCGGGCCCGCGCCGCACCCCCCCCGCCCAACCTCCGGGCCCGGGGCCCTTCCCAAGGGGGAGGTGGAGGGGCCGCGGCGGCGGGAGCAGCCTGGGCCCCGCGGGCGGGCCGGAGCCGGGCTGATGCCGCGGGTGTGGGCAGGCCCTGGGCTGATCTCCCGGGACAGGTGCGGACAGAGTCCGCGCCAGCCCGGGGTCAGCCTCCGACAAACGCCCTGCGCCGTTTAACGGGCTCGGGCCCGGAATCAACGAGGCAGAGGCTCCCCCGCGCGCAGCGACCGCGGAGCAGCGCAGACTGCGCCTAACAAAGCCCTGTGTTCTGGAGCACTTCCTGCGGGGAGCGAGGGGAAATCACGGCCTCGGCCTCTCCACACGAGACAGGACCAGTTCTAAATAGAAATTGCAGCAATAAAACCCTGCCGTGCTAACTCTGAGCTCTTTCCTTTGGCAGCCAGGAGAAATAGATATGATTGTAGGAAAAGACCGAGAGGGTTTCTTCACCAATGGTCTGACCCTTGGTGCAAAGAAGTGCTCTGTGATCAGAGATAGCCTGTATGTCGATGGTGACTGCACAATGGACATCAGGACAAAGAGTCAAGGTGGTGAGCCGACATATAATGTTGCTGTAGGCAGAGCTGGACGAGGTAAGCACCCTTTTCTCTACCTTCAGATCGCTAAATTAGGAATGTGACCTTAGGCATAGACTCCAGCTACTAAGAAAACCAAACTCCTGTATTTAATGGCTAATTTTGGGAAGTGATGCAAGGGGGTGGATGGCAATGCTCTAGCTGAGTTCTGACTGGGAATTACACTCATCCCGGTTCCCACCTGCATCCCAGCCCGGCACCAGGCTGTGCAATGGTTAACAAGTCCCTGACAAGCAGGAAAAAGCAGGCTGCAGCTCCGGGTATGCTTAGCTGGTATTCCATCACTTGATACCAGAAGCTCAGGAGGGGTCTGTTAATGACAGGCAGTGACTGCAACTTTCTCATTGTAAATTGATTTATGGAAAGTTTATTCTGCAAATATGTGAATCTCACATATGAGCTGCTCCTGCTTAAAGAGTTCTACATTAACTCTTCTTGCATTTCCTATTGAGCCTGCTGATGTCTGTCCAGGCAAAAAAAAGTCCATCCGGTTTGGTACTGCTGAGAAATGTGCTTCATGCTCACACACCTGCTCCCTGTGCTCTTCATTTAACTTCCAGTAAAACCTATTATGGGGCAGCCACTCATCTGGGATATAAAATACTGGCTGGGAGTAGTGTGCCTTATGTTGGGAACACCTGGGCTGGCATTTTTGGGCTGGCTGTGGAACAGGTTCATGAGTGACAAGACGTTTTTGCTTATAGGTGTAAAACCAAAGGCAGAGCAGGTGTCTGTAGGCTAAAGCCCAGGGCAGGGATGCAGGAAGAGGGTTGGCAGCACTGAAGTGAAACAAGCAGAGTTCTGACTTGTGAAATGCCAATGAGAACTGTCTTAAGCTTTTATGAGCAAATTGCTATGGAAATAGAATCATAGAGTCATTAAGGTTGGAAAAGCCCCCCAAGATCATAGAATCCAACCATTCTCCCAGAGCTGCCAAGGCTACCACTGACCCACGTCCTCAAGTGCCACAACCACATGGCTTTTAAATCCCTCCAGGGATGGGGACTCAACCACTGCTCAGGGTAGCCTGTGCCAGGGCTGGACAACCCTCTTGGTGAAGAAATTTTCCTGATATCCAACCTAAACCTTCCCTGGCACACCTTGAGGCCCCGATGTATGATCACGTCTAGGTAGATTGGCTGCAGCATTCCCAGCTTGGCAAACAGTCCCTGGCCTGTAGCAGCCCAGTGCTCATTGTGTCCCTCTCCCTGCTGGGGGACATCTGATGGCAGCTCACAGTGGCAGTTGCTGGTGAGGAGCCTCCAGTGTTCCTTTCACCAGACAATCTGGGACACCTTGCTGGAATTGGGGGAGTGGGGAGAGCCTCAGCATGGTAATGGTCCCTGCATTTTGTCATATGTAAAAAGTGTGGTTTATAGTTGTGTTATTGCATGGAAAATCTCAGCCCAACTCACCCTTTGGGGTTTTTTACCAGCATCAGGGCAGTTACTCTGGTTCCTATACCAGCAGTGACTGCTGCAGCACAGATCATGGGGATTTTCTTTTGCCACTCTCCAGTCACACTTGTGCACATACTGCACCCCTGCCCCCACAGGTGTTTAAACTGCAGCAAGGATTTCCTTGCTGGATGATGACTGATGGTGAGAGACACTGTAATGCTTTTTTGATAGCTAGTGGCATTTTTCTTAGCAGTGAACTCTTAAAACTTCCATAGTTAGATAAAATCCCTGAGGATAGCTTGTAGCCCTGTCTACATCTGTGTTTTAACAAAACTGTTAAACTAGCTTAATACCCAAACACTAAATCTTGAATTTGAGGGTGTTTATTGCACTGCCTAAAACTTGCATTATTTCCATGTCTAACACACTCTTTTAAAAACTTTTTTTCTTTTCTCTTTCAGTCTTGGTCTTTGTAATGGGCAAAGAAGGGGTCCATGGAGGCGGATTGAATAAGAAGGCATACTCAATGGCAAAATACTTGAGAGACTCTGGGTTCTAGTTGTTAGGCAGACTGTTAAGTATTAGGGGAAGATTGCTATTAAACTTTCCTGGCGGTGAGCTTTAAACCTTACATTCTGGAAACTTTACTAGCAATGCAGGGTGATGGGGTATGAACCTGTGTCTCCTTTGTATCCCTTTGTTGGTGGGGAAAGGTGTTCTTTTTTTTTTCCCTTTAATTCTTTTCATTTCTGTTTTGTTTCCTTGTGTACTCCAGCATTGGTTATAGTCATGGGAAAGGAAGGTGTCCATGGAGGGACACTCAACAAGAAAGCATATGAACTGGCTTTATACCTGAGGAGGTCTGATGTCTGAGCAGCCTCTCCCCATCCACCTAGCAGCTGTCTGCACCACCACCCGCTTGTGCTCAGTGCTACCAGACCGTAGATGGTAGTTTGTGGTTTTTTATTTACCCATTTCCTACTGTCATAACTCCAGTTCCCCCCTGTTCATCTCTGTAACCACTGTAGGTAACCGAGCCCGTCTGGCACCACCACGACGATGATATGCATGATAACTTGAAACCTAGGAGGGGAACATGCCAAGTGTAGGCTCTGCTTTGTCTTAGCAATTAGAGTGATATTGACAACTAAACCAAGATACTAAACAAGGTGCCGATTGTACAATCTAATTTGATCAATGCCTCTTCAGCACTTTGAGCAAGTCACAGCTCACTAGTCTTCCTTTCACAGAGCATGGTTGGGAGGAAAAAAGTGCATGCATATCTTCACTTCTGTCCCTCTCTTTGTTTCTGTTTTTTAAACCCATGTGTTTGCTTACACCCATTTTTATAGTGCCTGGTTTGTTTAACCAATTTGCCACTCAAAAGCTATTAATGTCACATTAGTTTTGTCATTGCACTTCACTGTAGGCTTAAGTCTCTTACATTTTCTTGGTGATGTCTGAAGGTTGTACTGCTTAACAAGTGCAATCACAAAACTATGAAAGGGTACAGATGCACTTCCTCCCATGACCTTAAACCACCATCCTAGGGACTCCCCAGACATTCCATCATTACAATAGCTCAGGCACTTTTTTTTTTTTGCCAGCTCCTGTTCTGTAGTTGACTTGTGCAAGGCTGCCACTGTGGCCACTAGCTAGCCTGGCATAACCAGCTGGAGTGTGTCTGGTTTCAGTTTCTCATAGGACCAATTTTAATTTGCAGCTTGGGGGTCGGGGGGTGGGGGGTGTTGTTTTTGTTTTTTAATATGAAACTGCAATGTCATTGTGGAAAACTGCCACCTTCAGCGACCCTGGGAGCTCTGACTGGCTTCAGTCTTTCTGCCAGATCACTCAGTGGTGCAGAGTTTGGCTGCTCTGAAGCCACTGTTTGGATGAAGGTTGGTAGTTTGTAAGCTAAACTGTCAAAATACCATTTCAAATTTAAAAATCTTCATCTGGCCTGTCACACCCTTGCTGCAGAAATGATGGAGTGAGCTGCCTTGTGCACGAGTCATCTGAAATGTCTGTAACCAAACTCAGTTCAGGCACGGTTCTGACCTGTATGTCCATTGCAAGAACTGCAGAACTCTGTATACTAAAGAATAAATGGGAGATGGTAGTGGTTGGAATAACTGACTTGGCTGTCTTGTGATGAATTTTTTAATATGTATTCTGTGCCATACTATTGTTAAAAAAAAAAAAAAAAGAACTGTTGCTATTGTGAGATGGATTTTAACTGACTCTGAGGGTTTCTTTTGACTGGCACTACCTTAGGGACATTCTAGTATTTGCTTCTATTGTTGGGCCTTGTGGATAATGTACAGATTTAAACAAATTCTTGTTGCTGATTTGTCCATTTCTTTCCCTGCACTTTGTTACATCTGGGATACAGTCTAACTCATCTGATTTAATATGCATTTCAAAAAATGCCATAACTATTAAAAACACCTTGTTTACAGACAGATGAAATAAATTTATTCCAACCAAACAAAACCAGACTGTTGGTAATTTTTCCCCCCACACCCAGGAAAATCCTCTGAGGCCCTTCAGTGCATGGCTGGCTGCACTAACTGGAGGTCTAAGTGCAGTTTTAAGTTTTGCACGACAGCAGTAGTGTGATAATATGGTAAGTAGTGTGGTTATTTACTTCAGTCAAAAGCCAGGCAGTCTTTAGGGTAGATCTTCAATTAGGAGATGATTTCTCATCTCTTAATTCCACATTTATCCAGCTCTCTGGTCCGGGTTTCCCCTGCCCTCTGAATGCCCAATATACCATTCCTGCAATAAGCTGAAGGAGACTTCACATAGGACCTGGCAAAGGTGTCTGTGGTGGCCTGCCCAGGTCAGTACACCCAGGGTGGGAATGTGCTCCCCTCACCCAGAGAAGGGGCAGATGTAAAGTCTCCATTACCTTAAAGGATTGGACCTGTATTTGTTACTTCTGCTGAGAACTCCTAAAAACACAGGCCCAATGGGATGTGATGGTGAACCCTGGAGCTTGTGGGATGGGAGGACAGCCAAGCCCAGATCACGGGAGGTGAATCTGTAGAAAGGCTCTGCCTTCTTTGGCCCTCAAACTAGTCGGTGCTTCTGGACAGGACCTGAAAATGCCTTTGTTCTCCCCTCCTTCCCCCACACCTTTATCATCAGTGTCAGCAGCACCTGCTCCTCTGCTTGGCACCAGATCTGGGTCCAACTAAAACCTTCCTATATATAGTGTTCATATTCTCCCACTGCCAAGTGGCTCTGTGTCTGAACTGGATCTCCCAGTGCCAAAGTTAGAACAGACCAACACACCCAGAGCAGAGCAAATTCCTGCTCAGTAGTAACTGGTACCGAGGATGCACATCTCCTGCTTCCCCCATCAAACACATGTGAAGCTGTGCTCAGTGTCTGAACACAAAGTTGTACTCACCTTTTGACTGCAGAACTTTGTTTCTCCCTGGTTAGGAGGATGAGGGTAGCACATCCCTAAAGCTACTTCTGTGGCTAAGGCCAGAGGTGACTGACCTCAGAGGCAGGAGCCAGCTGCTGGCAGCACACACCAGGTACTTGTCATCACATTCCTTAGTGTGACATTGTTCCTTTCTGACCAGTTCCCTTCCCTTGAGTGGGTGTGTGTCACCTGTAAACTTCTGCTTGGTTAAGAATTAGGTGGTGTTCAAATTTCTTTTTCAAATGCATTTGTGGGTGAGTTTTCCTAGCATAACCTGACTGCAGACACTAGAATTGCCTAAGAGCATATTACAAAGTTTAGGTCAGTTCATGGTTCTGGAACTCCAGATTTTGGGGTGCCTGGGTTACAATAATGAAAAGACATACACACAGCAACAGCAGGGACCTATGTTAAGAAACATCTTTCAGCTTAGCAATTACATTTTCAGAAATCATTTTCCCATTTGGACTCACCAAGACGTATGCATGCTGAAGGAGAATTTTGCCTGGTGAA
Source organism: Edolisoma coerulescens (assembly GCA_013397115.1). NCBI lineage: Eukaryota > Metazoa > Chordata > Aves > Passeriformes > Campephagidae > Edolisoma > Edolisoma coerulescens. The sequence continues at coordinate 252,590 of VWZW01000416.1, forward strand.
AATACACCACTACACTGATTGTCATTACCCCATGGCTGCTGGCAGCAGTGGTTTGGAGATGAATCATCCTTTCGTTATGATCCTTTTACTGTGCCTCATTGTGCAAAAAAAACTTTCCCTGCTCTCAGCCAGGCCCGGAAAACAGATCTGCACTGCAGGGTGTGTGGCTGCATGGAGTGTTAGGTCAGAAATCACATCTGGGACCACCTCACCTGCCATCGGCTGTCCAGGGTTCCACACTGGGGCTGTGGCTCTGCAGGCGCTGCCAGCGGGGTAGGAACTGTTCAGAGCACCCTGGTCCTCCTTCACGCTCCCCCAGGCAAACTACGTGTACAGACTCTGGCCAGTCCAAACTCCTCCTCAAGCTAGAAGTGAACAAAAATGAAGGTTTTCTGTGTAACTCAGACGCCCTGCACGCAGCACTGATTGATCAGTGCAACTCCTTGTACTGTGATTCACAGCATGGCACAGGAAACATCTGCTCAGAGATCCCAACAGATCTTCATCTTCAAAAGCACTTCAACCTCAGTAATGTAGGCGAGTACTCAAGGTCTCAAGAGATGCAGAAGTTCAATAAACTGCTTTTGATATTTAAAGTGGAAAACATGTTTATTAACATTCTTTCAAGCTTTCCTTAGTCAAGGCCATATAAAAAAATCTCCATTTGAGTATATGCATGGTTTTACTTTCTACATAGTTACAGAGGTATTATATAGAATCTAACTTTTTTGTGATACACTGGTAAGTACTGAGTTCTGTGAGACAGGTGTAAGCACTTGTTTTCAAATCAGGTATTTGAAAAGAACAATTTTTTATATACAGTTTAGCAGACTAATGCAGCATCAAATGCTCTTAGTAAGAGGTATATGAGCCAAGGATCAATATAATACTTACCTAAACTTCTTTTTCTATGTGGAACAAAACCTGTCTCAGTTGTCTCCCAACCGCCACCTCCCCGCTGGAAACCAGACAACAAAGTAGTAGCAAGGAGGGAGAATTAATGTGCTTATGGTGGACCTGACCTTGTGAATTGCTCAAAACTAAACATATATTCTAAGCTTCCTCATCCTGGGAATTGCTCAATGGAACTGCTTAAACTCAGCTACCATGGCAAACTCCAAAGGATTATTTGGAATCGCTGCTTTGAGATAAAAGTGGAATTTCTTCTGCTTTGACATACCAGCACATAGAATATTGATCTGTTCTACATTTTCCTTTCAGCAGTGGTGACAGTTTTTAGGAAAACTATACAAACATGCAAATACAGGTTTTTTTGGGCCTAAGGGGTAACACATACCTACATGTAATAAATATTGCTCTCAGGATGACCCAGATGTAGCTACAAAATAGAAATAAAAGTACTTCCAGAGAAATCCCATTTCAACAAGAGACATTTAGAGTCTCTGTGATATTTCTATTGATATAAACTATTAACATTATTCATTAGCATTGTAAAGTCCAGTTTAACTGTTGGTTTTGAGAAGACAGAATGTGTGACTAAATACCTGAATCAAAAATAAATCTACCTGTAATGATTTAACCAGAGTACTACTACATGAACTGCTGCTCCTATTGAAGAAACCAAATGGATTACAGATTAAAAGATTCCCTATGCAAAGGTTTGTAAATAGCCTTAAGAACCCTTTTGTTCATACACCTATGGGTCATTAGTAGTCTCAGACAGTGTTTGCCACTCTGTACTCCCTGTCTTCACTGGGCTGCAGCTGAACCACTACACTTTCTTCATTCATCCCATTTTCCGCATCACTGCTATCAACATTGTCATTGTCATCCTCCTCATACTCCGAGGACTCGGTCATGTTCTGATGGGAATGGGACTCTGACAGAGCCCCAAAGGACTGTGTGCTGACCGAGGCCAAAGGTCTGAGCAAAGGAGTGTTCTCAGACACTTCGTTCTCCTCTTGGCTGCTGTCTGTCTCCGAGTCAGAGTCCCCCTGGGAAGGGACCACTTTCTGCTTACACACAGGACAGGTTTTTTTTGTTTTTGTCAGCCACGGGTCCACACACTTGCAGTGATAGGCTGTTAGAAAACAAAACACAAGGACATCATTATCACAGTGAAAAGGACAGGGAAACCTGCTAAACCATGTTTCTCTTCAGTGACATGGGAGAATTTTAGAATGTAAATCCCACAGAGAATTTTAGTCCCAAGTTTGTTGGCACATAGCCTGTACAAAACACCTGATGGATTAGGATCTCAATCACATGGGTATATGCCATGAATACCTGTGCTCTCTACTGAGTGAATGAGAGCAGTAGTACAACAGGCCACATTTGACGACAAACTTTAAAGCTTTTTGAGCCATTCCATCCACTTTGCAGCAGACATGCCCACCATCATCATCCTCACATTGCCTCTCACCTCCACACCAACACATATCAAAGCACCTCATTATTAAATGACATTACCGCATGATTTTGTGGATCTTAAATTAGGTCTGCAATTGGCACTGCAACTAGACTGGCCGTGTTTAAAAAAAAAAGTACTTAAGTGTCTTACTTATGGTATTAAAAACTCAGCTCTTCTTCATAAGAGAGACTTCTACTTGGCAAAGAGCTCAGATTTACACAGGCCAGCAATGTCATGTTTAGTACCTGGTCAAGCACACTGGCAACATGTTCTCCACACAAACCGATGGTGGTGGCTGGTGGTGTTCAAGTTAAGTTACCTCTGCAGTCCTCCACTGAGAGAGATGCCATGGACCTGTTCTTTCTCTCCTGAGAACTCCTTGTTTGTCAGCCTAGTTTGAAATTGGTTTTATGACTGAGGTTCTAAAAAGCTCAGCCTGTCAGCTGCTGTTCTGGCTGTGTATAGAAGGCTGTAACACCTCTGCAGTGGGCTGGACTTGAGAAAGACTGTCACAAGGAAAATATTTCACTGACTTCCAAGTGCAGTCAGGCAGTGGTGTGCTTGGCTGCAGACTCCAGGACAGACCCATCCCTTCAGCTGCACCTCCAGGTCACCAAGAGCTCAATTTTGTGGTTTATTTGTTTTGGGAAAAGTGAAAGCCTATTTTTTTAAATGTAGAAAGTATTACAATGAATACAGGTATTTAGGGGACAGCATCAAGCCCAGATTTTCTTTCATGTGTACATTTAAGGAAAAATGCAAAGTGGGAATGCTAGCATTTTAACTTTTCAAAAGAGAAAGCAAGCTTTCACTTTTCCCACCTTGTACATTCATTCTTGAATATTAGCAAAAAGAAATTTTATAAATCACTCAGTAAACATATTCGCTGTGGGTTTTGGACAGTGTTTTGGAAAGCTGTTTTAATTGAAATTCAAACCTAAAATACAGCTGCCTACCATGAGAGCATGGAAGGATCCTGAGCTTGTCTCCATCCTCATATTCATCCAGACAGATGGCACACACATCGTATTCATCTCCTACAGCACATAATTGAGAATTAGTTTGACTTTAAAGGACTTGCAGCACACCCTCCTGACACGCACATGGGCTCTCCTGGCTTGTTCCTCAGGCTGAAGGAACCACCAGTTCCCCCTGCTCATGCAGGGCAGTTCCTGCCAGCTGCAGAGCTACTGGTGAGCTTTTCGCATCTCTGGGACCAGAGCTCATCCACGTAAGGTTAATAAAAGTATTTTAAACTGTGTGAAGTGCTATCTCTACAATATTTTTTCATGCTTATTGAAAGTAAGATAAAAGGACTTAAAATATTGCATTCACTTTACTATACAGGTTTTAATACGTTATTGACAAAACTTAAGGCAGAAAAATAGCAACAAAGAAAACTGGATAAAAATTAAGAATAGTAACTAAGAATGACAGTCTGGCCACAGGAAGAAGTTCACTGTTTTGTAACTCAAACTTCACAAACAGGATACACAGCACTGACACGCTGTGGTATGTGACCAAAGGAGTGACACTTTTTAGAGGTTAATGCATTCCCATTTCATTTTTTTGGTCAAGGATTTTACAACATGCTCCTTCCATCAAGTTCTCGTGGCTCTTTCCCTTTTCTGAAGACAATGGCCTCCAAAGCTGCTCCAGTCCTGCAGTGGCTTCAGCCCAGCCACTCGCTCCCCCCGAGGGACAGAAAAAAGGGGCAGAAGGAGAAAAGTGAGAAAATATTGAGAAAAAGACAGTTCAATGGGTAAAGCAAAAGCTGCACACAAGCAGAGAAAAATAAGGAATTCATTCACTGCTTCCTATCAAAGTTTTGAGACCAAACAGCAGCAAGCAGAACAACGCAGTGAGAGAACAAATAAAATTCCACGGTTTGGTTCTTAAACCCTCGTCCTCAACACACACATGGATTGTCTCTCTCCAGGCAAGGACAGAAAATCCTGAGCCTTTTGGTGTCTTCCTCACCTCTCTGCACCCAGGATTCTCTTCTGGGAAGTATATATGAGCTCTGTGGAAAGGGACAAGGGTGCCCTTTCCAGAGCAGCCCATAACACAGGTTAGGGCACTTCATGAGTGCCTTTATAAGATACATGAATAATGAGAAAACAGGATCAAACCTAACAGGGTCACAAGGAAGGTAGGCAATTTCCAGAATTAAAAAAATATGGCACATCTTCTCTCCTTGGACATTGCCACAATAGCCAAGAAAGTTCTGTATGTGAAATGACTGCTCCTGGTCAGTAAACGCAGCGAGGATTAGCAGAGAGAGCTCGTAAGTGGAAGCTGCTCCTGGTGGTGTTGGAAGAAGCACATTAGGCTGGAGGAAAGTTACTGGTACTGTCTTGTTACAAAATTGCTTTGGAGCAACATTGATAAACACCCAAGGACCATATCAGACCATTACAGATATACAAGACACCATTAAGTAGGCATTATCCAGAGGGCACCTGGGATAGCAGAGAGAAATCTGTAAATCTGGAATAATGGCACGTGAATTAAATTCAGTACTATAAGATGCAAGTTACATCCTGGGGAATTTTTAGCTGAGATTTCAACAGTTATAAACATTTGAGAAGAAACAGGGTGTAGCGGTTGATCGCTAGTATTCCTAATGTGATACAAACGGGAAAAAGAAAACTGCTGCAGTAGGACACATTCAGAGCAGTCCTCCCAGAGGTCTAAATACTATTCAGTCTTCAACATGGCCCTCCACATCTCTCAAAGATTAATTTAAACAGAAACAAGGAAATATTATGATCACATAGCAGACAAACTACTATGAAAGGAAAATAATTTTTAAGAACCTGATAACTTAAACCTGGCAATCTGAGGGCTGAAAGAGGATTGAGCCTTCTCTATAAACACCACAGAGAAAGAATCTCATGGACAGAGAAGAGAGACGCTCAAGGTGGTGAGGGGAAGATCATCATCTGATCAGGAATCATCAGGCTGGATGTGAAAACAAAAAAACTGACCACTGGAACAGCGATACTCTGAACCAGCCTTTCAGGACGCTCAGCCAGCAATCCTGGTATTGGGACAAACCTCCCCCTTTCCCTAAATCTAGTTTTACGTCAAGGCTTTAGATGTGTGACACAAATTCCTAAGAGAACAGCATCTGGAAGGAGATGGAAATGGACTCCCAGAGTTGCATCTGAATGGTCAGACAGGAAAGTTTCCTTAACATCTGCAAAAGTTGCTGAACTCTTCTTTCATACACCTCTTGAATTCAGACCCATCCGGTGTTGCTACTTTGTCTCCTGATGGTACTTCTCCCCTTACACCACGAGCACTGTATTCACACAACTGAACCTGATTGTCCTATCACTGTCCAGCACTGCACCGTCTCCCCTCAGGCACCCCCTTGCTCCTGCTGCTCCTTGCTCCCCTGATCATGAAGTGCTCTTCAGATGCACAAAGTACTGCACCCGAAAACAACCAGCCTGGCCCAGCCCGTCTGTACCCATCACATGGGCGTAGGCGCATGTGGCAGCAGCTTTCCCATCACTTTATGGACACATCTGGTTGAGGGACTGGAGATTCACAGGTTCAAGTGCTCCACTTCATCTGAGTCCATCTCATCACATAGGCAGTCACCTGCCCAATACATGGTGCTGGGTACCCGTGCCCTGGTTACACACTGTGCAGTAAGAGAAGGCACCAAGGACAGTGCCTCAGGGAAAAAAGGGCATGTGGCCCACCTTTCCTAAGGATGGACACCTAAGATACATCCTGCAGTACTCTGGGGAGATCCAAAGAACAGTGCTGGAAAGTGACTGCTATTCTCAAGCAGGCTCACCTCCCCGGGGCATCCCCTGGCCAAGAACAGCAGCACCCTCCAAAGAAAATGACACAGCAGTGGAACTTCACACTCATGTCTATGACAAGTAGGTACATGTAAAGTTTCCTGCCACCACAGGTATTTCTCCCACTCCCGCCAACAGTGCAGCCCTGGCCCTCACCATAAAGCAATGTGCAACACACCCTTGGCCCTGTTGCTCCAGCAGCAGCCACAGCGTCCGTCCGCTGCAGTCTGCCTGCTCCCCACCTCCCACAGATCATCACACCTGCCATTAACCTGTGCTATTCCCAGCTGCTTGCTCTCCCTGTGGCTTGGGGAAGGGAGGCGGACGCACACAGCACCCCAGATCAGGGACACTGGCCCTCCTTGGCACCCAGGCACACAGGATTTCTTTCTCCTGGACTAGTTCCCAAGCTGTTTCAGCTCCATGACCACATGTCCCTCGAGATCTAATTTAATTTCTAAAAGGGGCACTTTTCAGGTATCTTTTTCTCAAACTCCCATTACTCTAATTTAGAAGCTAACTCAGAACCACCAAAAGAATAATGAAAAAATGAAGTACGGACATAGCTGCAAAATAAAGTATCTTGCTTGAATAAACTGTATGAAGAGTATTTAGTAAGCAAAATTATCTTCTAACTACTTGGCACATAGAAATAAAAAAGAATATTTTCAGAAATACAGAATTACCTATCCACACATGTACGTGTGCTTTGAGCAATGCAGAATGCAAAACTACCACTGAGACTTTGGCAGAGTTTCTCTTGTGTTTTCTCTATCAGACCATAACCAACTGTGCAGTCACGCAGATGGGTCAATAATGAACAGTAATTAGAACACTTATAATCCCACTTTCAGGGAAAAAAATAATCAATTTAGGAATACATAATGAACTGCAGAACTCCACTTACTGTGACAGAGCTCTTTAAAAGTCATTGAGACACACCCATGGCCCACTATTGCTCAATCACATGTATCTGCATATATGTACACAAAAAGTCAACACACATGATACTTGAAGATATGCATTTACATAAAATGACATGCCCTCTTGCAGCTTACTATTTGTCACATGTTGGGGCTTTTTCCCCATGTGTACACAAAGTAGTTCAAAGGCAACTGTAGGAAGCTAAGCTCCTCTTCCACACTGACACTTAACAAACCATTTTTTTTTTTTAAATCTTAACACCCAAATTCTGGATTCTTTATCAGATACTTCACCACTCATTATGATTGTAACTCTTGACACTCAATGTAGAAAAAAACCTCCTCCATTCATTTTTAATTTCTTGATAACTTCTCTCCCACAGCATTTTATCTTCCCTAAATTTATGACATTTTCTTTTCTACAGGAGTGAAAGGCTACACTCTTTAATTTCATTGCATTTCAGATCTAAAAATCATTTCAGTCTTGGCCTAGATTCCATTTTAGGGTAAAGTTAAGATAGCTTGGAAATAATATATATTTATGAGGATAAATTCTGTAATACCAGTTCACATCTGGGCTATTTTCTTCAGAACATTCAGATTTGCTACCAATCATATTACAGGTGCAGTAAACAGCTCTTTTTTGCTGTGTTCACTTTTGTTATAAAGACATCCTACATGGCATCTCAACTCCCACTGACTTTTGTGTGACCTAAACATAAACCATTTTGTAAGGAACCACAACACAGCAACTGCCCCGAAACTCTTTCAGTGTAGAAAACAGGTTTTTATACAGTCTATGTTGCATTCTGTGGAATTATTCAAATGAGGCCTGTTGATTGGAACTTTGCAGAAAGCCAACTGCACATATTTTGTTACTGCATTCTCTACTCACCACAGATATGTTCACAACAGCAAGTATCTTGGTGTTAAATTTGAATTGCTCTTGCCCTCACAAAAGTATTGTGATTGACTGAAAGGATCACTCCTCTAGGAAGGTAAAGAAATTACACCCTCAAGATAGTTTTGTTTCTATACTCTACAATATCAGGCAACTTATATGTCACTAATATTTACCAGTTTCCAGACCAATAATTACAGAACCATTAAACAGACTGAGTTGGAACATCATCTATTCCACCACCCTGCAGTGAGCAGGGACACCTTTCGCTAGATTGTGTTGCTCCGAGCCTCATCCAGCCTGGCCTTGGAATGTTTCAGTGATAGCGGAGCCATAAGCTCTCTGGGCAACCTGTGCCCATGTGTCACTACCCTCATTGTAAAAAATTTCTTCCTTTTATCTAGTCTGAATCCACCCTTTTTCAGTTTAAAACCATCACCCCCTTGTCTTATTGCAACAGGCCCTGTTGAAAGGTCTGTCTCCACCTTTCTTATCAGACAGATCTTTTCAGGCACTGAAAGAGGTCTAAGGACTCCCTGGAGCCTTCTCTTCTCCCGGTGAACACCCCCAGCTCTCCCAGCCTGGCTCCAGAGCAGAGGGGCTCCAGCTCTCAGAGCATATTCGTGGCTTTCTCTGGATTCCCTCCAGCAGATCCCCATCTGTCCTGTGCTGATGATTCCAAAGCTGGACATAGCACTGGAGGTGGCAGTTCCAAATACAGGAAATACTGCAACACAGGGGCTGCTGGGGTCACTGGTAATGGGAGAACAACAAGGAACTTTCATGCAACTTCTGCACTGATTTTTTTTTAAGCAATGTTTTAATGCTCAGCCACAGTCTGCTCTGCTCCTATTAAAGAAGTATTAGAACTCTTCTATTTCAGCGAGAACAGGGTCAAGCCAAACGTTTTGTATGCTTTCACTCCAAACTCTACTATCTATTTCAAGTGTACTCAAAATTACCTCTGAAACTTAATATGCCTTTGATTTAGAGGGGTTTTGGTGTTAAAAACAATAGGGTCCAATTAGTTAGACACAGAACGATCCACTTGCCTTTCTTAAACTTATGTACAGGAAGTTTCTTAAGCTGATCCTTCCTAAGCCGATTCCTTCTTGCTCTGTGTCTGTCCTGAACAAATTTTGTTATCTGGAAACAGAAACAAGATAACATGAACAGTAAGTTAAACCAATAAAAAAAACAAGAGAAGTTTTGATTTATGAAGCTATGCAGTAAGTTGGTCAAAAGGGAACCCCAGCTAACACAGAATAACCTTTTCTGTTGCCTGGACATAAGGATGAAGCCAAACAAGCCTAAAGGATGTTCTCCACAAACATGGCACTTGGAACTGAGAATACACAAGGGGTTTTTTGGGAGGAAAGAGAAAGAAAAAGGTATGTCCATACTGCATAACATAACAGCCATTGCTGCAATCCTCTACTGAGGCCTGTGAAAAGCAGGAAGCATGCTGCACAGCAAAACACAATTGAGTAAGTTTGAATAGTTTTCCTTTTAGATTTAGATTATTACAGCTGTTTTAGAGGATTATTCCCACGTTCATCAGAACTGTTTTCACATTATCTAAAATAGTAGTTTGGGGAGGACTAAAGGGTTTACTTTGAGTTGTTGTTACATGTTATACTATCCCATACTAAGATAACTAAATAAGTAAAATAACTAGTAATACCAAGCTCTCTAAATAACTATAGCAAAGATTCTATTTCCATTTTCTTAGTAGTCCCTAATGCTATTTCTGTTTAATTTCTAAATCTAGCACCTGTGATATGACATTCTTTTTCAAATATGATGACAAGCAAACGAACAAAGGATTTGAATCTAAACAGTTCGTTCAGACTCTTTCACCACAGCTGAACAATAAGCTGTATGTACAAACTGCAGTTTTTCTGCTGTAATCCAGATCCTTAGTAACAATCAGAGTCTCACGTGAATCTCCTAGTCAAAAACAAGATTGTCTCAAAGAAGCAGGGACAGAATCAGTAAAGAATGAGGACCAAATCCAACCTGGTACCTCCCTGGGATCGATTTCACTGCACCAATCAATTGTCCAGTGCTCTAATCTATTGAGATGTCTCTGTGAAGGCCTCTCTATACACAAGGGAATCAGCATCTCCTAGTTAAGTATCCTTGGCAAATTTACTCAGTGTGTACGCAACTCCTCTGTCCAGGTTGCTGACAGCAACACCACAGAGAACTCGCTGTAAAGCTGAACCCTCATGAGAACCACTGATGCCCAACCACCAGCCAGGTGTTACCTGCTTCACTGCAGCTCCCTGAGCCTGACCCTTTCGACAGCTCACCCATCGTCCTGTGTACACAATTAGTTTTAACAGGGTGGTTTTGTCCAGAAGGACACTGTAAAACACAGTAGCAAAAGCTTTGCTAAAAAAATTCACATCTAGGTGATCATTCTGCTTTGTTTTCAGAGAGCTGCTGCAATTGCAATTGTCCCAAACATGCCCAGGATTGTCAATGAAATACGTAACTTGTAGTGCAAAAAATACCAAAGCAGAAAAATTTTTGAAGTGTTTATAGAACAGTTGATGCATTATTTTCTTTTTATTAAAGGGTAAAATAATAAAGTGGGCACAGATTACAAAAAATGGGATGCAAGTATCCTGAAATAATATATAGCTATGCTATCTTACCATTTCAAGAAAAGATGTCCCAACTGAGAACCTCTACAGGCAATGCACATGCTGAGATCTATGCTCTGTGCTGTGAGGCTCTGTGCTCGCACACTCGTAACTACACCTGCAGTACAAAACAGTGAGCCCTGCACTGTGGAACAGTGGGACTAATGATTATTAAGTTTGGTAAGGCGGGATATGCTCTCGGTGTACAAGAGCACAAGGACAGGTCACTCTGTATGGGGCCAAAAAGCAAGCACTTGCAGAGCGCAAGACTGGCAGTGAGGACAATTCCTACAAGCAGTTACATGCTAGGGAGAACATCCAAAAGGCTCCTGATATCCCTTTGACAAAATTCTGCACCTGTTTGTTTTATTGAGAAACTAAATGATTACAGGTAAGCATGGTACAGGTATGTGCAGTACACATAGCTTCACTCTTCCTTTACTGTATACCCTCCTTTAACTTCAGTGTGTGACAGTTCCCTGATGACTTGAAAGAAAAAAAATATTACTAAAAGAAGAAACTTACCATAAATATGACGATGAGAATAAGACAGATCCCTACTATTATTAGGAAAGGGATTAAGTAGTACTCCAAAGGAAGACTGAACTCTGGGATTAACACAACATGGCCACTGTGGGGAGGAAGAGATAACACTTTCTAAATTAATGAGAATTTAATGAACAAGTTGAAGAACATATACAGTGAAAATAAAAACCAAACAAAAGATTGTCACTAGACACACTACAGGAATCCTACCTGTGCACAACAACATAGAAAATTCAGTCCATACCCACACAATATAAAGCCAATTAAATAAAGGACAAAATACTGTTTTTTGAGTTAAAACTACTTACTGACCTCAAGCAAATCTAGAGAAACCAAGAAAACCACCTCATGGCTGCTTTGACAGCAGAATAAAAAAAATATAACATGACTATCAAAAGATACAGTGAAATCATTTGTATTTACTAAAGCATTGCAGTTTGCTCTGCGGCACAAGATTTTACCTGGAACACCTATAACCTCTGTCATCATAACATCCTGTTTTAGAGCCATAAATATTCAAAAGAGACAATGATCTAATGCAAGGAATAACACAGCTGCATGTGAGTTAACCTACCCTTTTTCGTAAGTAAACTCCTCTTTAAGAGAATTAGCTGACGTCTCACCAATAAAGACAGAAGGAATGTCAATCTTCTTTAAAACCTCAACTGTATTAAAAAAAGCAGGAAAATAAAACTATTATTATGTGGACAATCTATGGGTACTCAAGATCCAAGACCTGAACATTACGAGATTATCACAACAGGAAGACATATAACATAGTGACATACAGACCAACGCACGTGCATGTTACAGCTTTACTTCATATAAGTACTATTATTTTTCTTACACAATTTCTAGGGAATTTATTGCAGGTAGAAAAATCAAAATTCCTAATGGAATAGTTAAAGGGAGAATAAAACCAAAATATGTTGACAAAAGAGGATCATAATTTTAACCAGAACACCATTCTTTACTCAGAGATTCAAGCAAGTCACAGAGTTCCATCGATTTCCAGAATTTCTGGCAACTTACATGATTTTGTGATCTGGTTCTATTAAGTTCTAATTAATCTGTCTTCCCTCCTTTTCACCCCAAACATAAACAAACATACTGGAAACAACTGTGGCTAGATAAGGTCAAAAAGAAGAAAGAAGAAAATTAACAAGTCCCACATCTTTATTTCAGTCTCAAGAAACTGGATGAACTGTTGTCTTCTCTGTTTACCAGTGAAGGCAGTAATAAATGAAAACTTATCGAAAGATAAATCTCACATTCTAGAAAACCTTCTCCTCAGCTTTACTTTATATTGATTTTCCCCCTCATACTTCACATTTAAGGCTCAAAGTAACCTGAGTTTAGTCCATCTCAAAGCAGTCAGGTTCCCCAAGGCAAAAGCACACGTGGCTGAACATCACCTCATACTATGAGGTCTGTGTTTGTTGTGGATCTGTTCTACGTTTTGGTTACTCAGTGAAACCTGAAAATAAGATTCATATGGGTTGAGAATTCATTAAACCCACTTTCACGTTACTGCCTGGGCTACTCAGCTCCCATTTAGTTTGTCAAAGTTCATTCCTACTTTACTCAATGGCATTTCCACTGGAAAAGAATTTATTTTCCTCTATTTATTTTCTTATTCCATTGAACAAGTTGAAAAACTGGACAAAATAAAGAAATGCCACAAAGAAAGCAGTAACAGCACTAGAAACACAAAGCACATACCACAGAACAAACCCAACATTCTGACTAGATTTCAAGATGTTCTGAACATATTCATTCCACAAAGGTTAAAATTGGAACAGCTAACACAAGAACCAAATAGTAAATGGTGCACTGGTCTCTAAATATTCTTTTTCCAACTAAAAAACTGAAAATAAGTGCACGTGATATGCTAGAATCCACTTGTCCAGAGAACAGGAAAATGTACCCAACAGTGCAACAACAAACTGGAATGACTATCACGGATGAACTTCATGATCTTAAAGGTCTTTTCCAACCTAAATGGTTCTATGATTCTAAATACTAAAATGTCATATTACAAAGTTTGATTTCCTTCCAAATGCAAGTTTTCTACTTTTCCTATATTTCTCCTTAATTAACAACACATCAGCTATTTTTCACATCAGTAATATAAATCTAGCCCAGAACACCTGAACTAAAATTTGAAGGAAAACCAAAAGAAGCATTCAGAGAAGGCACAAGTCAATGTACTTGTTCTTATGCAAATATCTCCTGTTATTAAATCTTAAAAGCAGGAGGATTTCTCTGGTTTTTCTGTTTAGTTTGGTTTTGGTTTTTGTTTGTGGTGGTGGTTTTGTTGTTGAGGTTTTGAGGGGTTTTTGGTGGTGCTGCTGCTTCCAGTGGGTGAAATGATATTCAAACAGGAGAGAAGAAGTGATACCTGTACTTACTGTCGTTGGATCCCATGCTTATGAGGTCATCAGAATCAACATTGTGAACTATAGCTGCCTTGTATCCAGCTCTCTGGGCATTTAAGACCTGTAAGCCACACAAAATACTTACTGGAAAGACTATTGCTTCCAAATACAGTAACTTGTCTGTGCTTTCTGAGATAAGGTACACTTTGACAAAGTGATTATTATGAACACAATTTGCACTTATAAACCAAGTGTCACCTTTCAAAGCAAAATAATATCATTATTCTGATATTCATGTAGTTATTTTTTTAGAAAGCCATTTTAATATTGTCTGCAGACAGACTATCTACATATATTAAAAATAAAAGTTAAAACTTTCTATGGGTAGTTAAAAATATTTGATTGTAATTGAAAATAAAGGCACTAACTTACTTGGGTAATCTAGAAATTACCACTTGATAGTTCATGAAGTCAGATGAGTAGTATCTTTTCCATGCTTCAGAGATGTGGAATATCTCAACTGAAAGCCCAGGTATAAGAAGCTTTCTCATGGAGAAGTGCAAAATTATAACTATGAGTAAAAAACTATTAACATCCTGTGCACCAGTTACATTTCTAATACAGACTCACCTTTTCATCAACACAAGGAAAACCCAAGGTCCATGTAAATGGCATTTACTGCAGCGACTATTACCAATGTAAACTTAGCTAAGTTACAACTGTTCATCTTGGATATTGCTTCTACTGCATCCACCACAGTATAAAAAACTCCTCACAAGTTGCAAAAAGCACTTAGAGCACCTTGAGAAACTTTTGGATTTCATCCCAACAACAGTGATTCTCTTCCCATATTGCTAATGACTGTATTTCCAACAGCAGAACAATGTTATCGGAAAATGCAGAAGGCAGACACCTTGAGAAATCCCAATATTACAAAAAAAAAAAAAGTAAGTCCATTTAAGATGTTAACATACATGCATGGTTGGGAGTTTGGCTAATATTGCATCACCACAGAAAATATCCATAGTGCATACATAAAGAAATCAAGAAATAACTATGTACCTGCACTTGTCATTTTCAACATAAAACAGAAGGAGAGAGAGAACTTTCAATTTTTGTTAAAATATGCATTCTGTCAGTCAAGTAACTGATGGGTAATTTACCTCACATCTCAGCACACATGCCACTTTCTGGCAGAAACTTTAAGGCAAAATGCTGTACTATGCATGCAATTATATAATGCAATATTGCAGGAGTATTAACAACATACTAAAGATGTGGATTCGCTGGGCACAGAGTGTGCAGATACCCATGCTCGCCTTGGAAATGCTGATCCACTTCCTACTTTGCTCTTTGTCTAACAAGAAACGAGCGGGAACGCTCTTTCCTATCAACATACGAAATATAAAACGTAACCAAAAATCCTTATATACAGAGGTAACGTGACATAATCCTTAAAGGACTGACTATGGAAATCCCTCAATAGCAATGTAGAAATCTTCCAAACTCAGACCTGTTACTTTAATCATGTCTCCAGAAGCAATACTGTCCCATCAGTGTATGGAAAACAATTAGACAGACAAAGAGGACATGAAAAAAAGGCAAGTAGCCATTTGCCCCCCTTTGGTGGCAGGATTCCCAGGACAGACTATGTGCCATTCCTGAGTCTGATGTGAAGGCAGATTATATGCAGTGAACCTGCCTCTGCAGGTGCAATCTACAGTCTACGTAGAATTTACATGTTTCAATTACCACAAAACTGAACCTACCACACAGCAGCAAAAGCGAATCCAGTTGAATCTCCTTTCAGTTCATGAAAGTCAACAACAAACTGAAGAGCCCTGTTTTCCTTAAGACATCCTTAGCTGCCCCATTGCATCAGGTTAATTTTCAAGAAAACCATAGTCAAACACAAATCATTCTAATTTTGCATTTTTAAAATCATAGAATGTTAAGTGCTGGAATGGACCTTAAAGGTCAAGCGGCTAGAGCATGTCAGGAGAAGGGAATGGAGCTGGGGAAGGCTCTGAAGCACAAGGAGTGGCTGAGGGAGCTTGGGGGCTCAGCCTGGAGAAAGGGAGGTTCACAGGTGATCTTCTTACTCTCTACAACTCCAACAGGAGGGTGCAGCCAGGCAGGGGTAGGGCTCTTGTCCCAGGCAACCATCAGTAAGACAAGGGGACACAGTCTTAAGCTGTGCCAGGGAAGTTCAGGTTGGACATCAAGGAAGAATTTCTTCACAGAAAGGGTGATAAAACATTGGAAGGGGCTGCCCAGGGAGGTGGTAGAGTCTCCATCCCTGAAGGTGTTTAATGAAAGACTGGACACAGCATTCAGTACAACTCTGGTGGAGCTGACATAATGGTGTTTAGTCATAGGTAGGTTATTGGCTGGACTTGGTGAGCTCTGCTTTATCTGTCTGGAGACAATAAAATTCTCCCTCCCCTTCGTATCAATATCTATTCCACTGTTAGCTACAGATATTTTTCTGAAGCACCAGTAAACTCTTTGAAACAGAGGATGGGAGGAAATCAAATCTTACCTTGACATCAAAGTTGCATTCCAGCCTTCGGATTAACACAATAAAAGCACCAGAGGAGTTGTCTCTCAAAGGAGGTGGGGCTATAGGCTCACATGCATTCTCTGGTTTGGAATTTATTAGAAATCCCTAGAAAACAGGAGCAGGAACAGAAGCTTCATTTCTCTTTAACAAAAGGGGGCTGATAGTCAAGTATATGGAAAGAAAACTGCACATTTTCATACAACAGCTAAACAAATTCTTATTATCAGCTCAGTCCTATACCATAGCAAGATTTCTGCTACTTCCCTGACTATATATTTTGATTCACCAGAATCTTTATGTCTGTAAAGAATTAGAAACTTTGAAAGAAAATACAGTTCTTCTAATCCCATCACACTCAGACTTTGCAGTATAATTCCAGAAAAAAGAAGACAGCATACACTACATTAATTTAGTGTAACTATTATTCTAAGACATATGGAGACTAATCAAGAAATCAGAAGTACAATGGCCTAAGAAGCACTAATCCAAACTCAGAACTTGCCAATTAACAACAGAACACAAGCAAAGTTCCATGTATGACCCCAGCACTGACCTAGCATACAAAATAGCTGGTTTGCTATGGTAAAGCAAAGATCTCTCAATAAGCTACAGCCGAAAGCTTCACAGAAGTATGAAACTCTGGCAACATCAACTTTGAAGCAATCTTTCAGTTCTTTTTAGGTGGCTGAGCTCTCCACCACTGATGATGTTGAAGTAGAAACTCTCCTAACCCCACGCTTTACATCTGCTGAAAACTTGTACAGCTTCTCTCACAGGAAACACGCTCGCCTGAATTCGGGTGAGCTGGCAGGAGTTCCACTCCCCAATGCTGCGACTTCAAGGCTGACTACTCCCTCCAGCCCTCCTCCCCAGTGTGGGAACTACTCCGCACTGCCACACACGCAGCGCCTGCAGCACACGAGGCACACCCTACAGCACTGCCTGCCCAGCCTCTGAAGGGAGTGGGCTGGCCCTTTTCCCTGGGGTAGAATGGGCTTGCTTCCTCAGCCAGCTCTCTAGGTCATCTGAGAAGGAGCTTCTTGATTAACTAGATTAATGTTAGTTAATTAATTATTAGGTTGGTATTAACCAGTCTCCTCTTTTTTAAGTCTCTTCATAACAGTTTGTGATACCAAACTACAGAAAAATCCAGACTGGACAGCCAGAGGAAGTTTTGCCTACCCTTCACATGAAATACCCCTCTTCAGAAAATTACCTTCCTGGATCATGCGCATGATAAGGTCACAGTGTGACAGAAGCTTTCTAACACTAATGCAACACAATAGCATTTGACAGAGGAATATTCCTACCAAACTCACAAATTATCATACAGGTAAAGAGAGGTAAATTGCAAAAAAATAAGAACATATGTAGTGTGTTTTATGCAAACAAAAATCATGACAACTTGCACTGCTGTGGGCTGAAGAAATTATTGCTACAAGTCTAGATATATCCTAAGCTTTCAGTTTTCACTGACAGCTTTAGATAGATCTAAATGTCTAGAAATATATATAATAAATATATAACTGCATAACAATGTACAAATTAACTGTCAGTTTAAATATATAGAATATGTTTAAGTTTTTATATACAGTTTATATACACAAACATAATACACATACACAAATATATATGATAGTCTATATATAGAGTGTATATTTATGTGAACCATCAGTTTAAACATACTTTTAATTCTTTATATACAGTTTTATGCTTTAAAAATACGTTATTCATGAAGTTTATTTACAACAGAGAGAAGAAATTTTGTTTTGAGGAATTTAGTTTTGCAATAACATCACTTTTGGCAGAGAAGCTGCACCAGCAATCTTGTTCTTTGCCAAGTTTGTGGTGACAGGCACAACACTACAAAGTCTGTAACAATCTAAAGCAATAACCACTGAAAATTTTAAGCTGAGTTGCTGACAGCCAAATGTAGGTTGCTAAGGCTCCCCAGTTCCTACAGCACACACTGCTGTACTCACTGTACATGGCTCCGTGCAAAGTCTTTTCTCGGCCCTTGGGGAACCGACTGCGTTCTACGGAGAGGTTTTACACGAATCACACACCACCGTGTTACAGACCAAGAAATGCATCTACAGAAGCCAAAGGCCAGCTATGACTGGACCACCTTGTCCTTAATGCTTCCATACATTCCTAACCGTCTATAACTGAGGAGCCATTTAATTAATTGAGCAGCACCTACATTTATGCTTTGGCCCCAGTTACTACAGAACCTGACAGATTGTGCTTTACAACTTGCATACTAATAAATCTTAATCACAAGCACTGAAAGAGTATACCATTTGCATCCTACTGTAACAAATATCATAGCATTTTTTAAAAGTAATTAAAATCTTAATGCAAAGAAAAAGTTTAGTATAATATTCAGGTCTAAAACGCCATCGTTTCTACACATGTGATGACATCTACCTTAATTAAGACACAGAGCTGTCTAACAGTTAAAAAGGTCAGAATCAAAGCTCCTTATATCTATTTTTGGTGTATTAAATTGGCTCACTACTTGGGTAAATCACTTAATCACCCTCTGATTCTCAATATAGTCAGTAAACAACTACACAGCTTTAACACACCTTCTCCCCATGATAACACCCACTCGGCATGGAAATGAAGCCTGCCTGAGGGGAATAGCAGAGAAATTCCTGAGTTCCAGGACTTCTTACACTACTTTATTAGCCTTTGGGATCAAAAGGGCAACATGGAATTAAAGAGTGATCCACCCTTTTACCTTAACACCAGCTTTTTTTTTTGCGTAGTGGTTACTCTCAACACTGCAACATTAACAATGCTGCAGAGCCAGCTTCTGGGGCCATACAGGCTACAGACAGTGGTAACATGAAAGCAACTCCCTGCCCTCGTGGGCCAGTCATGGTCTCCATAGTGGGTGTATATGATACAAACTCCCCCTCTCCAGAACTTGGAAGGTGGTCTGCCTAAATTTTTGTATAAGAATTCTAAGCTGTAAAAGCATACACATCTCAGTCATAAACCCTCATACACTGTTCAAAGGGGACAGCAAGACAAATAAATCACTGCCACACGACTGATTCCATGTAGCCACTTCCATAGTAAAAAAAAGTAAGGAAGCCTGAACTTCCCACAAGCCCTAAACTGCCTGGATGGCCAGACACAACCTCCTTTCTTGCAGACAAGTGTTTCAGTTGTCGGAGTGGAACAGAAAATACATTTTATCCAAATTGAACAAACTTACTAACACTGACTCTACAAACGTGACTCTAAAGGAAACAAACAGTTCCTGTCACTGCAGAGCACCTCAGGCCAGGCAGCCAGAAAGAAGGAGCATGCCCCTTGGTGCTGAACTCGGCACAGCACACCAAAAAGCACCAGCAGCATAATCTCAGCAAAAACAGCCTCAGAGAATGTGAACACTACAACTGAACTGGATATTCATCTGGCTTTTAAGTACTTTTCTAAGCAACAGGACTATGACACCAGTTCACAGTGTTAACATCACCATATGTAATTTATTTTTAAATAATTTAGTTTCTACCTCCTCTATCTTATATTACAGAGATAAAAGGAATAAAAGCCTTCATACCAATTACTACTGCCACCAGTATGTCTGGACAGCTACTACCTTAGCAGAAGCCAGAAAGGGCAGAATGTGCCTTATCGCTGTCTATTTCAAGAAGACACTCCAACAGATAAGTAACCAAAATGTATATGTGTATCTGCATTTTCCCCACTTATTGATACAGAGTAAAATAAAAGAGCATGAGTGCAACCCATCCTTGAAGGGCCACTGGAAGAACGGAGGGACCTTCTCACCTGCTATGGGGCGTGGACTGCAATTGAAATGAAACCATGTACGAAGAGGGTGCAGGATCAATCACAATCCCTGCCCCTGGCCCCAGCGCCGGGCACAACGCACACAGGCACCACGGCAGAGCTGCAGCCCCTGACCTTCTCCATTCAGCTGCTTCAGAAATGGAACAAGAGTAGGGAACTGACAACAGTTGTAACTTCCCAAAAAACTGAGCTACAATTACTTTACAAAGCACACTTAATGTGGGCCACATGCAAGGAAATAATCTCTCTTGCCTTGCTACCCTTCACAGTGTGAAAGGGCTTGCCAACATACCACTGTACGGAGACAATGAATCTTCCAAATATGTTTTTCAAAAAACTGTATCAGCACAAAATTAAGTCTGGCATCTGCTGATTCCAGTGCAAAGTAACTGACATCATGTTTCAGTATTGCCATCAAAACAGAGAAAACAGTGATCTACCAAACTTACCTTAGATTTCCACTATTTACCACTTTTAATAATTTGTTAAAAATTTTCAACAAATTCTCCTTAAGTAGACAAAGATTACCAAAATTCTATTCTTAGGAGAAGAATCTGCCTATTCACAGGCAACATCAGATCCTTTGCGCATTTGTTTTGTTTGAACAGTTGATTAATAATTTCTGTCCTTATTTTTCCTTGGACTACATCCCTTTAATTTTTATCTTTTTTAGCTTACAGAGGAAACATTCAGCAGATACAGTTCCCTCTATATATATTCAGTGTTCAAATTCAATCTAGCACTTCCCAATCAAATCTGTCATTACCCCAAACCCTTTGTGCCCCACACTGGGTGCCAAAAAGGATCGTGGGGGTTTTACCCCATCCAGCCCTCAAGCCCCGCACAGCCGCTCACTCACTCCCCCACCAGTAGGATCGGGGAGAGAATTGGAAAGGTAAAAGCTAAAGAACTTGTGGGTTGAGATAAAGACAGTTTAATAGGAAAAGCAAAAGCCACACACACAAGCCAAGGAAAACAAAGAATTAATCACTGCTTCCCATGGGCAGGCAGGTGTTCAGCCACCTCCAGGAGAGCAGGGCCCCATCACACACAACAGCGACTTGGGAAGACGAACACCATACTCAGAAGTCCTCCCCCTTCTCTTTCTTCCCCCCACTTTATATACTGAGCATGATGGTCATGGAATATCCCTTCGATCATTTTGGGTCCTCTGTCCTGGCTGTGTCTTCTCCCAGCCTCCCATGCACTCCCAACTTCCTCCCCAGCGTGGCAGCAGGAGGAACAGAAAAGGCCTTGGCTCTGTATAAGCACTGCTCAGCAATAACAAAAACACCTCTATATTATCACCTGTGCTCAGCACAAATCCAAAACATAGCTCCATAGCAGACACTGAGAAGAAAATAAACTCTAGCCGAGCTTAAACCAGCACAAGATATATAGATAGATAGATTTTTTTTTTTTTTTTTTTACCTTCAAGCCTTCTGCTGGCAGTCTGTAGCCAAATCTAGCAGGTAGATCATCAAAAGTCTGGGTTCCATTTTCAAGGTTATACTAAGAGAAACACATTTTTTAAAAAATTAGGTTTCCAACAAGATAGAAATAATTAACAAGTATAAACAAAACCAAACAACACTGTGTATTTTTTTCAGATTAAAATATATATCAGACATAGGACAACTTGTGATCATGTCAATGAAATCACAAAATTGCTTATTCTACCTGTCTTCTACTCACGTGATAACATCATTCTTTTCTTATCCAGCTGTCAAAACAAGAAGGTAAGAAACAGATATTTTGTTGAACTATTTACATGGTAAATCTTTTTTTCTACTGTCTAAA
Source organism: Edolisoma coerulescens (assembly GCA_013397115.1). Classification (NCBI taxonomy): domain Eukaryota; kingdom Metazoa; phylum Chordata; class Aves; order Passeriformes; family Campephagidae; genus Edolisoma; species Edolisoma coerulescens. The sequence goes on from VWZW01000416.1 coordinate 274,372, forward strand.
ATCCAAATACCATCATATGTGCAAAACAGAAACTACAAACAAACCAAGCCAGCAAAAATCTGAACAGCTGGGACATTTGCACGTGGAGTTTTCATTGGATGGTGGTGGTGGGTGTTTTGCCCTGAATTCATTTGTGTACAGGGAAGAAGAGCTTTTAAGAGGTGCTTCACTGTAGACAAAGAATAGCCTCCATATGCCATCCCTTCCCAATTCCCTGCTATACATTCAGATTAGTAGCTGAAAAGTATCTCTACAGTTAAAAAAAAAGTGTTTCCTGCAAATGTTGTGAACTCTACAGTTAACTGACTTGAATGTGCATCAGTTGTTTAATTAAACAGTTCAGTGAGTCAGAAATGTTTGTCTATTCATCATCCAACTGTCACACAGAACAGCCACGGAAGGATCATGTTTGCTTCAGAGGGGTGTTTCCTACAAGCCAAGCTTAGACAGGGGAGCTCAAACTATAGTTCAGAGAAAAACAGTGCCATGATTTATCTGAAGTCTTCCAAAGGAGCAACGTTTTGAAGGAGCTTTCTTCCCACAGACTTTGAGGGGAAAGAGGTAGGAATGGAGCCAAATTTCAGGGAAGCTTCTTTGTTCTGTGTAACCAATATGCTCCACACAATCTCTCCTCCTGACCTTCCACCACAGAGAGCACCAGTGCACCACCTTCCATCCACCTGCTTCAAAACGTCCTGAGCTTGTGCTACTGTCAGTTTTCCCTTGAATCACTTGGCAAGCCCCAGCTTAAGCCAGGAGTTCAACACAAACCTATTTCTTTTTACCCCGTTTTTACAAAATAACCAATCCTGTCTCACATGCAGAAAACAGCATTTTACACAGACATGACCTTTTGAGGCTGCAACTCCAGGAGAACACAGAAGCATAAAACCACCCCCAAATTAAAAGGGAAAAGAAGAACTTCTTTCCTTGGCAAACCCAAAACTCTGGCCAGGGTTTTGCTAACAAATGGGTAATCATTAAACTGTGAAATCTCTCAAGACTGTAAGTGATCTGTACACCAGCAATTCCATGTGACACAGTGCAAACATTCCCTCTTCTGAGCATCTCTTAAGCATTCCACTGGCTCCTTTGTATAGAAGTTTAGTATCTAGATCATCTCTTCATTTCTTACTTCAAGATATTCTCACAATAAATCTGCAGCTTCCAAATACCCAAGAATTAAAGACGCTTTGTTTTTATATGGAATTATTTTAGAATACTACACACAAAGCTTCAATAGAAAAAAAAAAATCAAATTAAACTTCCAAAATGCCCTATTTTTCTTTTTTGAGTTTGGGATGGGTTGTTTGTTTTGTTTTAAATAACTTTCCTAAGAGAGGAAGAGGCAAGAATGGAAGTTAAGTTTTTATGAAAAGAGGAAGCACAGGCTTGGTGACAGAGAAAAGGGGAGAAAGGGAAATCGTGTTTACGGTAGAAAGACAGTTTAAAATTTCACAATAAAATGGTGATGTCAGTGCCATAATAAAGCAACTATTTATCCACACTGTTTCTTACATTCTTTCTACAAAAAGTATTTATAGAATAGTAACAACCTGAGGATCCAAATAACACATTTCAGTATTCATCAATCCCACTTTACCACAAACTTTGAAGTATTTTTATTTTAACATTTGTCTCCAAGAGTTTGTCACTGTTTTCCAAAACTGGTATGACATTAACAACTCTTCTCCATATCACTGGAACAAGCAGGAGCCTACAGTAATTAGGTTCAATTATTTCAGTAGCTTAAGCTCTATCCTACAAAGACATTTATAACTTTCTCCTTAAAATGCCACAATATATCAAATTGGTAATAAACAGCACAGCAACAGCTTTTACCACTGACCTATGTTCATTACACTGTTCATTAACATGATCATTTCAAATTCTACACACCCCAAAATTATTTCCTTAATGATAGCAGATATTTTCAGCTATTTAAAAATCACATCCAAGTGTAATATACACAAACCCCCTTACTGACAAGGCCTCCAGTACACACAAATAAATTATACTAGCCATAGATGATAATTTAATTTATTGATTTCCAGTAACCCTACAAAATGGCACCCATCACCAAAACTTAAATTGCTGTCTAAACCAAAGCATGAAATTCTTTTAATGGGGTTATAACAGGCTACAGGACATCTGGTCAGAGTGGAACTTTGTAAATGACTAAGGGAATTAGGTGCTTTCACTGTCATGGTACCAGAGCACATACCATCTGTAAACTCATTTGAAAATGTATAATTTATTGTTTATCGAAGTAAACTGTTAAGGCAATTCCATTCCAAGCAACCTGCGATGGCATTTATTGGATTAACTGATTCATTAATAGAATAGTTGAAGAGATTATTCAATTTTATACAGATTTCATCCATGTGGAAAAATACTATTATACTTACTGCTAAAATATCTGCCTCCACAGGTAAAAGATTCAGGAAGGCAAATAACTGCACAGTCACAATAGTGTATATCTGAGTGGCAGACAACATCAGCATTCCTATTGACAACAGCATATTTTATTCAATACCTGCAAGAAAAGAATCAGAGTCAAGGCATGTAGCAAATACTTTCCTGTGTCATTTTACAGGACTCTTGGTCACTTAAAACCTCTCTGCTAAAGAAGTAAAGTTATATGATTATTTTAGAAGTTCCTTTTGCTAGAAGCATGTAACCTCCACGGGAGGGACTGCATGCATAAACTACAAAAACTGTAAGAGCAAGACTTCAAAAGGCTTTAGGCACCACAAAGCAATGCAAGGGGTACAAAGGGATGAACATTCACATTATATTAATCACCCTTAGACACTTCATTTTAAACTTCCCTTCTAGCATAAATCCAAATCAGCAAAACTCCTGATGTACCTGGAATAATTCCACTACAAGTACATATTCCAAATACACACTCGCAAAAGCAATGCGATACCAACTTGCAACAAAAACCAGTTCTATCAACCTCAAAGAAACTCAGAGATGCTCCAATGCGACACATGCCTTGGGCAGCAGCTCTGATCTCCTGGAAAGCACGTGCATTTTTGAGAACTTTAAAAACAAGTGACACAACTACCATGCAAAGTTTGCTTAGGTGCACCTCCCGAGCTCATGACTTTAAAAGGAAGTAAATTCTGGTTTGTGAATAAATGTACAACAAAACCAGGAGCAAACCCCAACAGCTTCTGTCTGGAAATGGAGAGGCTTGTTTTCTAACAGAAACTCTTCTTTTAGATTGCTCACTTATCATTCATCAGTAAAAAAAAAAAAAAAAGAAAAAAAGAAAAAAACCACAAAAAAAGGGGGGGAGAGGGCTTAGGAGAAGAAAACCAAACATTTTAATACTTTTCCTTTGCCAAAGATTTTTTTTAAATGTATTAAAAAAACAAAGGACCTGAATGCCTTCCTTGTATGAGCAATGACACTGCACTCTTACTTAAGTCATCGCGAGTAACGAAATACCCTCAAAACAAAACCCCAAGAAGCAAACAAAACAAGAACAATAAAAAAGGACGCCAAACATTTGCATTCCCCCTCAAATTTAATACATGCATTAGCTACAATGGTTAATAGATTTCATTCCATTAGGCTTAGGGTCATACTTGTGTTCGAAACCACAGAATTTGACCCATCAAATGCAACACAAATATTATAAAGACAGAATGTTTGAATTCTAAACATATCTATTCTTTCTTGCACAGAAAAATCTAACACAATGTAATACACCCCAGTACCGCTGTTTAGAGACTCAGCGCTCTTTGAAATGAGTTACAGATTACTTTCCACTCGTCTCTTCCAAAAAATTATTCTTCTGGCTTCAATGAGAGTCCCGATCTAGACAACAAACATGATTCATGGTGAAATGTCATTTCTGTGACTGATTAAGTCTGTGAAAGACCAATTTCCTCCACACTTACTACAGGACCTGCAAACCTGTGCTCTCACAATTCACAAACATGGTGCAAATCTGCAACATCCATGCAGTATCATGTTTAATGTAGTAAGAAATGGTGCTTCTGCAAAGCTTTCATCTCAAGTGCTCAATACCATGTGCCCCATGGGCATTTCGTCCAACGTGGAGCTTTCGGTTCATAACACAAACACAAGGTAATTTCATAGTCTGCACTCAGAGGGAGGTAACAATTCCACTAGTAAAACTGTAAAGTCAAGCATCCAAAACGAGTTGCAGCAATGTGTGAGAAGGTGAGATTTAGCCTCCACTTGTGCTGTTGAGAAACACCATCTGAACTGGAGGAATGGTCCGCTGACAAAGGGATAGAGACTTTCAGAAAGGAAAGACTTGGGAGCTGGGAAAGAATCCTGGCAAGATGCCCAAATTTCTCCCCCATTTCCCATGAACTACATGTAGAGGCTTCTGTTGGATGTTCCCAAAATACAGGATGGATTACTTCAATGCCTCTCTTCCCCTAAAAAAAATAAACTAGTGTTTGTTCTTTCCTACATCTTTACTGACTTTACCCTTTCACTTTCTTTTCCCCCGATATTATATTCTATCATCTTTATTTCATTAAAGCAGAACTCCACCAACGCAGTTTCACCAAAGTTCCAGTTTAAGATGTTTTGGATCATTTATTAACAGCCCTTCCATCTACAGAACTCTAGAGACAACAATTACTGTTCATCTCTGTATCATGCTCCTGCAACCTGCCCATCCTACCGAGTTCAGCTGGACAGATTAAGCAACACAAGCTCAGAGAGAAAAAGAGCTGGTGGGAGTCTCTACTGTGATCCACTGGGATGGACAACAGCCTTTGTCTGCTGGACACGGTCTTAAAAGAGAATGACAGAGAACTCTTTCACACAGAAAGTTTATTTAAAATTTATTATTTAACAAAACTTCTAACTGAGGTAATATGTTTTAGTGCTTGAACTACTACTGTTTTGGTTTTCTTTGACAAGGACTATCTAAACAACAAAAACTCCTCAGGATAATTTTCCATTTCTATTCCATGTTCTATTGCAGCCTCCCCCAATCAGCTTTTCGCTTACTGCTTTGGCACAGAGTAAGAGAGGTGCATATACCCTAAGCATTATTAATTCCTAGAAACTCCCTGGCATCAGGAACAGCCCCATGAGAATGGTGGCAGTCACTGTGAGTGACCAGCAGCCAGGAGGAACCTCCAGCTGAGCTCTCACTTCTAAAGGCCAAAATCCAGCAGCACAGAGCAGGGCCTCTGCACCCACATGTCACTACTGAGCATCTCTGTCTGTACTGCTGCCATGGGCACGATCCAGTCTGGACACACACAATGACCAGCTGTCCACAGAGGAATTTCAGATTTCTCTCAGGCTTAGCTACAACATGACTGTGGGCAAGCAACCTCTTAAGAACACAGAAAGCACAAAGTATCTTATTCCCTTTATAAAAGCTCACACCTAAACATGATCAAGCTAGAAAACCCAACATTCAGAATTTAAATATACGTGATCCAGTACATCTCATACTCACAGGTACAAAGCAAGCACCAATGAAGTGCTACATTCAGCAGCAAATCTAACCACTTTCACTACTGAATGTAAGAGAATTGTATGGTCCACAGATGGATAATTAAGTCTTTATAGAGATTCTTCCAGTCTCAAAGTAAGAAATTACTGGAAATCGCATAAAATCGTTGCAACACAAAACAACAGAAATGGGCCCATTTCTGGGTTCAAGATCGATATAAGAATCAAAATAATTGACAGACAAGTTTTAAAAGCGGACAGTAGGTGTTTAATAATATAATTATCTGAACTCCTCTAACTTCTTTTACTATAGTAATTAAAAGTACTTCACAAACAACTCAATTAGGTCATCTAAAAAGTTTGTTGAAGCAATTTTTTGTCAAAAACCTCCAAATTGTGGCTTCTTATATAAATGATTCGTTCCATGTGAATTTGTTTTCATTTGACTGTAGGTATTTCTTCTGAAAACTGTCTGATGACTTAACTGGGAAATCACAGCCAACATTACAACTTTCTTTTTCAGAAACAAGAAACACCTAAGAATTCCTGTCCTTCTGACCTATCCTTCAACGGTTTTTCAAGGAAAAGGCATTGTTGCACGATGTGAGGTTCTCAACTTTTAATGAAAGCAAATACCAGAGAGATAGATTTGATTTAAGTTAACATGAAGATAATAGAATTCATTATTACTATTTAGAGGAAACAGCTGATATTTTCAAAAATAGTTTCATGATTCTAACTTGGTCAGAATCAGACATATAATACTTTGTGAAATTTTCAACTGCTTCACAGAAATGAAGTTACACTCACAGGAAAGAAATGGTAGTGAGTTACAAAATTAATTAACTTTTATCGCTAAATTAAGATTTATCAACTTCTCTCATCAGCCTGCCCTAAAAAAGAGGACATCAGTGAAACTGGAAGAATAAAAGAATCATTGTTTCAAAAATACAGCCATTTTTACTATGAGAGAAGCAACAATACACTTGAAGCTATCACAGCACTTTAACCAACACAATAAATTCAGCCCAGAGAAAAGCACTAAAAGAGCATTAAACAAGGTTAGAAAATACCAGAATTGATCCTTGCAAACAACATGCATATACAGTGCAGTCTCCCCTGTCAAAGTTACATACACACAAATTCTTCTGTGCTCAGGATCTGCTGCCTCAAATGCAAGCCCAGAAGCCTTACAATTCCTGAAATTCCATGGCTCCTTGGAAAGCATGCCCCTCTCAGCTGAGGGAGGCAGCTCAGAGCACACAGAAATGCAGGTGTGGAAAAGGGCTATACTGTAAACCACACAAAATAAGTTAAACCCGACTCTGCAGTAACCTTCCGCACTTTACACCTGATTTGCCAGTGTGTAAAGACAAAGTTGTCCTTAACTCTGAGCATTTCTTCCCACTCTCCATGCTAGAACTCACAAACCAAACTGAGTCTGAGGTGCTGCATCCCTCTGTCATGGGAATGAACAGGATAAAAATGAGGAGGAGAAAATGTGGGGTGTGCTGGACCAGCACAGTTATGAGCAGCAAGACACCCCTGAAGTAAACACATTAAGCACGTTTAAGATAGAGGTCACAAGGACTTTACACAACTCGAGACATAGACAAGAACTTTCACAGCTTTTGGCAAATATTCACAATTCAGGCTCCACAAACTACACATAAATACGAATTTTTCAGACATTTGTATCTCAATCAACTCCAAATGTGTTTCAGAGCAGAATACAACACAAAGCAATTCCATGTTCACACGGTTATGTTCATGTTTCAGCTCTCAATAAAACAGCTTTTCCCTCCCACTTCCGGAAAAAACCCAACTTGTACATCCATATGAAACAAACTTAAATTCTATTATTTTAAAGCCAAATAAGATTATAATTCTTATAGCAATCACAAAAAAACATATGAACATACAGAAACGTTGTGACAAATTCCAAATATTTTGGTAGATTAGGCTGCATTTTCCAAAATTTCATAAGCAGAAGATGAACAAAAACTAGACAGCTAATAGCAATAATTCTCATTCACATCCTCTAACTCCCCCATATCTGAATTCCTGCATTTTGATGCCGTCATATCATTACTGACACAAATCTCCATCTCAGACCTATCACAAAACCGGACACTGACGCACGCGAAGTAAGATCAGCGTTCACACCTGTTAAGATGCAGGAACAATTCCGCTCCCTTAATTTTAACGTTTTTATTAAGAACTCGGCTTTCAGCCAGTCAGACTCCACGCTACTCGTTATCCTGCAAACCTAACCAGCACCTCGGAGCGCAGCCAGTCTCAACAATCATACACCCGGCAGAGACGGAACGCGAGAGCAGGGCTCCAGCTTTCACCGGGCCAGGAGCGACGCTCGGGGAGCGCTCCAGAGGCCTCCGCTCCGCTTTGCTTTGCTCATCTCCCTCCCGCGGGCCCGGGCAGCGCCGGGACCGCGACCACTCCAGCCGGGCTCAGACCTGGCTGGGCCTAAGCCGCCCGCCCACGGAACCGGGCCCCGCCTCGCCACTCCAAGGGTGGAGGCGAATAAGCGCTGCGCAATGGAACGCCAGGCCCGTAAGTGCTCAGCCGCCGCACAGCCTGAGCGCCCAGGAAGCCTAGCGGCCGCGCCCCAGTGCTCACCTGCGGCCCGGGGGACCCGCCCCGCGCTCACCTGCGGCCCGCGGCCCCGCGGTCCCCGGGCGGCCTAGGCCGACGCCATGGCGCGTTCCGTGCGATCGGCGCCCGCGCCGGAAGTCCCGCCCGTCGCCGCGCGGCCGCGGGCGGTGGCCC
>VWZW01000417.1:9934-39016 GCA_013397115.1 Edolisoma coerulescens
TTCTGACTGGAATCAATTTAAGTACTGCAACAATGTAGATATTTAATAGCATAAAATAATATGATAGCAGAACAGAAGGACAACACACACATATATAACATTTTATACATATATATATGCACACATACGTATACACACACTATATATATATACATACACATATATCACATACAAGAACTTTTTACTTTAATGGACAAGATTACCAACATTAAGAAAACAAACCAACAACCTTTCAGGAAATAAATTAAGATCATGACTGGCTTTCTTACATACTTATTTTCACTATATCCACCTAAATAATCACATGGCAGAAGATAATTGGTTTTCAAATGCAAGACAAAATTCATCATTCTGTTCTCTATTAAGCAGAAAGGAAATCTCTCACACACATTTACATGACATCAAAATCTAAGCTTTCAATTCACATTTTAAACACATAGGGCTTCAGCAAGTATTTGCTCAGTCCCAACCGAAATATTTGAGATATGCAGATGACAGGAACATGAAGTGAGTCTTGTTTATGTGCAAGACTTTCCAATGACAAGGAGAATTACTCACCATATTTCTGCTAGTTATGTCTCCTAAGTAAACTACAGCATTCATCTGAGGAGCCCAGGTTTGAATCTCTCTTTGCCAAGACGTCAAGGTAGAAAGTGGCACAACCAACAAGAAAGGCCCATACAATTGATGCTCGTGAAACAGATAGTTCAGAAAAGAAATTGTTTGTATTGTTTTACCCAGACCCATTTCATCTGCGAGAATACAGCTATTCCCCCTAAAAAAAAAAAAAAAAGAAAAAAAGGAACAAAACTATTTAGGGGAGGTGTGGAGAGGGAGAAAGTTTGGATAAGAAGAAATTATCATCTTTTGAGCATAAAACCCACTCATAAAAGTTTTCAAGATTTTGCTATACATTTTGAAGAAATTTATTTACATAGCTTTTCCATAAAAACGATTTCCTATTCCTCCTATCTCCTTAAATAAACAAAAATGTTGCAAGTAGTCCCCTGGAGTCTAATTTTAAAAGTTTAACACTAATGTTGACATTCCAGAAATGTTTTCTGGTTTTCTGGTTTTACTGTTTTAGGTTTGTTGGCTGTTTTAAAAATATGACTTATTCCATTGAAACTAAAAGCAAAGTAATGACACATCTTAGCTCTTTTTGTTGAGAATGGCCATGGAATGATAATTTTGGTACTACTTAGAGCAAAACCAGTCCCTTCAGACCTCTACTTTGAGTTTACAGTATGAAAGTCTCCAAAAAAAAACCCCAAACCACCAAACAGAAAAAAACATTTCAATACTTTACAAATGCTTGCAATCTACAAACAAACAAATTTGAGACTATACTTACTTGCACCATGAGTGAGCAAGCCAATTCAACCCATTTAACTGATAATCTCTTAACTCTAAACTTTCGTGTCCTCCAATGTAAGATGGTTGCTTCTTTAGTGCAACAAACCGTGGCCTTTGTTTTAGAACCTGTGAAAAGCAAATTGATCATCAGTCAATGATCGAAGTGTAACTGATTGAAGTTATCAAAAAATCTTCCTATAGAAAAAGTAACAGGAGGTATTTATTAGGTCATCAACTCTAGTTTTTATCCATCAATGTAAGCAAGGCCATATAAAAACACCAAGTAATTTGCAAGTTGAAACTAGTTTGATTGCTAACCTAAATGTCCCAGTATGAGTGACATTAACTCACTCGAAGTTTTCTTTTAAAATAAACTACAATAGTAAACAAACCCATTTCTGAATGCTAGTAAAAATGCAGAGGACTGGCATCTACAAAAACCTACTCTCAGTAGTGCTATTGTCCATATATCCTATTGTACATCATTATTGCTATTCTGAAAAAACTTCCAAAAAATTCATAACATGTATTTGATCTCTGGATTAAAAAAAAATTTTAAAAAAATTAAAAAAAAAAAAAAATCACATTTTTACTATTGCAATCGATGTGGTGGCTTGAACTTGGGCAGTAGCCAAGCTGCCACCCAACTGCTTATTCACTTCCCACCCCAAAGGGCCAAGAGAGAGAAATGAAAAGGCAAAAGTGAGAAAAAAATTGTGGGTCAAAATAAGGAGTCTACTTGGTGAAGGAAAAACACCCACCCAATCAAAACAAAAAACCACATAGAAAAAAAACCCCATAAGTGATAGAATGTGAGTCACACATTAATTCACCAGTAGACTGATGACCAGCAAATCTCCAGGCAACAGGCCGCCCCTGCTCAGCCCACTCAATTCATTGTTAAGACATTAAATGGCACCAAGCACCTCTTTGGCCAGCTGGGGGTCAGCTGTTAACTGGTGTGCTCCCTCCCAGCCCACTCATGGTGTGGATGACACAACAGGACACAGAGAAGGTCTTGACACTGTGCAACTGCTGGTCAGCAACAGCCAATATATGTTACCAAAACCATTTAGGTCACAAATCTAAACCACAGACTGTAGAGGCTGCTATGAAGAAAAATAACCCTATCCCAGTCAGACCCAGTAAAACTGATCATAAATCCATTGCGAATTACATACTCACCTTGCAGTCTTTAAAGGGAGTGGTCTTGGATTGATTTCTGCTGAAGTACTCATCAATGCGTGCCTGAAACTTTTTGGCAATGAGAGCTCCATCTTCCCAGCTACATTCAGAGTAAGGCAGACCCTGCCACTTACAATAGTAGTCTGGATAACCAGCAGCTGATTTCTGATTTGAATGAGCTGCAAAAATGCACCAGAGATCTGATCAGCACTTTACTTCTGTACCATATGGAAACATTCATTTGAGGTAATAATACAACAGAAGCTAGACCCATACAGACAGCCTGACAGCTCTTCTCTTTACCTGAAGATTTGTTTTGGATTAAAAAGTTTGCGATATCAGTATTTTACATTTCTTAACTACAAATACAAGAGCATTCAAAACATCCAGAATTCCTGACATTGATTTCTGTCCACAAGTTTGTAACATACCTATTATTCTTTCCACTATCTGATATTGTTTATGTAGATCATCTGTAAGCTCCTGCTGGCAGTTGTAATATTCCACATCTTCTGGAGAAGCATTTTTCAGCCTGGAGTGGGAATTAATTTACAACACTTACTACACCATATAATTCTAAAACTAAGAAAATTCGGCAGCTCTGTAGCTCTGAATATACCATCCCAGAAATCTCACCTGGAAAGCTTTTTTGAAGCAACAACTTAAAAAATCCTACTACAAAATGGGTGCGTCTGGCCTAAGTGCCTCACCATTAATGACTGAGAATACTTATTGCAGAAAATAAGTATTCTCCATTAGATGCTTGACTAGTACAACTGGTAGCTGTAGTAGCTGTGTCTCTGGATAAGTAGTACACTTCACAGGTTATTTTCATGGAATAGTATTCAGGGTGGCCCACTATGGAAGAATCATCTTATGATTAGTTGCTAAAAATCCCACCAGCATTCACTTATTAGATTAAACATACTAATAAAACTGGACACCAAAGAGATTACTTTAAAATGCATATATTTCTTCATGTTTTTATTCTCAGGCTTCAACCTCAGGTTTCAGCCAAGAAGATGGAATTCTTCAAAGTAACCTGAAATGGCTAATGCACCAAGAAAACATTGATCCTTGTAGCAATTCCTGAAAAACTCAAATCAAAGTATAACTGAAAAATTACTAAAAGGTACAATTTATTAATTTTTAAACACTACCCATCTTGTTAAAACTCCATTTTTAACACACATACACACATCAGATTCAGAGGATTATGTTACAAGAATATGTTAAAGGGGCTTTGGCTTTCAAAGTTTTTGTCTTCCCATTGCACAGACACTCAAAATTATGTCCTCAAAACCAGGTAACAAGTCTCAGAAACACAATAGAACACCTATAGTGTTTCAAAATAAGTATCATAAAAATAACAAGATTCACCATCGTTTTGTTTCCTGATCCTTTTTCTTATAGTTGTCCAGTTTCTTCATTCCTTTAACATTTTGTTGCTTCAGTGTTTCCTCAGTTTCCCATGTATTATGGATGTGTGACCAGCCTTTCCATTTAATAAGATATTGTAATTCCCCTGGCTCCTTTGATTTTTCAAACCCAGTATTTGGGTCACCATCTGCCTCAACTGCATAGATTGTAGTTGCAGCACCTGTGGCTGAGAAAGAAACCACACCATACGCCTTGAGTAAGTGTGCATTGTCATAAGTCAACCAGTTAGAAATGTAGTAGAGGAAATAACTGGTGGTAATTTTAAATGAGCATATACTTGGCTAGTGTCTACTGCACTCGTGTCATTACTATTATTTGAAAAATCATGATGTAGATATGTTAACACGTGCACAAGTAGTCAAGAGAATCAAAAAAGCAACCAAAACTTCTACATCTAACCTGCAATATCTTATCTTTCCTCATGTGAATTTTATTATTTATGTATTATTATTAGTATTCCTGGTTTTTAAAGAAGTCACTAGGGAATGCCCCACTAACACTGCTTGTCATCTTCTGTTACACTGCTCTTATCTCTGAGCATATAAGACATCTGATGTTATGTCTGGTCAGCCTCAAGACATGAAAAACCTACTAAAAGGGACACTATAAATCTCCTTCTTCCAAAAAAGTTTGTTACTTTTCCTGCCTCTGTTATCTTACCAGGCAAAAATGATTACGTACGGATTAAGTACAGAGTGTATTGTAGTTGCAGCACACTACCAGCAGGAAACAGGCTCATTTTGGTGAGAACAGGTTACAGAACCATAGAATATTCTGAGCTGGGAGGGACCCACAAGGATCATGGAGTCCAACTCTTAAGCCCCTGTGGGGATCAAACCCATAACCCTGGCATTATTAGCATCTGGCTCTAACCAAGTGAGCTAATCTCAGTGGTGTTGATAAGGAAATGAGCCCAGCAAGCTGCTGGAGTAGAAGAAGTCACAGAGAGGCAACACCAAAAAGCATCACAAGCAGCAACATCATCTGGGCAGGAAGAATGAAAGAAGCTTAGTTCCTAAGGCTTTGACCACAGCAATAACACCATACATGGGAGCAGGAAATGGGATAGGATGGGATAGCATGGGAGAGGGAATTTGAGGGAACGAAGAGTACAAGCTCTGAGAGGGGTCAATAACTTTAGACACTAGGTGTAACTAACAGAGAAAGGTAGCCCATAAGTGCAAGGGGCTCAGCGTTTGGGTGGGGTTTTTTCATGTGTTTGTTTTTATAATTAGGAGTCGTAGTATGGGAGAACTGGTTACTTGGGACAAGGAGAAGGCTGAGCTACTCAACTGTTTTGCCTCAGTCATCACCAGCAAGTGACCCAGCCACACCAGAGGAGGCAAAGGCAGGGAGGGAATGATAGAAGGAAGAATCACCCTCTCTAGGAAAAGATCAGGTTTGAGACCAATTAAGGAAACTGAAGGTGCACAAGTCCAAGGCACCTGATGAGATACATTCACAGGACCTGAGGGAACCAGCCAAGGAAACAGCTAAGCTGCTACCATAATTTTTGAGGTCATGGTGGTCCGGGGAAGTTCACACTAACTGGAAAAGGAGACACATTAATCTCACTTTTGAAAAAGGGGAAAAAGGAAGACCCCAGGCTCTGGGGCCCTACCATAACAAGGATGTGGGCTTGCTGGAGCACATCCGGAGGATGCCACCAAGATGGTAAGTGGGCTGAACACCTATGCTATGCAAACAGGCTGAGAGTTGGGGCTGCTATGCCAGAAGAGAAGGCTCTGGGGAGACCTTATAGCACCTTCTAGTACCCAAAGGAGGCTATAAGAAGGCTGGAGAGGGACTTCAGACAAGGGCATGTAGTAGTAGGATAAGAGGTAATGGCTTTAAAATGAAGGAAGAGTAGGTTTAGATTAGGTATTAGGAAGAATTCTTTGCTATGAGAGGGGTGAGGCACCATAACTGGTTGCCCAGTCACACACAGAGAAGGGGTTGATTTGCCATGCCTGGAAGTGTTCGAGGTCCAGTTGGATGGGTCTCTGACCAAACTGGTGTAGCGGAACGTGTACCTGCCAATGGCAGGGGAGTGGGAATTACATGATCTTTAAGGTCCCTTCCAACCAAAACCATTCTCTGAGTCTATGATTTTAACTTGCAGACTCAAATACAAAGCAGACCTGCTAGATACCATTGCAATTTTAGGTGCATTTTTTGTAGCCATTCCACACATTGTTCTGTATTTGTACTGCAGTAACTGAAATCATGATTTCAGTGGTTCAGCCTTGCCAACACCATCTTTCAATGTTCAGACTACTAGTCAGCTCTCCCATCTAGTCTACTTTCTCCGCTCCATTGCACATAGTTTATACAGATCAAGTACCACTGAACTGTTCAAAGAGTGTCATAACATATGGTGTGCATTTATGCAATACAGAGTTATCGTCCACCTGATTTGTATTTTCTACTTAGATATGCAATTCCTCTGTATTTTACTCTGCAATATTTAGATGGGATTAGAAGCATTCTTATGAATATGAAACGTGAAACAGTATGACTTCTTCGTAACTTTAAAACTAGTGCTCTTTAACCTATAGCTGAGAATATGCATTGAAGTTGCACCATGATCTTAACAAGAATTCCAAAAACACTTTAAAAAAAAAAATACCTCCTTTACGGCCAACTCGACTATCCATAAATTTCTCTATAGTTTCAAATTCATCTTCTTCAGGTTGTGGAACATCTTCTCCACAAACTTCTAGCAAATCATCAGAATCTGTCTTGGTTTCTTCAGCTTCTTTGTAACTAATATTGACTGTTGCCTGGCGACGAGATACCCTCTTATCATAATCATCATCCTCCTCCTCCTCCTCATCATCCTCTGATGAATCAAGTTGCCTCTTTTTTGGTCCTGCACTCTTTTTCCCACTTTTTGGCTTAATTCTTGAAGACAATAATGTATGACACAACAATGATGTTTCAACAAGGACAACAATAAATCTTCTGCATTACTTTCTGAATACTTGTATTTAATGAATGTTCAATTACTCTGCTTTCATTTAAAGCAGACAGGAAAAGGTATTCACTAGAAAGCATTAATATATTACCATATTATGCATATTTAAAAAAAAAAAAGTACTTTTTTTTCTCTCAATAAGTATTATTGTTTTTAGTTGCATGTATAGTAGCAGCAAACACTCAGTTGCTTTTTAGAGATAGTACCGGAGCATTCAAATGCCCAGCTTCTTACCTGCTTGGAGGCTTCCGGCTTTTGGCCTTGTTTTTTGGCTCATAGTCAGATTCACTCTCTTCACAGCTGCTTTTCTCCCGTTCTTCCTCTGATTCCGAATCTGAACCAGTTCCCGATACCGATCCTGATCCTGACATTTGCCAGTCTTCACTGTACATATTGAAAGACAAAACAGTAATTTCATGTTGTTGCATTTTTAAGAACAGTTATTCATCCATGAGGGATCTGCTGTAATTTCAAGACTCTTCACAGAAATAAAATCTTGTAACAGTTACTTCAGTTGATGAGACAGAAAATTGTCATCAGTGAATACTAGGTAAGTAAAAAAATGCCCAATAGCATCAAAGGGATTGGGACTAAATTTTCTGTTCTCAAGAGGTAGATTTAAAATCCAAAATAACAACAAAAATCTGGATTTCTATATAAATTTCAGCATGAAGAAACGAGTTAACGTGACATTAAGAAAACAAAGCACTTAACAAGTCTACCCAGAAAGATTCATATTCATCAGAACTTAGTCATCCTCAAATCATGAAGTCCTAGCATGTTATATTCTGGAGAGTCGCATATTGTCTAATGCCTATGGTCCCTGTGACCCACATGAAGAATCAGCAACTTTGGTAACGAGAATTGAAAAGTACTAGAGGCAGATCTGAGAAACACAGAAAAACTTGAACTGCAGCAACTGGTGAGTGGCACTGGCTCCCAAAAGCTCCCGCTAAACTCACATCAGTGCTTCACAGCCAGGCAAGGTACTATGAGTAAGACACTTGTGACTGAGTAGCAGGATCCCCTTGTTGCCACTTAACTCAGATTTTTTACTTCATGACAGGAAAGATGATGTACAGATCTTGATTCAAACTCTGACTTTATACAGGAAAATTCAATCTTAATAGCTTAATTAATATTGATATAAAAACTATAATAACTTTTAAGCATGTCCAAGGAAAGGAAAAAAGGAAACAAAAGCAACGCCACAAAAATCCAGAAGAAAAGCCATCTGGCATTAACTAAGGGATTCTAACTTGAATTTGCTGTGAGACAACCTACTTAAGTAGTTTCCCATTTCCACAAGAATTTTTAGGGAGGGCTTCCAACTCAAAAGTAAATTGCAACAAAGTATTTTACAAATAAAAGCACTGATGAATGTTTTCAAACAATAATGCAGACCCTTTTGCTGAGAAACTAGTATGATAGAGATGTTCATTTGAGAGTTTATTTCAACAATTACAAAATTGGAAATAAAAGATCAAGACAAACTAAAAAAAGAGAACTTAAGCATTTCAAGAGTGAAGAAATCAAGCATAAGGTACGAGCAGCTGTCTCTATGATAAAAAATCTGTGCTATTACTTAGGAAAATATCTTACTCTTTATGTTTTTTCTTCTTGGTTTCACTAGATGAGTCATCTGCTGAATCTTCACTACTTGAGGAGTCCTGCAGGTGAAGGAAATAAACCAAACCAAATTCATTATTACAAAAAGAATGAAGTACTTCTAACAAGTAGATTTTGAAAAGATACATCAGCTTCCACTTTCAAATTGGAGGCATATTATTCATGTTTTACCCTCTTCATGCCTCGCAGTTTATCTGTAAGAAGACTGCTATTGTTTTTCTCTTTATCCATCTATGAATACACAGTGCCAATACCACTCTGAAGAACACCACATAAAATCCCCATCTTAAAAAAATTAACATTGTGCCTACATAAAATGTCATGGTGTAAGCTGCTCCACATTGATCAAGATGATGGCTCTGTAAAAATCCTAATGAAATCAACCCTCAAGAGCTTTTTCACCTTCCATATTTGTTCACATTAAAACACCAGTTTAAGAAAATTTTGAGAATAGCATGTTCCTTCTTTCTTAATAATAGAAGAAAAAACAAGAACCCTCTTAAAGTCAGATTTTCTTAAGGCCAATCTCATTGTCTTAAACTTAGATTTAGAATAACTTTTATCCTGAAAAGTATCTTTCTGGAAGAGAATGCTTAACAGCTGTATATAAGTATTTTAATGATAGGTGATTAAGTTTTCTGTTTAAAAGATGAGCTGCTAAATCAGACAAAACCAGAAATCCAACCAAATGAGTGTGACTACATGGCAAAGTCTTTGTAATACAGGACAAAAAGACTGCTTTACACAAATTCCATTTCACAGTTCCGACTAGTGTTCTTAAAAAAAGCTCCTACTACAAAAAGTCAACATTTCTTTAGTCTATGATTTAAGTTTTGAAATACCTGGAATACAGGCCTCATTCTTAAAATGCAAGATTTCTTTTGTAGTAACTATTACAAGACTTGTAAAAATTAGTTTTCTACTCATATGGAATTTCTGAAAACCATAGCAGACACCTTAAACAAAAACATATTGAAAAAATATTTTAGCATTCTTATCTGTCTTTACAAAACTCAAGAAGCCAAAAATACAATGTAAGTCAGTACCATGTGGCTTGAAAATTTTGTGCAGACAACACAGAATAGCTACCTAAAACCAGCACAGAATCAAGAATGCCATAATTTTGGGACAACTCACTTGAAAACAAGTAACCAGAGATATCTTTATTTTTGCTTATAAAAATGTCAGTTATTTGAATGTTAATTTTATAGACTAACCCCAGACTTCTATGCACACTTAGAAAATATAAATTTGCTCTATGTAATTTCATTTTAACATGTAAGACATTGAGACAGGCATGTGTACATTTTAAAAATCTAAGTTACATTAAATCACCTCTTCTGAAACACTGTCCGATGAGGCTGCCTTTTGTTGCTGTTTCTTGAGCACTGCTGATCTTTGCACAGCAAGTATACTTGGACTAGACTTCCAAAACTAAACAGGAATAGAGATGCAAGAGTCAGATAAACATACTGAAAGTCTCCAGTTTACCACATATTTACTTTTCGTAAGTAGCATCTTAATTTTATCAATTAAAAAATTTCACTACAAAATACTGCATTAACTAACAATATCAGACAGCTTTTTAAAATAGGAAGATTTCTAGTAAACAGAATGTTATATGCTAATCACCAGGATAACTACTGCAACATGTCTAACCATGTTGTGTAGGTCATTGTTAAGGCAAAACTTATAAAGTACATTTTTGAATTCACACAGATAAATTCTTTCAGATTGCTTGACTGCT
The DNA here is from genome assembly GCA_013397115.1 of Edolisoma coerulescens. NCBI lineage: Eukaryota > Metazoa > Chordata > Aves > Passeriformes > Campephagidae > Edolisoma > Edolisoma coerulescens. Next base: position 20,269 of record VWZW01000417.1, read on the forward strand.
ATGATTTTGTTTCATACAGTAATACTTCAGTACACGGGAAAAAAAATTAACAGAGATTCCTTAACAGTCTTCAGTTCTTGGTGTAACTGACCTATAACTATCTTCTAAATATGGTATACCACTCCATAAACATGGGAGAGTGCAGGTAATTCTAGCCCACTGGATTGAAGAGATTTCTCAACATCACTTTTTCCTGCACTTAGCTGACTTATTGATAAAGAAACTGTACACAACCTTCAAATTTTTATACAATTATTTATTAATACAATGAAACCAAGCATTAGAGAAACAATGTAAAAACAGAATTCAGAAATAACATTGTGTGTCTTTGTCTTCCGTAAGTTCCAGTAAATTAGTGCATGCTTCTGTATGATGAAATATAGATAGGCTTTTAACTCAAAATACTTACAAATGTGAGAATTTTAAAAGCACAAATTTAAGTACTTACACATGAGAAACTTGCCCAATGTTTAAGGCAAGAAACACGTGCTTTCACTAACCCAGTCAAGTTAAAATCTAATTAAGAACACTTCCTTGCCTCTTTTTATTTTTTAAATGAACACTGCTCTTGAAAATTTCAAAAGATTTTTTTAGTATTTCCCTGCCACCCCCCACCAAAGGGTTCATTTATGTATCTTGTTTACCTCAGATCCGTCAACTTTTGGTGGTTTAGAATGAATTTGTTTCTTCTCTCTAGATGTATCAGACTCTGATTCTGACTGAGTGCCTGACTCTGAACCAGAGTCAGAGTCACTGCTGCCTGACTGGCTGCTGCTTCCGTCACTACTGCTTCCAGAGCTTGAACCAGATCCAGAAGCTGATGCTGACCCAGAATCGTCATCTGATCGGCTGTAATGACAAGTTAGTAGGATATTACACAACTGCCAAGGTAACAGGATTAAAAGAAAAAAAAAGTCACCTTAGCTTTACCTATAACTCAACTGTTAAGTGAAACCAGACAAATGGGTAGCACACAAATGGAGCCAGTTGACTAAATAAGTTGAGTTGAATAAAGCTAAAAATAAACAGGGAATAAGAATTCAAAGTGTAATTAGATACTCTGAGTGAAGCCAAAATAAGGATAAAGCAAAACCATTCAAATTAATACAGCACAGTCAAACAGGGGAAATAAAAGTGGTGGAAATGCTTTGTACCCACACAAACTGTTGAGCTTCACCCCCTTTAAAATCCCTGCTTAGCTCCATCAAATGCCATATTAACTAACGGTTTAGTCTACTTCAGAAAGACCTATCCAATATTGTTTTCAGTCTTCATACATCAGTGGTACTCCCTAAAAAACAAAACAAAACAAAAAGCTACACAGACTGTGCTTTTCTGTTAGAAGAGCAGCACAAAATTTTTCCACACAGACAACTCTGAATTTGTCAGAGGTGGTATGACTTATGCCAAAGCACTTTCATTGGCATACACTTGAGCTGTCAAATATTTCATCTGTATATTCATTTAATATAACATCTGTACATTCATTTAACATAACCAGATTTAACATAATTACAACATACATTAATTAAAGATAAATATTTATTTTATGACCATTCAAAAACTTTACAGCATTTGTTTTTCTGGAACAACTTCACAAAATAGATGAGTTTGAAACTTTAGTAAAATTCCTTGTTAGATTAATACTATATTTCAAAGGTATCATGAGAAAGAAACACCACATAGCAAAATAATTTCAAATTATGTACACATTGACTGAAATGCTTAAAAAACATAGTAAACATGAAGCCAGGATTGAAAATGTTAAAGCAAAAATTGTATCAAAGCCTGGCTGATCTCTGCCAGCACAAATTATCTGGCTGACAGTCAGCTGGAGGTGAGGTGGGGGAGAGGGAAGATTGATCATCTGCCCCAGAATATACTTAACTGACAATATTTTAAAACCGCAAAACAAAGCAAAATCACGCAATCAACATAACTGTGCCAGTGAAGAAGAAATGAAGCTATTCATAAACAGATCCCTGCAGAGGGCACCTCCATCAGCCATCCGCAACCAGCAACTGTGAAATAAAGAGGGGCAAAGTGACCATGGTGAAGCTTCCTTGCTCTGAAGGGCAAGATGTGGTGAAACACGTTGCTGCTGGGCTCCTTGCACTTGCTGAGAGGAAAGCCGGGAAACAGCAAGGCTGCTCCAAAATTTCCAATTTCTTTCATCAAAGTCTTACTTCAGGCATGGTACTATAACACTAACCTCAGTTGCCCATAAAGCAGGTTATAGAATATGACGCTACAATGTATGACCAGAGGTTAAATGACACCAGAAATTAATGGCACTCCATGATTGTCTTCTGAAGAGATTCTCATTGTAATAGTTTTTGTACACAATCATTGCCTTACCTTAATTACTGGGTAAATCACACCTTTATAGAACAACCGTATTTCTCAGCAAAGCAAAGTGCCATAAGTACATGTCAGGGAGACTACAGAAGGCAGCACTAACTATAAATGAAGATATACAGAAAAAACTCAGCATGGAGAGACACAAGTAAATACCAGCCAAAGTTCCAGTCATAAAAAGTTACCAAAAAATGTAAATCTTACAGAAGCTTGAAGGAGGGAAAAGGAATCAAGTACCTTCACGCAAGACAAGGCTTGCTCAAAGAGGACAATAATAACGTGGATTACCAAATCAAAAATTTATGCAAAACACAAAGCCATATGGATGGTAATTAAGTTAGCTTTCCAAACAGCAGTAAAATAGCTCACACACACTAATACAGTGCTACCCATAGGTTCAATTGCGTACAGAGAGAGAGGCAACCAAAGCAAAGTGCCTGTTTGCTAAGGTTGCATGGGGAAACTAACACTGGAATAAGACATCTTGGTCAACTTGCGAACATAACGAGAAACATCTAAACCAGCTTACAGAAGAGAATGGTGGAGAGATAACAGAAAAGATGAAAAAAACTTTGTTTTACTTAGGTAAGTAAGCAAGAATTACACTGATTAGACAGAATCATAGAATTACCAAGGTTGGAAGAGATCTTCAAGATCATCCAGTCTAACCATGAACTCAGCACTGTAACTGTAACCCCTAAACCACAGCACACAGCACCAGATCCAAATGCCTCTTGGACATCTCCAGGGATAAACAATTGATGGGAAATTTTAAGTTGTTTGATGTTCTTCACAGGAATGGAGTGTAAGTTCAAAACCAAATGGACTGAAATAGGGAAAATAAAAGTCTAGTGGATAATGCTATTTGCTGTAGAGGTGGATGCAAAAAAACCAGCCAATGCCAAATCTTATTATTTATTAAGAGATCAGCTAACTATCATATAAGGTCTCTGTTAAACAATACCAACATGTCAACATGTGGATATTGATGCAGATCATACAGTATTCAAAGAAAACACATGGGCTCCTTATCTTGACAGCTAGCTCTCATCAAAGCTCTTACTCTGGTAATGAATTCCCATTAGGCTTATGAGAAGGACCAGCAAAGTAAGAGCTATTCCATAATCCCTGTTTCTCAAAATAAATTGGCCTGATTTGGAGAAGAGCAGCCTAATACAACTCAACTGCATCACAACTCACAGTAACATCTGACAAAGAGTAAAAATCTTAATTCAACCACATTACTAATAAATGCAAGACTACAAAACAAACCTGCACATAGAAGTAAAAGGGATGGGGAGAGAAATTAATGAAATTACAATAAGAAAAAACAAATAATAAAGTTCACCCCAACTGATTTAGAGCTGCCCTAATGATAACATCCATGAAGGACAATGTAGGATCCCTACCAGAGATTAACATATGGTACACAGAATGGAAGAAAATAAGTCATATGAAATTCAAAGACTATAGCATCAATAATATCTTACTAAGCTTTCTTATCCCACAGTGTTGAATCAGAACAAGGAAAGGGGAAAAAACAGAGTAGCAGCAAGTTACAACTAGGGAAACAGCAAGGACTTGCTGAAGCATTTATCAGATCTTGGCAATCTATGTTAGTATACATACATGCATAAAAAGTTTGACATTAACTCATAAAAAGCACTACAGGAGTTCAAACACACAAGGCTAGTCCACATTGGGAAGAGCTTACTTCCACTATAATCATCCAAATTAATGCAGTTGTGTGAAACTTGTGTGAACTACAAGTTCTGCCTGTACACCACATACTCCCAGATGTCTTCATGGAACTACAGCACATATTAAAAAAATTAGGTAAGACTAACGAATAGGTCTTCATTTCTACTGAACAGCAAAAATCTTCTCCGTTGACTTGCTACAGGACAAGTAACTGACAGGCTCTGAGGGCTACCAAAGCAATGTTTCTTTTATCATGTACTTTCATGCACTGTTTCAACCTGAAACAAAGTACAAAGACAGCACTGTAAGTCAGAAACCTAAAGCTCTTGTTTGCAAAGGAGGTAGAAAGTGGAGTAATAAATAAGCTCTAAATAAACATATGCAATAAAGACAAATTGCAGATCTTTAAGACAGTATAGACAAGCAGCACTGCATGAGATATAACACCCACAAATCCCCAATAGCTGCAACAGTCCATACATCAATGGACTTTCTTTCCTCTAGAGCAATTTGAAGGATTTGAACCAACACTAACAGTGATGGGGAACATAAGGCAAAAAACACCCTATAGTAAGAACTACAGGTTTAGGGCTCAGTTTTCAGTGTATAAAGTATTTTCAATATTACAGAGAAAATCAGTATTTTTCTTTCTATCATTTAAGTCAAAGATCCAAAAGAGAACATGTTTATGCCAAGATCAAAATATTATACACTTCTGGATGCATACTGTCCCCTTGCTTTTCCTGTACTTAAAAAAAATAAATATTTGTCTAGCTCTTCCAATGATAATATTTTCTTTAACACAGCAGTTTAAAGAAAACATTCTTGTATCAATACAACAACAAAACCTCTATTGTCTAACAGGACTAGCTATCTATTCAAACAGAAATTGAATAGAATTTTTCAGCCTAAGAATTAGTTCTTAATTACCTCTAAATTCTGTAACTACAAGGCAGACAGAAAGAAAGAACAGACTTGATTATCCACTGGTTTTTTTGTTTCTACACATATCATGCAAAGGAACTTTAGACCAACATCAGATCCAACTAATGATCTACTTTGGATACAAAGGAACACCTTATTCACTTTTTACAAAATACCTGTAAGAAAGCAGCAGCAATGAAGTAAAAATACAGATCTATGTAGCTTTTTCTAAAAATGAAGAAATCCACCAAAATATGCAAAGACTGACTTGGGACAAAGGGAGCAGAGTTATGTAAATAGAAGAATAAAAAACTACCTTTCCCCTCTTAACAAATGGAAAAATGAAATTTATCTGTGGCAGTTTCTAGCCATGTCTCTTAAGCAGTGTCCATAATGAAAAAGTGGGACAGTGAAAATGAAGTCTTACTGAAAACCCATTGTAGCAGCAGTTTTCCATTTCAACTTCTATTCAGCATAGATTCTATCATTTTACTATATCATATCAATTTAACACACAGTGACCAGTGACCAACCATTTCTAGCACTTTGCCTCTGCAGATGTAACATCACTGGGACATTATCTGTACTTTTTATTCTTGTTTCACATGTAGTGCTGACCCAAAAAAAAAACTCTAACAATGAGTCATTGCTTTGCATTATCATATGAGCAGGACCCAGAGTGACCCTGCCTCAGGACTTAACTGAGAATCTATCTCTTAAAGGCAGCCTTCCTAGTGATAAAGACAATCCACACTTCAAACTGATGTGAGGAAGGCCAGGATTTAACTAAAGGCTTTATCATCCTCTAAGGAGACAGCCTTTTAGCTGCAGTATTTGCCCTAAGGTGTTCTTCGAAAGAGAAACAGCTTCCCCCTCCCAGCCCCACCACACTTCTCTGACAAGACAAAACTGGCACACGAAGACAGTGGTTTTCAAAGAAGAGCGCACACAACCAGGAGGTGTGGGGGTAGGTAAAGAACATACTGGAACTGCTATTTAGATTTATTTTTATCAAAACCGAACAAAACCAAAAAACCTAGCCGAAACCCAAAGCCACAACAAAGTAACAACCCAGGAAATTAAAAAAAAAAAAAAGGAAAAAGAAAAAGAAAAATTAAAAAGAAAATCCCAAACCACAAATTCAACTTTGCAAACTTTCAAGTATTTAATACACTGTTTGACACTTGTAAGTTCACTCAGCCCATATGTCTGATGGGCCTGTATCACATAAGGCAGTTATGGGGCCCTGGGAGAAGCATGTGCTCCACAACCCAGATGGGTGACAGGAGTGCAATCACTCCATTCCTTCTGTGTGCAGTCAGACACACTGCAGTTTGTCTCTGCCTGATTAGGTGGATTCATGGATAGTTATTACTTAGTTTTAATCAAACTAACCCTTACAGAATAGAGAAGTGGTTTAAAAAGAGTCCTGTAAGGAAACAATGGACTGAAGGTACTGAGTACCGGGAGCGCATGTGAAAAGAAAATGGCAGCACTGACACTTCTACTACAGTACAAGCTCTTCATAAGCCACACTCCAAGGTAACAGACAATGACAACTTAATGACAATGACATCTGACAAGAAGCTGGATTAGAGAAAACTTCAATTATCACGACTATTCAAATTATTACTTACCAGTGTTAACAATTACTCTTAACCTAAATCTGTACTGTATCTTGAGATATTAGCCAATGGTAGCACGAAACCATCACAATTAGCAAGACATCTGAAAACCAACCATCCAGAACACAAAGATAAACCTTCATCTTCTCCAGCAATGTTTCAAGTAATGCAATAGTCAATCTTGTACTTTAAAAAATGTCCCTTAATTTAATGATAAATGTTTAGCAGCCAGTTCTGAGGTTATCTTACCTAAGATCAAGGGAAAAAAACCCACACGCCATCACAGAATTGAGTTTTTGCTGCTTAGAAATAGCTACAATAATACATGGAAAACTACAGTGACAAACTGAAGTGCAATTCTTTGTCAGCAGTGTTGAAAGACACAGAGAAAACATTGCTGAAGATCTGAAGAAACAAGTATTAGAACAAATCATCCATTGCAGGAGGTTTGCTCTATGGTTGGATGAAAGTACAGATGCTTCTAACATGTCCCAACTTCGGGACTTTCAATAATGAAATACACAAAAAATTACCTTTCCTAAGTCCCTAAAGGAAGCATTCGAGAAGTTCTTTATCAACAGTAAACTACTTCTTTAATTAAAAAAAAAAAAAAAGTTTTATGAAAAAACTGTGCAAATGTAACTAAGAATGTGTGGTTGCTTTGACTGGAATAAAAACCAAAGTCTAGTAGAGGCTGTAAGACATTGTAGTACAAATTAAATTCATCCACTCCATCAACAAAAGGCAAGCTATTGCAGCAAAGAATCTGGAGCCAGAAGAACGCAGGAAGTCACTGATGTTCTTAATTTTATGAAAACAAGTCCATTAAATAGTAAAATATTTACAATACTTTGTAACAAGATAGGAAATGAACATAAAAAAATATTTATACCATAAGAGGTTGAACTGCTAAGAAGCATTGTTGACCAGAAATATTAGTTTTTGGCGAGCTCTGAGGGTGTTGTTCATTTGTTTTAAAAAGAAGACGAGTGCTTCAAACATACTGACCCTTTCTGTGGAAACAATTTGTTACCAGTATACTGTATGCTACCTAGCAGATATTTTTGAAAAAAATAAACAGACTTTATGTATTCCTTCCAAGTGAAGGTGACATTTTAACAATGAAAAAGCAGCTGCTTTTCAAAAGAAACTCATGCCATAGAGCCAGCATTTTGAAAACAGATGTTTGGAAACGTTTCCATCATTATGTGATCTTATTACCAAAACCAATGCATGTCACCTAGAAAAGCTATTGTATCTATACACGTTAAAAGCTGCAAGATAAAAATTTCTAGCCTTTTAAAAAATCTTTCAAGAAGTTTCAGTGGGTTTTGAACCCATTTGCTAAAAACATGAAAACTGCAATCCCTTCAGATTAATATGCAAGAAATGATTGACAGGGTAGATGGAAATTTACTAGACAAAAGTTAAGAAAAACCTTGCATAATTAGCTGATGGGATTGAAAAAAATAGTAGTATGACTTAGTAAGTGCAGTAAACAATGCACTTCTTTGCTAGGTATCTTCTTCAGACGTGCTGGTCATTAAAATAAGGTATCAAAATGAACTTAATGAAGAACCATACCTTCAAACCACTGTATCACAAAATGTTAAACCAAGATTTTAAAAAACAAGAATATTCTTAATATTTTTTTAGTAAGTGCTAAAAGGGGTTTTTTATCAATAAAAACCTAACATTTTCAAATAATAAATCTTTATCTCATACTTCTAAATTTTCTATTTCATGCGTACATTTTATAAGGTAGGTTTTAGTACAAGTATTATATACACACACATATATATATTATATACTTCATAAATGAACTATATATACATTAAAATGCATGCTTAAATATTGACAGGAGTGCGCAAGCAAGAATTTTGGAGACCACTGCACTAAGGGATAAAAAAAATATAAAGGAGACATGTCCTCCTTTTTCCTTAACCCAGAGATATTAAGCAAGCCTTGGTTATTAAAAAAGAATATAAATCTGTAATCCCTTTTGCAGAATTAACTATGAGCCCCTTCCATATGAGCAGTAATTCAGATTAAATCCTAGTATGCTAGATGCTAAACTTAGGAGTAAAGATGGAATTACTTAAGAAAAGGTATATACATTTACACACAGGCATTGAAGGAGAGCATTTACATCTGTCATTCCCTCATAGTAAAGGGGGAACACAGAAACAAGAAACACAGAACGGTAAAATTTCTCTTTAACTGCTCCTATCTTTGCTCTGAGTTACAGAAATATTTATACAATTCAAACAATGCTGGGAACAGTACGCACTGCCACACCTTGAAAACACATTCAGTCCTCACCAATACATTTACCTATTGGTGAGGGTATATAAAAATAACTTTTTGTGACATTGATATTGCTGCCTTCTCCAATGTCCCCCATGGTGTCAGTACTATCCACAGAGAGAACAAACAGAGCTTTTCAAAACAGCCTCTGTTCTCATAAACACTCTTAAGTGCCTATGAAGATGTGGAAAAACAAGCAGGAATGAACAGGCAGTATTTATTGAGACTACTGTCCTGCAACTGAAGGATGAACCAGTAGAAATCAACATAAAATCTACAGAAATAACCCCTGAACAGATGTGAAATGAAAAAGGTGTCTTTGGTATTTTTCAATTTTAGCACACCTACTACAGGGTGTAGTACCTTCTCTCCTTTTCCCTGGCACATGGCACTGCAGATGCGACTAATAAAACAGGCAACAGCATAGAGAAATCCTAGCACACTGCTGTGTCTACCAGCATCATCGCAAATTTGGAGCCTGTTTACCAGTTTTTGAAATGCAATTGTTTGAGTCTTTGAAGCTCATAGGAAAATACATACAGAAGTTTCAGACAGATTTTTAGTAGCTCAGCTGACATTTTCTTCATCTGCTGAAATGGGACACCCCAACAGCCAGCTATAACAAGGCAAAAATAATCATAATCAGCTGGAGAGAGGTCTAAAAGCTTTTCAGAGCATGAAGACAATTAATCTCTGATCTTAACAAGTAATCTGATTTTAACAACTTGTATGAGCAGAATTCCAGAAACGGTTTACTCTTTCTTGAAGGAAAAGGAAAGGAAATGTGAAATAAGAAGAAAATACGTATTTTCTGTAAATACTCAATGGAAGCTACCACTGCGCACCAAATGATAAGTGATGGCATTTCATACTGTGCTAAAATTTGACTTTTAAAATCATTGCTACAACAAGGACAAAAAACATGTCTGATAGAAAGGCAGTTTACTTGCATTAAAGAAACAGAACGTAAGTTCTGCAATAAAGGTATTAAAAACACAGGGAGATAATAGCAGTGAGGTAGTCATAACATCCTTGGTTGCTTTCCCTTCCATGTTTGCCTATGGGATTCTTTAACTTCACCTGCATTTTATGAGGTACAGTCTATAAGCAATTTATTTTCTAGCCAAAGAGCTTTAAGTGTCAGCTGATACAGTTTAACTAGGGTCCCTAATTTGACCAACTTTCCTTGCAACAAGTAATTAGTGCAAAGTAGCACCACTGACTTTCACAAAATTAACCACTTGAATTGACATTACTAATTACTGAGATTCTGGTATCATATCTCTAGGGGGAGGATGCAAGGAAAATCACATATTTCCTCAAACACTGATTGGAATACTGTCACAATTAGTTGTCTGTTGTTGTTTAATGCTATCACACAAATACTGCCTCAGGAACAGGGCTTCTGGTCCCCTCTCTTCAGAGGTCCTCTAACAGAAATGGAGATGCCAAGTGTGTTATTTATTGACAATTCCTCTTCCTATACAAGCCAGGGTCTTTGCTCAAGTTGCTTCTATTGGAAACAGTTCAGCAAAACACGAAACTGGATACATTACCCACTCTCCTGTAGATACCTAAGGTGAAAAAAGACAGATGGCTCAGATACAACTTAACCAGCCTTTTCTTTTGCCAACTGTACCTATTTCTTTCTTCCAAAAAAAGCCTGATTGGTAAGTAAAAGAAAACTCCACTATTTTTAAAAGGCAGTTAGCACAAATTAGGACCTTCCTGTCTCTCCCTCAGCCTTTCCAAACTTAGTCAAGATGGTCTCTCTACAGGACAGTGCAGAGCTGGAACCTACTTTTTATATTCAACTCTGCTGGCAGAACAGTCGCTTTACCTAACATTATCAGAGAAACTATCAGCATAACAGACTTCATTCTCAGTTAACTGAGAATGTTTGTTGTGAATCTGTATTTGTCAAAGTCACCCTACTTTACTGTGTCTACCCCTTGCTCTGGTCTTGTGCTGTTGACCTCTTCAGACCAATTCTACTTTATTGTCCAACTTGCCTTTTTTTCTTACCTTCTTCCCAGATGACTGGGATTCCAAGAAGCCAAATGGCTACAGAAATTATAAACACTATCAAGACTAGAACAGGAAGTGTAGATGCAATGTTTGCTAAGATTAACCATTGAAGACCATTTATGCTTTTAGGCACTTAACTCCACTAATCAAAATGAAATTACTATTAAGTCCCTCTTCTGTGTCACAAAAGCCTTCTTCCCTCCTTCACCTCCAAGCAAATTACATATATCACTCACTTTTAAAAAGGTAATATGAAAACAGCATTATGTGTTTAAAGGCGCTCCTGAATAAGAAACCTTACATTGCATTCACTTTGCTCAACTGAAATAGAAAAAATGAACATTCAAAAACCCAACCTTCCCTCTCCAAACTAAACTAAGACAGTAGTATAAAAGACTGTGCAGAGGAGTGGACCATCATAAGGATATGGAAAAAAGAAACAAATGTGATGGATAAAGCACTAATGATGATCTCCTTGGTACTGCTGAAGTGAGACTATTTCTTTACTGTGCAAACAAACCCCAGTAACAATGACAAATTTAGCAGTCAGCAGTAACTTTCAGTAGCAGGCCAACAGCATATACTGAAAATGAACAGCAGGTCTCAGGACGGAAGTTCTACATGAAAAATTAGTTTCATGTATGTTGACAAACTGAGGTGTAAAGTCTAGAAAGAGCACTTTCCAGGATATGCACTTAAGAAACCTCTTACCTCTAGCCCTTGATAATTGCATCTGTACAGCAGCACATGTCAAATCTGATTTGGTATGGAATTTAGACACACTGAAGGAATTTGATTGGGTTTTTTTATAAACACTGTCTCTGGGTACTCCCTACATGTTCACAACAAATCTATGCCTGAATGCAGTATTTATTTGCAAACTCTTTGAAAGAAAAGCAACATAGGTTAGAGAAGGTATCAAAGCAGGTAACAGGTTAAAACAAAAGTTGTTTTGTTCTTTCTTTAACTTCCCCAAATAAATACTTACGCAATAAAACTGGGGAATGCTTTGGGGAAATGACAGGCTTAAAGCAAGTATCCTGCCACAGAGCCATTAGCTCTTTTCAACAGTCTTAAGTTTAGCTTCACTAGCTTATCCTTTAAAACAAGGTGCCCCTGAGAGGATCGTACAACGAGGAACTAGGCACTAGGAATACAAATCCTAAAATGGAAAGCTAAACAAGTCATATTGTGAAAGAACTGACAGAAAATTTAGACTCCTATCTAGGATAATAACAGATCCAAGAACAGCTAAATTAACATCAGTGGTTTCGAGTGCATTCATTAGATGAAGTTACCTTACTGATCAAGACTAGCAACACAGAGTAACAATTTAAGCAAACTAAAGTTCAACACACTTAAAAAGAAAGAGATTGCTATCTGCAGGGTCTTTGAAACATATCTGAGATGACAATGGACTGTCTCCTTTGTTGCTTGGCTGCTGGGTTTTTTTTAAACAAGCTGAAGGAAGGCAAGCACTGGAATATGAAGAGTCCATTCAAAACGTGCAGAAGCAACAGATACTAAATAACTTGTAAAATAGCAAGTAAGTTTCTTTAGGCAAATGCTATCTAAGTAGTAAGTTCTTTCGGGTTTTTTTTCTTCAAGAAATCTTAAATATTTAACCTAATTATAATGCATAAGGCAGATTTATCTTATTCATCACTGCCAGTAAAGAACACAGGGCACAAAGAGCAAAACGTTCAATCTACCAAATGTTATTTCCTGTCCTCAGCTATTACAGAGCATGAACTCAATTGAGTTTTCCGGGTATGGGCTAACACATTGTGTCTCCTGTCCTGCAGACTTATTATCTGCTGCTACTACTGTAAACAAAGCAATGTTATCAAAATTAAACTGATTACCTACCAACTTTCATGACCCTATGAACCACATTGCAAGCCTTTATTTGAAAGATGCAAGTCACAGATCTTAAGAGCACAAAGAAGTTCCAGGAACCCTTCACAGGCAGGAGGCATCAATGATTACTCAGGGGTCTACTAATTTGTTGTGTAATGTGAGCAGCCTTCAACACGCAGCTGGATCCAGCAGCAACACAATGATGTCTTGACCAGAAGCTCCTTAGAGACCACCAGCAAAAAAGTATTAAATGGANCGAAGGGCCACATCTGGATAAGCCTGATGTATACACTGCCAGTATTACAAAACTTCACTCTGTCTTGAGGAACATGAAACGTTTGCATCAGCTAAAATCTTGAAACTCTCAGAATAGTGGAATTTAATCTAAAATATGTGGTATAGGTTTGTGGCATCCAATTGGGTCAGACAAAAACTGGGGATAAACTTAGCAGGAGTTCCAAAACCAAACTTAAGATCATGTGCAGAATGAGAGCCAGACCATGAGTCAATCATTTTTTCTTTTAGTTGGAAAGGTTTCTAGGAAATAAATACTTAGGTTTGGATACATGTTCTATCTGAACTCTTCCAAAAAGAAGTGAAAAGATGCTTTTAACTTGGATTTGGACACCTTATCATGCTTTAGTATGCTTAATTCTGTAAGAGATTATTCCTGATAAAATAACAATTTGTTAATAAAGAGAAAAATACTGCAAAGAGCTTGCTTTATGCACTAGCTGTTTACAGCACGTTCTATCACAAGTTTTCTTTACCATTCAGGTACTTTTGTTGATCTGAGAATTCCTGTGCATTAAGTATGTATCTAAATATACATAGTTTTACGTATATGCTCTCTCTTGCTGTATACACACATTTTTACTAATACTATCTATTAAACTCCTACTAAAAAGAAGCCAGTGCATGCGAGTAATTCTGCAAATATGCTTGGTCAATTTCTGTTTTAACTCCCACTTAGATTTCAGGAAAGTGAGAACCTAAAGTCATGGCTTTCAATGAATCTTTTTTACTTTCTAGGGAAGGTATGCATTTATATAGTTCATCGAAGCTTGTTGACCAAGTCTGTACTCTTTATTTAATTATGTGGTCCACAGACTATGCAATCCACAAAGCAAATTAAACCCACTGAAATCACTATCTTCTCTTAACATCAACTTTCAAAGTGTGTAAAGCCTTGTAAAAGTCTTTCATGTAAGCAGCTGCTTTTTGCTTACTGCAAAAATGGCCAGCTACCCTCCACTCACACTTCACTGAGCACATGCCTTTTTACCTAGGAAAAGAAGGTTTGCTCAAGCCCTCTATACCTTGTTCTGCAGAAACACAGAAGAGCAAAGAGATGGGAAATCAGACTGTTATTCAAATAGTGCCAACATTTCACTGCTGCAGTCAGTCCCTGTTCTACCCGGCACTTGTCTTGCAGTTCAGGTATAACAGCCCTTCCTTGCTGATTAAGCTTTCTTATTACTATGTAACTTGAATATATGTATTCATATTGAAGTTTGTATGCTGAATTGTTCTGAATGCTGTCAAGAATGCTATACAAAGATGCTCCACTTATGTAAGCTTCTCAGCGTACTGCTAATAAGTCTTTGTGTCTACGCTCACTTGCTATCCAGATGAACAGTATCTGTGATATTTTACCTTGAGCTACTCAAAAACATTATTGAACAGTTACTTCAAGTAAACAAGAAGCGGGAAAGTAGACTCCACTGTGATTACTGGATAGAACACCAAGCAACAAGACTAGTTAACAATGTTTACAATAATTTCCATCATGCTTGGTTCTAGTACTGATTTAGAGCTTCTGTTAGTTGCTGAAATAGGCAAGGAAAGTCCAAATGGTGCGGCCATGCACTTTTCCACCTGTAGCAAAACAGAACTTCAGGACCAACACCTGCAACCAGGTTAAGTTTTCTAGTGATCTAGCAGACAGATGAATAGATGCAACGCTGGAAAGGTACGAAGCAGTGTGGCAAACTGTTCCTTCTTCTCACTTCAGAAAAAAAAATCACCTTCACAGCTAGACACAGTGAGTAAAGGACAGCTACAATTCCTTACCACAGTGCAGCAAGTCAAAGGTCTATAATTAGTCCCTTCTCCAGCTCTCTGGAGACTACTACAAGCTTTCCACAATTTTTTCAAGTCATGGTGTTTCCATATAACACCATGTGATGGTGTATTTTTGTAAATCCAGCCATGATCCACTGCTTAACTTTCTGAAGTGATAATGGTGGCTCCCCTACATCACTCTATTTATTTATATTTATTTATTTATTATCACTCCAGAATGACAGCAACGGAAGTTGACACCAGACACCTAAAGCAAGTGAACGGCTTTACTGCACTTGTAAACCATCAAATCTGCAAACTGACACAAATTTTCAAAGACTTCTCCTAGCTAACACCAATGCTGCTGCTTAGATTATCACTGTATTCACCTTCATCTTTTCTTTTTTCCTACTAATTCTTGAATTTGATCTTCTTTGCAATTTATTCCCAGCAGGAGTTCTCAATTGCTCTCTTCACTTATGTCATTTCCATCCCTACCATTCTGAATGGAATGGGATCACTATAAGCTTAATAAACATACTCTGTTGCCGATTTCTATTTCCATTCTCTAAAGTTCACATTTCCAGATTTGAAGGATAATTACAGCAACACTTTCCAAGTTACAGTTAACTATCTGTCTACAGCTGCAGCTTGCTAAGGTACCTCACCTCAGAGTGAATATCATCTAAAGTACTGGAAACCTACAAATTAAAGAAAAAAAACCCACACAACTGTATTGCAAGGATGAATCATATAAAAATACTCTGTATTATTTTAATAATGGAACTATGTTAGACAGAACAGCGTTCCATCATTTAAAATGGCAAGTTTTCTCACTTCACTTACAAGAACAGATTTCTGATAATGAACATGAAAATAAAGTTTCCAAGGCCTGCCTGTGAATTAGACCATGGGGTTATTAAGTGACACAAGCCTAGGAAAAACAGTTGTTTGGATTTTAAATTTTTTGAAGCTTTAAGATGTACTCAAGCAGGACATGTAAGATGAAGAACAAAGTGTCACTTTCCAGGCAAATACGAAGTTTTGAGTACTGTGCATCCTCCTGATACTTATTTTTCATTAAATTAATGGGAACTTTATGACATTTAATTGTTTCAGTCTTATGTACTGCTACAGCTTTTAAATAACTTTGATATACAGATATTTATGGCCAGTCACAGTTCAATACAAAATAGTTTCTCCACAGACCTTTAGCAAGGTGGCTTCTTTCAAGAAGTAAGAAAATCCACACACAAACTTGTCCCAGGTAGGTTCATGTTTGTCGGAACGTTTTGTTTGAGCTTTTTTTTAAGTAACAAGGAATATTTTGCCCCAGAAGAAACTTCAAACTTGTTTGTTAACTGTAACTATCAACTTTATAGGAAGCAGAAATCTTCAAAAATTACTATGTGTTAGAGCTTACAAACTATTCACAACATTGAAACCTACTGTCTTTCTAGGACACTTCTGTGTATAACAGGAAGCTTGACATAAAAATACACAAGAATTATAAAAGTCTCTTTAGTTTCACTGTTCATAAGTTTCCTTGTGATTTGCACCCAGGGTCACCTAAACACTTCTCTCTTCCCTGTCTTCCCAGTCTATCATACACTGTAGAAGTTTGATGGCCAGCACATGCTGACTGATCTCTCTCTACCCAATTGGAAGCTTCCGCAGTCTGAAGAACATAGTTTTCTTTACGGCCCTCTGACTGACAGAATTAGTTAACCAGTTCAAGAGGCTGTGATCTGACAGAAAGAGGGGCAGAAAAACAGCACAGTCACAAACCACCTCTTAGAGAAGTCTAATGCTCACCTTTTATTAGCAAGTTGATTTTTAAACCTCTAGGTTTATCATATTTCCAGTTTTAGAAATCTAAACTTTGTAGCCTTGGAGGGGCTTTTTGAACTTGGAACTGTTCTAGTAAGTGAACTTAATTCCACCCCTACTAACTGGTTGTCACCCTGCATGGATGCAAGGACATTCTCATCAAGCACTTCCAAACATGTGAACATTCTGCACCTGATAGAAGACTGTAATTTGACATTAGAGGACTGATTTTAGGTTTCTTTTTAGTTAAGAACACAGCTGGAAAACAGTCCTTTCACTTCTGAAAACAAATACAAAGTTAACACTTTCAGCTATACTAGTACAACAGCTCTAAAGAATGACAGAATCATAAAGTATTTTGTATCAAAAATAGAAGTGAACCACTGCCCCTTTAAAGACACCCTAATTAGGGTTTTATACAACATATAGTATGCATGTGTGTCTTGCACTTTATAGACGATAGCTTTATTTTAACATTTTAATTCAAAGTTTTTGATACTTCAGGCACTTCTTTCCCTCAAGAGGGATACTATCTGCTGGATACCAACATGGCTTTAATACTACTTCACCTTTATTATGGAAGACATATACAAGATCACTCCCATTCTTAGCTGAAATGATGCAAACTTAACAAGCAGATTAAGCACCTGCAAGAAAGCAAAGCCAGTCTTCCTAACCATGATCTGCCTGCTAACCACCACACTTTAGCACTCAGTTCAAATATAAATTAGTTCTAGTAAACAAAATATAAGAAAATACATAGCCAAGAATAACTGAAATAAGCAAGTGCTTACCTTGACTCTCCACTACTGTTTCTTACAACATCTTCATCACTGTGCCCATTCATTGTAAATATTAAAAAGTTTAAAAAATAAATAAAAGTCCACTCAAGTTACAAGGTGGATATGAGGAATCCACTTCTTGGTACTCTGTATGTTTTCCAGACGCTGTGTACGTGTTTGTTTTAGTGTTCTCAGCGGGTATTCAAGATTTCTCCCAAAATACCTAAAATGGGAAAGGAAAACTTTAACACAATTTTAAAGTATGTTTGTAATTAAAGACATACCAAAAATAAACTGGTTTTTTTTCCACTAACAGTGAAAGGAAAGGGGGCATGTTTGACGTCATGTCTGTAACTCAAAAATAGCATTTTTTTGTGTGCTACCTGTTCATGGCTGACCATTTTATCACCATTTCCTTCCCTGAGGAAAAAAAAAATTTTTTTCCTCCTGTCTGTGAAAACAACAAAAAATAATGTCCAGAGAACAGTAGATCTTCTTATTAGTTATATTTTAAAAACCGGAAGATCTAAATAAAATGCACAAAATGCAGGAAAGACCTGTCTTGCTTTTTGTTTGACTGCAGTGGGGTTCCAGCATACACTTCTTTATGCCATTATGCTTCTCTAAGCAACTTTTCATGGATGGTGCTATAAAGATGGCAATTTCTGCTGAACTACTAGCTGCAGAATAGGAAAAGTTATGGAAATTACATTTTCTTTAGTACTGGAGAGTGAGAACAGTTTACTGCCTATCTGCACTACTATACGTCATGTCTTAACTTTTGACAGAGTATTGAATTCGGGACAAAACAGATCTAAACTTTAAAGAAAAAATGCCTACTTGAAGAGGTAGGTAAATATTAAAGTTCTGCTAAGATCTGCTTAGTAAAATGTATTTCATGCACAAAACATAGTGGAAGCATTTCCAGGAACACACGTAATGCTACCCACTTACAGCTGTGGGTAGGAGCAGGAAGATTAAAGACCTTACCGTTTAACAAGAGTTCCCAATAAATCAAACCAGCAAGATCCCACAGACGGAATTATCATTATTCCATATACATGAGTATCCTAGGCCAGATCACTAGGCAGTCAGTATTCGATGCAGCCAGAGAAAGTTTAGGTTCACGGTAAATGGGCCGCAAGTATAAACTCAAGGATAATCAGATCAAGAGTTGCGCCCTCACAGACTTAGCGGTGTGAAGGCGATTAGGCTCTTGCCTGCCCCGGGGTGCTCCTCTCGAGCAAACCACAGCCGAACCCCGAGCCC
>VWZW01000417.1:39685-58912 GCA_013397115.1 Edolisoma coerulescens
CGCGGGCTCGCTCGCTCTGCCGCTCGAACAATGGGGTCCGGACCACACTGGGAGGGGCGCAGGGAGAACCGGGGTGGGCGCCGCTCCGCTGCCGACTCCTAAGTCCTGCCGACCGCCGCCATCACGCCGCCGCTCCGCTCAGCCTCCCCCTCCCGCGGTCGGTTGGAAACCCCGGGCGTGATGTCAGCCCTGCGCCCTGGGACCGACCGGCAGCGGGAGGAGGAGCCTCGGGCGGGGGCGACGGGCAGCGCCGCCGCCGGGCCTCGCACAGCGCGGCGGAAGCGGTGTGGTCGTCCTGGGAGCCGGCGGGCTCGGCCGCAGCTCCTGCTCGCCATCCGCCCTTACCTCCCTTCTGCCTAGCGCTGGGAAGGGGCTCCCATCCCGGTGTGCGGGCTTAGGGCGCCTCCCGAGGGGCGCCATGAGCCGAGCGGCCCGGCCGCAGCCCAGCGCGGGCCGCCCCGTACTACGCTGCGCGGTTTTCGGTGTAAAATCGCGGCCCGATGACAAACACAACCGGGTTTCTCACTCCGCGCGGTTACGAGCGGTGCTGGGGCGTACTTAGGGAGGTTTGGACTGTCCCCTGGCAGGGGGCTGGCCTTCCTCCTTGAATCCAAACATCTGCGCCCGGTCCTATGCCCGGTTCTTGCCAGTGATCAGCACGGTTTAACGAGAGGCACGGTCGTTATTGAAAAAACCGAACAACCCAACCCCCAAAAAACAACACACAAGCAAAAAAGTAATTTGTGTGTCCAAATGTTCCCAAAGTGACAAAGGAAAGTTGTAGCTGAGTGAGAGTGGGCTGTAAATAACACGGCGCTGGAAAGTGGAAGCAGCTTACCTCCTTCTTCCCGGTGAAAGCACACCTGCGCTGTAAGGTTCTGTCACTGTGCAGGAGGATTGTGGGGACATCACTGACTGACGTCTGGCACCAGACCTTTGAACACCCTGCAAGGGTGAAAGAGGTCAGATGAGCAGGAAAACATAGTTTCCTCATCAATGAAGGAGCTCTTGAAGGAAGCTACTCACCATCTGGGTATACGAGACGAAGGTGGTCACAGCAGCTGCCAAATGAATTCAAGCTTGAAGAGTTGTGTTGGCCAGGACCCACATGTGAGCCACAGTCAGTCAGCTGGAGACCTCTTGGTGCCATATCTTAACTCATGGTTGCTCTTCCAGGGTGAGCAATGCTGGCTGCCTTGGTGCTCAGTGATGTGTGGACAGGTGATGTACATACCACCCTGCAGCTGAGTTGGTTAGGTTTCCTGGAGCCTACCAAGGAGCCTTCAGCGCACCAAGCATGGTGTGGGATTGGCTGTCACGCTCAACAATTCCCTGTCTGAGGAGTTGCAGAGGCCAGATGAGGCATACACACTAGCTCAGCTCTCAAGCACTGTATAGGAGATTACCACAAAATCTCAGTGATGGATAGCAGAGAAAAAAATTTCCCCCTAGAGTTAAGAAAATTGCATTTAGGAATTGCTTGGACAAGAAAACAGCTTGAAAGTTTACATTAAGGGTATAATTACACTATGTTCTTTACTGAAGCACTGAAGTTTGCCCAAGTCATCTTAAAGGAGAATATTTTGTGGTAAGAGTGCTACAAAGTGCAATGGACTGAAGTTTAAATTGAAGAGTGTAAAAATAAAAGTAACTGGTTTAAATTAAGGTAAATTTTTAAAAAAATTACCTAACCCCTTCCCACAGGCAGGTGGGTGTTTAGCCATCCCCAGGGGAGCAGGGCCCTATCACATATCCCACCATCGTTCTTTTCCCCTCAGTTTTATATACTGAGCATGATGCCATATGGTCTGAAACATCCCTGTGGTCATTTGGGGTCAGCTATCCTGGCTGTGTCCCCTTCCACCTTCTTGTGCACCTTGGTGGGGTGGGATGAGGAGCAGAAAAAGCACTGACAGCAGTAAGTAAAACATACTTGTGTTATCAACACTGTTTCCAGCACAAATTCAAAACATAACCCCATTGCAGCTATTGGGAAGAAAACTAGTTTTATCCCAGCCAAAACTAGCACATCTACATGTTTAGTTGTATTTTACTCAATCATCTTCTTGGCTTTTTCAGTTTTCTTTACCTAGATTTGTTTAGTAGAGTTTCTCACCTCTCAGCCTTGGAAATCCCTTTTGAAGGTATGTTTTCACAGTGGTTTAAATAACTGGAGTTAGAACTGCTGTGATTCCAACCTCATCTGCTATGAGAGCCAAAACCCAGCCCTTTTCAAAAACAATTGCTTTCTGGTCACTTAACTGTCTGAACTAGGTCACCACACAGCTGCACATGCAGTGATCCTTGTGCAGTGTGATAGTAGCAGCCGTTGTTACTGAGAGTGGTTAAAAATTGCCAAAACAGTGTCTGGAGATCTTTCTCCACATCCATGTGAGAGAAGGACTTTTCTTTCACATCAGAACTTCTTCGTATTGCATCTTTAACCAATTCCTTCTTTCCCAGATGTCATAGTAAAGTATGGGTGACATTCCTATCTTAGCAGCATTTTATACTGTAATACTGACTTCTGGTATGCACAGCTTTCAGTCTGCATCTGAGAGAAATACACGTGATGCACGACATTTTAAGGACAGATGGACAAGGCTTTTTGTCATTACAGAAAGGTACCACCCATGGAAAAAATTATTATTAAATATAAAATAAAGAATTAAATTGTTTTTTTTCTGACGCTGTAATGCAAGTTCCTGGCACCTCACCAGGATGTGTGTGAGAATATTTATTGTGCCTAAGCTGTCACTGATTTACCTCACCCCTGCCTCCACAACCGTTTGTGAGTTGGATTTTTGCTTGTAGACAAGAGATAATCAATACACTGTACAAGATAGCTACACTGTTATGCAGTGAGCACAATCCCTTTCAATGTCTATGTTTTCAGGTTACTTATCTTTGTAACTGGTAGGGATTTGTGTTTATCACATCTTTTCTTATGTTTAAGAAAAGACTTACCACTGTTCTATTCTTAACATTTAGAAGTTCTGGACAAAGAAGCTTTCCCCTTTTTAAAGTACTGAAGCCTCCAATACTGCATCTAGCAGTCTTTAGTGAGGCAAGATAGACATAAGAAATATCCTTAAGATTTAATATTGCACTAGGTTATATACTGGTTTCTTTGATTTTTGTTCTTTCTAAACAACTCCCTCACCACACTTAGTACTTTGATTTTTCTGCTTCTACCCTTCAGTTAATTCTAAAACATGTCCTGAAGAGCTCAAAGACTGCAACTTGAGATATAATATTGTAGCAAAGGTTTTCTTTCTCTTCAGTAGCTGTTATATGCAACAGGTATAGTCTAGTTTGCTTCTTTTCATTCGTTTTGTATCCCTAGTGTTATTCCATTTAATTTTACATTCTCTCTTCTACTAAGAAGACAACAATAGCAATTTATCTAAGTAATGCAGTCATTATCCTGTGACTTGAATACTACATCTTTCTTGCCTTCTTCACCTCTCACACCTCTTTTATTTTTACTACACCCAGAATCCCTTCCTCACTTGGGCCTAACCAGCCGGGCAGCTGCACAGTGCTAAAGATTAGAGAGATAAGATTTAGAGGAAAACAATGGTGGCAAACCCCCCCCCCCCCCCNTTAGTTGAAAGAAAAATGAATTGATTCAGTGGATTCAGGTCTAGGAGGAAAAAGCTACTCTGAATTTTTTATCAGTTTAGTCTGTGGGCCAGTTTCAGAGTACTCTTGTTAGGTCTTCACAAACAGTTGATCAGAAGTGGTTATTCCAAAACAATTTCGTGTAAGATGCAAAGTCTTGTTAGATTTAAATATCACTAATCAGCCAATACTTACAGTACAGGCAGATTTGTTAACTGCAGTGCACAGAAACTGGAATTATGGAAGAGAAAAGAAATAGTGACAAGTTTATATACATTGGTTAAGTTTGACCAACTAAGCATAGGGGTTTTTTTCATAATTTAATTATAAATTTCTTACCTTATTTATGCAATTCCTTAAAAAATATGTCAGTACATCATTTAAATGATTTTCAAGTTAAAAATAACACCTTCGACTGGTGCAAATGTATGCATAAAATTTCTTAACTATATAAATTTAATTAAATTGAACAACAAACTGGTCACTGGATGAGAATGACTAAGGCTTCACTGAAAACTACACAGTAAAATCAACTAAAATTTTTAGTACAAACACAGATTGCTACCCTGTCTGAACAGAGTATCTGTACATAATTGGACGTCCACAGAAACATTTTATCTCTGTATTGGCTGAATGTTTTGCTGAAAAGCTCAAAGAAGTAATAGAAACAGGGGCGTTTATATGGTTATAATGAGGCTTTAAAGTTAATATGCATCAGGACAGCTGAGAAAGGTTCACACTTTTCTTTAAACCACTGTTATGTTTGTTCTGTTACCACAGATTTGTTGGAAGCATTAATTCTCTCCAAAAGCAGCTGTGGGGTGTAGACCGTAGGTGCCAAATAAGTGTTATGTCTATTAGTATTTTCTTCTCAGTGTTTAGCTAACAAAAGTGTAAATAGAGTGTGAAGTATATTTTTTTTCTCTTCTTAGATATTAACTTGAACAATCAAAATAAGTCAGGTTCTACATGTAGACTTAATGTATGGTAACTCTCCTCTAGAGAGCTGTTATACCATTTCTAGAGCAGACTGCCTTTTTTCAGGGTTTGCAACAGTTATCTCATTCATCTGGCACCTTTCTTGCTTTCCTTGTTTGCTTGGTGGTGTATGATAAACTTCCAGAGGTCTCATTCTTGATCAGTCTTCCGAAATTTAGCTGGCTGGCCAGCTGGCCTGGTTTGTGGAGCATTAGCCAGGTACACTTGGCAGGTAGAATGTCATAGCAAAAGGCATTGTACTGGGCAGGTCTGATGGAATATGCACCTTTGTTAAATGAACTCCCACCGTAAGACACTTGTGCTGCAGGCTCTCTTTTGTGACCATGTGTTACCTGGAACCTGTTTTTCATTTGATAAGCATTGTTATATAGCCTTATGCATAAAAATGCCAATTCTTTGTAATGTGTCACTGTAGCCTTAGTTTTTCTAATTTACTGGAAGTTAAGAAGCATAAAGTGGCATAACTATATGCTACTATATGTAACACTGTATTTACACTTGGAAATTTTATTTGCTCACCTGTTTCAGTCACAAGCTTCCCCTGCTCATATTCCAGTCTCACAGAGCTTACACTACAAGTGTTTACAAATACAGATGTTCAGAGCTTCTCTCTGCTACAGGAAGGCCACTCTTAGGCATCAGTTGTAGCAAAACAATATATTTTATGCTAGTATATTATTATATTATATTTGGCTAGTTACACTTGGCCAAAATCTTGAACGCTATGCCTAGTCCACTGAAGTAATGCAATTCTCTAACTGGACCAACTGAAATCATGTAGTACATTAGACTTGCTGCAAGTTGTGTAAGACTGTTTTTTCCCTCTGAGTTGTAGCAGTATAATGCGTAGGTCATGCTAGAAATTATACTAATGAGTAGTCGTTTAGTACTTCAGTACTTCTAGGTATAAATAAGTTTATAAAAAGTAACAGTTTTCAGTGTCTGAGTCTCTCTCTGAGAAGAGCTATTAGAGTGTGCAGAAGTCAGCTCAAAGCTAAGGTTTATTACTTAACCCTTCTGCTGTTAGGAAAAATAGACTAAAGAATTTGAAGGAATCATATGTGAATTGTTTATTCCAGTTACTAAATGGAGGATAAACAGAAGGACTGAAAGAGGAAACATCCTTCTGTACTTAACAATATAACATACAAAACATAAGGGGGTGTTTTGAAAAGACCTGCACTGTATGACTGTGTACAACAAAATTGATTCTTTGATGTAAGAGAGTGATGGAAAGCAGTAATTTTGAAGCTGAGAAGAGTCACAAAAATGCAGAATATATTCATTCCTTCAAACTGTTTGTACTGTCATTCAGAATTTAATCCTCAAAATATTCCTGCAAGACACAGTAAATAAGAATTAAAAGGATACAATAGCAGCAGAAGAAAAAAGGCTACAAACTAATGTTTGTTAACTGCATTGTTAACTAACCATGTTAACTGCATGGACTTTACAGCAAAGACACTAAAGACATAACAGTGTCAGGACACTAATTAAACAATTCATTTACTGCTAATGTAAATAAAAGAAGGGCAATGGGACCTCAGATTTTTGAGGTCTTGTCTGAGACAGTTCATTAATGTATTAAAATATAGATCTTCATCTCCAGGTCTCACCAATAAGATGGGATAAAAGTTCTTTCTGAAATTATTGATACCAAGTTTTAATTCTTCCAGAAGATTATAGAAGTTAATGACTGTCGAGCTGAGAACTCAGTTTAGTAGGAAGAAACGCCTTAGAGACAGGAATTTGTTAATTGAGGCAGAAGAGAGGTAAGTCAACCCTAAAAACTTAAATGAGATGTATGAGAAATACTTTTTGTCAGACTACCATTTAAGACTCCATTGTCCAGTCATATGAGGCAAGGAAGTAAAAGAGAGGGTTCACATCATGTGCTAGAAAATAGGAAGCTGTATATGAGGGCAGGAGCAAAAAAGATAAAGTTCTGTGAGTTCTTGGCAGTTGTGAACTATAGAGGAAAGCTAGAAAGTGTCATAGACTTTCTTAGAAGGTGTCATGGGTAACAAGAAATTCAAATGTGAGTTTTAACTTTTTCTTTCTGCTACAGTCTGTAATTTTAAGTGAGCAAGTTATTTTTGTCCTTTTAGCTTGTCTGTCAATGAAACGGAATCCTTTTATCTGACTTTTCTGTTTCTTCATTGTGACAAATTCCACTACACATGGTGGGTTCACCTTGGCTGCCTGCTAGATACCCACCGAGCTGCTTTCTCACTCCTCAACATCAGCAGGATGGGGAGAAATTTAGATGAAATTCATGGGTCAAGATAAAGACAGAGAGAAAACCTACTAAGTAACATCACTGGGGAAACAGACTGGACATGGGGAAAAATAATTTAATTTATCACCAATTAAAAGAGAGCTGAATGGTGAGAAAAAATACGAAATATCTATACTGCCTTCCCTTCACCCTCCTTCTTTTTCTCAGGCTCAACTTCAGTCCTTCAATCCTGACTCCTCTCCCTGAGTGGTGTCAGGATATGGGAAATGGCTGCTGGGATCAGCCCGTAACAGCTTCTCTCTGCCACTTTTTTCTTATCACACTCTTCCAGTACTCCCGGGTGGGTCCTTCCCATGGGATACAGTCCTTCACAAACTGCTTCAACATGGGTTGTACATGGGCCACAGTTTCATCAAGATAAACCTGCTCCAGCATGGGCTGTAGGGGAATTGCTTCTCCAGCGCCTGGAGCACCTTGTCCCCGCCTTCTCTGATCTTGGTACCTTCAGGGCTTTTTCACATATTTCTCACTCCTCTCTCTCAACTGTTGTGCAGCATTTCTTACCATTTCTTAAATAAGTTTTCCGAGAGATGCCACCACTTTGACTGCAGGGCTCAGCTATACCCTGTGTCCTTTGGAGCTGGCTGGAACTATGTGGGGCGGACACATGGCTGCTGCTCAGAGACATTGTCCTTGCTGTCCACAATGATCAAAATGTTGCCTTGTAGACCCAATGCAATAAGATACCAAGTCACTTTCACCGTAAAAAGATCTCCAGAATCTCCAAATGGTTTCATGTTCTACCTCCACTTGAGCTGCTCAGTCTCCTTGAGAACTGGTACTGCATAATTCTGAGAGTAAGAAGTTTTTTCTGGTGGCTAACAGTAGCAGGGTATGCATCCTGGCATTCCTGAGCCTCACAGGAAGTGTGCAGTATTTGTGCTGGAACTGGATAGTCCTTCCAAGCACAGGCTAGGAGACAGTACTCAGGACTGGTCTTTGTCCATGGAGGGCCATGAATTATGCCTTTACAAAGATGTTAGTTATGCAGAAGAGATTTAGCAATTTTCTCTTCCTTTTGATCACTCTGACAAAGTAATTTGCTGAGATGCTTCTCTGTTTCCTGAGGAAGTCCTTGCAAATTGCTAGCTGTGCGGCAAGACTAAGGGCTATGATGAGTGAAAGTAAAAACACTGTATTGCATTGCAGGAAGTTGTGTTCTTATATCCTTGCATTTATATGTGTAAAATGCAAAAAGTCTTGTAACAGCAGAAAACAGGAATTAGAGAGCTGACTGCGAACACAAGCTGTGCCTCTCCTGCCTTTCCATCACAGGAGGCTGGGAACAACTGGTCTCTCCAAATGTAGTGGAACTTCCTGTCCTTCTGAAGGATGTGCAAGGCATACAAGATCTGGAGGGAGCTGGGACACGTGTTCAACCTTTTTCAAACCTGAAAAACACTCAAAGTTTGAAATTTTAATCAGTCTCCCTAAAGGGATGACAGTAAGGAGCTGGGAACCATATATTGTTTTATATATTTTGTATATATCTAATTTTATATATATATATGTCTGTAAGGCTGGACATATGCTTGCTTTTAACATGATGTTCAAGATAACAACATAAGTAAACTTATGTGTTGGGATACTGGCATATAGATAGATCCTAGACTTTTCAAATTTGGCATGCAGAATAACAGGACCTCTTGTTGAACTTTCAGTGGTATGGCCCTTCAGGTGCAGAGCGGAAGTAAAAGCCCTGCTGTAACTGAGAGATTTCATCAACTTAGTAATTATTATGAAACAGGAAGATGCAATAATATTGTTTGTTAAAGAAAAGCATCACAGGAAATTAATACTTGGCACGACTGTATTTGGCCATTCCATGTTTCTAAATAGAGAACATTCAGTGATATGGATACCAAACATTCCTCTGCATACTGGGTAAAGCAGGAGTATTATATCATTTCAATGTGGGACTGTCTTTAAGAGGCCCTTAGTAGTTTAAAGAAATCAACAACTTAAAATTCAGAAAGTGTCCAATCAAGTATATCTGGAGAGTCTTAATCTAATCTTTTTGAAATCTTTGAAATACATCTACAATAATCTCTGAAATACATCTACAGATACATAAACTAGAAATCCTACTGCAAAAATATATCTATGTTTTTTGAAATATCCATTTAAAAAAGAAAAATTTCCCAACCCCCAAAACTCTAGTATTGATGTAACTGTTGGGGTTTGGTTTTTTTTCATTGAAGGCATGGAGAATACGATAATATGACCAAATTAATGAACCATGCCAGGTGTCTTCATTTCAAATAAATCTCTAGTACATAATTAGTTAGGTCTCCTGATCAGTCCATGGAATCATGATGATTCTCACTACTATATTGCAAATATAATAAAAGTGTTTACATTAAATGATTCACCTCAATTTAGCTGGTCACACAAAATGGTGCTTTAATTTTTTTTTGTTGATTGAAGATACTTTTATACACCAGAAGTCCTACCACATCTTTCGTTAAACACAGACTTAAAATACAGAGACTCTGCTCTCCCCTCCTCCTTCTTTTCAATGTCAAAACTTAAAGAAAAACTAAATTCAATTATTGAATTTGGAATAGACAAAGTTCTGAGTTTTAATTGAAGAAAGAAGTCCTAGATCAGGACAAAATGGCAATTTCTGTTTTAAAAGTCCTGGAAATGTGAGTCCAATAGTGCTTTTAACTTTAACTTTGCTATGAATACCCAACAGGAAAATATTTTCACAACTTTAAATATGATGGGAGTGAAGAATAGGAATGAGGGCTATCTTTAGCTTATTTTGATTTCATATTGTTTACCAAACAGTTTGATAAATCATTTAAAATATATGCTGACATTAAGGAAATACATGTTCAAAGGGAGAAAGCTACTTACTCAGGCTGTATATTACTAAATTTTACTACTGAGCTCCAAAAATAAGAGAAATGTAAAGACTAGTGAGAAAGAGTGCTCCAAGACACAGAATGCATTCATATGCCTTTAGCACAGAGTGCTTTGGTGCACTCTATTGCTATGAAAAAATGCCAGAGTTGCATTTATGAAAGTGGGAAGATAAACAGTGATTGTGAATTGCTTGAGATCACACAGCTGTGTGAGGCAGTTCTGGCAATTAAGCAAAATTTTCCTACATACAAGAATAGAGATGGATTGTACTTGGTAAGTGGACAACAGAATTACACCTTCCAAATCATGTGATTGAGGATTTCTTATACTGATTTTCAAAATAATGTCTATTTTAAAACTTCTTCTTTACTGTCAGAGTCATGAGGTAAGTCAAACCTGAAAAAAGTTTCTTACAACTCGCAATTGCAGTTTCTTACAACTGCAAAGACACTGTTTCTCCTGTTGGAAAATAAAGATATGTTTTGTAACAAGCAAGCCAAAGAATTGAATCAGCTTCTCCCTAAAATAACTATGTCTGAAAGTCATTCTTCTACTAGCTAAGAAATATTTGCTGTCGCGGTGCTTTTGCTTAGTGGTTTGGGGGGTTTTGTTTCTTTGTTTGTATTTTAAATAGTTTTGAAAATTAGCCCTTCAAAAACAACCTTAGGGGCCCATTTACAGCTTGTAAATGAGAGTAACAATATGTATGTCTCTATCTTTGGTAGAGAAGCCTCGATTATAATATGGATATGTGTCAATTCCTTCAATACACACTGATTATTTCATACCTTTAAGGGATCTAGGATTCTGAAGTAATTGTATTATCCAAAAGGGAGCATTGTGGAAAGCTGCCTGCAAATGATGATGTTAATAGTGGCTCTCTGTGGTGGCCTGTGACACCCCCTTAGAAAGTCAGGGAGAATGAAATGGCTTCTCCTAAGTGCCTTTTGCTTTGTTATGCTAATGTATCCCCATTCCGTTCCCCTGGTTGGCCCACTGGCTTCCCTGCCTCTTTTCTCCCTTATATGTCTTTGCCCCAGAAAGTTCTCCCTTCCCTGCTCTCCACTTTTAGCCTTTGTTCCCTCACCACTCCCCCAGTGTTTCCCTATTAGCCCCCGTACCCTGGCTGCACCTCTGTACCACCCTCTGGCCCTCAGACCATTGGCTCTTGATGCTCTCTCCACTCCCCCCTCAACCCCGTATATCAGCCTGGGCCCTCCATTGTTCTTAGTTCTTCGTTCCTGGATCCCTTCATATGCGTGGCTGAAATAAACTTCTCCTGTGGAACCCTGTACAAAGGACCCTTCCCAACTCTTTGCTGTCAATCTGTTGCAAGTACCATCAGGCACGAGTGTGATTGAATGTGTGTGTGGGAATGCGTGTGTGGGAGGTGGCCCGCTGAGCGGCTCTGCATTAGAAATGCTTTCAGAAGGCTGTGGTACCCCATACCATCTCCACCCGCCACGACAGCTCTCCTTTGTATACAAAGCATATCTCTACCAAAAATTAAGCAGAATATTATGTAGTTTCTTCCTTACAAAAATGTAACATTGAGAATCAGCTAACAGAGGGGCAAAAAATTCTTAAGGAAGGAAGAGGTAAGAGTAATCAAAAAAGACAGTAAATCCATTGTTTGGTTCCTCCACTGACACTTAAAACTTAATTCTTTTTGTCTCTGATTCAGAAGTAGGATTTGCACATGCATTTTTCTTGTGTGAGAACCTAGTAATTAAACTGTTGGATCTAAGTTCTGGTAGATTTTTCGTGTAAGATTTAACCTTTTTCATTCTGAAATCAGATTTTAACTTCATTTTGGGATAAAGAAGGAAATCCCAAAAGTTTAATTTTTTTCTTCCAAGAAAATTCAATGTGTCAGAATCAGCACATGGAAGGAAAACAAGACAGCTAGTGAATACTTTAGTGTATGGTTAAAGGGGAAGTATGGTTGAGGGAGTATGGTATAAAAGAATGAGCAAACTGAGACAAGACTTCACCTTTCAGCTGGAGTGTGTATTTGTGTAAGAAACAGAGATGACCACTTTCATGTCATTGAGGGTCATGTGAAAGAATTGAATAGTCATTCTGTGACATGTTAAGAAAAGCATTGCTATAATTTAAAATCTTAGGGAATTGCGTATTTTATGCTTATGTGTGAGTGCTAAGTATGTGATCATGACTTCTTGAAATTTCATTCCCAAATTGCCTCCATCGAGGTGGATCAGTCGCTGTATCATATCTTTCTTTGTACTATAAATTGTACTGAGTTCTAAGGTTTGTACCATCCTGTTGGTCATTCTTAAGAAGAAAATGGAATTATTATAGTGGCTAACATTACCCAACATTAAGAAAATGAAAAAGAAACACGGTGTGCAGGCGTTCCTCTCTGGGAAGCTGTTGGTAAATTAAAAATAGTATTTTTTCACTTACAGATTCTGGGTTATTGTGTAGCTGTTGTGCAAAAATCTGTATTCAGTACATTCTAATACTTGTGTCTGCCTGAAATCTGAGATGTAGTTGGTGTGAATTCCTTGAATAAATAACAATTAGTGATATTTGAAATGAAAAAAGTACAGCAAATTTTCTTTTATTAGTAGCTGTCCTTATTACTTCTTGAAGTAACCTGTTCTTCATTGGAAATTCTACTTGGAAACTAATTTCATGTAAGTAGTTTGTCTGTGTTTTAAAACATTTTTTTTCCAAGTATGTAACTACAGCCTTTCACAGTCAGTTTACAATTAGTAGTAGTAGTTTTAGTAGTATCAGTAGTTTTTGTTCTGTCTGAAATACCAGTTTTTCATAATACATACTAAAATTCAGGAGGAAATCCCCCACATTATTAAAACTTTTGTTATGAAACAAACTCTAGAAAACCGTAAATGAAGAATCAACATTTGTCAAAACTAGAATTGTGGCTGTTCTCCGATGACAGTGTAACTTTTATTCACTTTGAAATTGATATCGTTCTGTAACATTGGAACAGTTTACACTAGTAAAGTATCTGCCCTATTCTATTTGAATTCTTAATAATAATGGGAATAGTTTTTGTAATAATTTTTACATCTGGTGTTTTAACATTGGAAAGTTACAATGTGAAATACTACTGGCACTTGAACTTTAATTCAGACTAAATGTAAAAAAATCATCGTCTAACATGTTCTTATGCTTGTATTCTGAAACTCGGTGAAATTTGGTACAGTTTGTCAGTATGCAATAGAAGGAGCATCAGTGAGAATTCCAGCTAGACCCAACAGAATTATTTAATTGAATCTTCAGTACACTTTTAAACTGTCAAGTTAGTTTTACATATCTTTATATTACTTTAATCAGGGCTGATAGTCCTGAAGTAGTCATAGTTGACTTGTAATAATCCACATGATGATATTCTACAGAAGGTATTTATTAAACTACTATGTAGGTCCACTAATTCTAAACCACTGCTGTTGACTTGTCTTTAGATTCTACTGGTTTTGTTGTTTTGTGGTTGGTTTTTTTCTCTAGATTGTTACGGGTAACTTAACTCAAAAACTGGAAGATCTTATTCCCTTCTAGAAGGATGAAGTCTGCAGATAATTGAGAAATATTAAAGCAAAATGACTAAACTTGTCGTGGTTTGATGCTGGCTAAGCGCCAGGCACCCACAAAAAAACCCCATCTACTTATTTTCCTCTGCTATAGCTGAGCAGAGGAGGGAGAATTGAAAACTTCATTTTCATGAGCTGAGATAAGGATTATTGGGAAAAAAACCAACCACTTTCAGGCAAAACAGGTTCAAAACTTAAACAGTAAAAAGAAGATTTATTATTAACAGAATTAAAAGTAAAAAGGGTAATGAGAACCAAAGCAAACCTTCAGAACACCTTTCTTTCCCAGTCCCTCCCTCTTTCCACCAACGACGCAGGGAAACAAAACATGGGGTTTTGGTCAGTATTTCACTTCTTAAAAATCTTTCTTCAGTATGCTTAAGGAAAAGAGTTTCTTCTGCTGTGCCGTGGGATCCTTCCTACGGGAGATAGTTCAGTGCAAACTTTTCTAGCATAGTTTTAACTTCCACAAGCAGCAGTCCCGCCCGAACCTGCTGCAATGTGAGTCCCTCCCGCGGGCCAAGGAGTCTTCCCACAACTGCCCAGCGTGGGTCATTTTAGTTCATGGGGTTTAGTCTTTTAAAGATGAGCTGTTCTAGTTTGGCAGCAAAGGCTCCCTTCCTGTATCTCTAAAAGCAAAGGTCATCTCTTTCTGTTCGAGTTCCTCACTAGATTACATCTTTTCAGTATCCACGTGCTCCAGCATGAGTACTCTTCTTCACGGGCTGCATGTGGATCTCTGCAAACCCCATGCACCTCATGAATTACAGGGAAACAGTTTGTTGTATTACAGTCCTCACCACGGCTTGCAGGAGAATCTCAGCTCTGGTGCTTGGAGCCCCTCCTCCCTCTCTTTTTCACTGACCTTGGTGCTGCCATGTTGGTTTTCCTCACGTGTCCTCACTTTTCCTTTTCCTCTGACTTGGAAGAAAGTTGGTGTCTGTAAGTGGCAGTTGAGAGGTTGATCTTGTCCGGGCTCTGCATCAGGGAATTGCTCGCCATGTCTCTTGCTACTGGCCACATGGTCCTTGCTGCTGGCCACATGGCACCGCATGGGTGGCTCTGGCCTCAGGAGGGCTCCGGCCATGCGGTCCTGGCCTCGGGACAGCCCCAGCCGCCCAGTCCTGGCCCTGGGAGGGCCCCAGCCACATGGTCCCAGCCTCGGAAGGGCTCCATCCGCGCAGTCCCAGCCTTGGGAAGGACCTGGCCGCACGGCGCCTGGCAGCCCCCTGGCAGGATGGGTCCCTGCGGCTGCTTCACCACTCCTCAGAAGAAGAAGAAAAAAGAACTTCCCGCACATTTTCCTTTCTTAAATATGTCATCATAGAGGCGTTACCAGCTTCTCTAATTGGGCTAGTAACCTGCCCATCATCAGAGCCTTCAGCAATTGGCTCTGTGCCAGACATAGAAATTTCAAGCAGCTTTTCTCCTGCCTCCACCAAAAATCAGGCTGTGTTAAACCAATACAAAACTAAAAGTTGAGACCTTTGTCTTTCATCTCTCATTGCTGATCTTTTTGATACTTAATATGATAACATGGATACTAGAAAGAGACAAAGAAATGGCTAGTCTGATCACTAACTGGAAAAATGATTTGATTTTTAAAAATGCACTGTTACTGAGGACATAATGGT
The DNA here is from genome assembly GCA_013397115.1 of Edolisoma coerulescens. Classification (NCBI taxonomy): domain Eukaryota; kingdom Metazoa; phylum Chordata; class Aves; order Passeriformes; family Campephagidae; genus Edolisoma; species Edolisoma coerulescens. Next base: position 54,694 of record VWZW01000417.1, read on the forward strand.
GGGTCAGTTTTGGAATAAGTATTTTACTAACTGTCTCCTTCAGAGTGTTGTCATGCTCTTTCTTGATTGAATGAGGAGCTCTGAACAATTACTGCTTAAGCAGGGTGAATTGATTATAGTAAAGAATATTATATTTTAAAATGCAAGCAGCATTATGACTGTAAATAAAATAATCATTAGTTATCTGTGGAGAACCTTGGTATGCTTAATGTCCTTTATAAGTTCTGAAGTAGAGGAGGGAGTTTCGTTATAATGTTTTGAAAGATAATTTGTTACATAAACCTGTGTGGAAAAAATGGATTTTGTTAGAAGCAGACATCAATCATTCTAGTAGAATGTAAGATATGTCACTGGGTTTTTTCCATTATAAATTTTAAAACAGTGATAGTGAAAGCTGTTAATTATGGAGAAACATATGATCCAATAGTGGTAGCTCAGGTGACAAAACCTTTGAGGAAAGGTATTCTTGACAAATTAGAGGAATAGGCAATCACCGACACTATGCAGTTTAACAAGGACAGATGCTGGATTCTGCTCCTGGGACAGGGCAACCATGGCTGTGTGGATAAACTGGGGATGAGATGCTGGAGATCAGTGCCATGGAAAGGGACCTGGGCGTCTTGGCTGGTGGCAAGTTGTACATGAGTCATCAGTGCCTTGGCAGCCCAGATGGCCAGCCATAGCCTGCCCCAGCACTGCCAGCCACGCGAGGGAGGGGATTATCCCAATCTGCTCTGCACTAGGGCGGTCTCACCTCAAGTGCTGGGGGCAGTTTTGGGCACCGCGTTATAACAAAAACATTAAGCTATTAGAGAGCATCCAAAGGAGGGCCATGAGGATGATGAAGGGTCTGGAGGGGAAGTCATATGAGAAGCAGCTAAGGTCACTTGATCTGACTGAGGAGAGACCTCATTACAGTCTACAACTTCCTTGTGAGGTGAAGAGGAGGAGCAGACACTGATCTCTTCTCTGCAGTGACCAGTGACAGGACTTGAGTAAATGATGTGAAGTTGAGTGAGGGGAAGTTTAGGTTGGATATCAGGAAAAGGTTTTTGGCCCACGGAGGGGTTGGGCACTGGAACAGACTCCCCAGGGAAGTGATCACATCACTAAGCCTGACAGATACAAGAAGTATTTGGACAATGCTACCAGGCCCATGGTGTGATTCTTGGAGTGTCCTGTGCAGGCCCACGAGTTGAACTCAATGATCATGATGGTTTGCTTCCAAGTCAGCATATTATGTGATTCTATGATTCTATTCCCTAAAATCTCTAAACTTTGGAGTCAAAACTTCAACTTAAAATTCTTAACATTCTTATACTAAAGTATGAAGGCCCACAAAATTGCTGCTGGGCTTATCAAAATGGAATTTTTTAGTCAACGATTTTATTTTCTTTTTGATAGAATAGAAGATGGGAAAAACTATTTTCTGTATAATTAATTTATTCCTTCCAAGAAAGTGTGAAGAGGCTACATACTAATTTGACCTAAAAAGTAAATACACTTTCTATGCCAACTCCCACATTCCACTTCCCCTTGTAAGAAAACTTTGCAGGGAGATCTGTGGACTGAATAGGCACGCTGATTAAAGAGATACTTCTTGCTTTTTGTATTAAGAGGAAGTTATGGGTTGAGATAAGAACAGTTAAGTAATGAACAAGAAAGGGAAAAAAGAGCAAGTATTGTAAAGGCAGTGACTTGCCATCTCCAAACAGCACATCAATGCCCAGCTTGTGTCTGAGGATTGGCACCTTTGTAAAGACTAAACCCCCAGTTTTGATTACTAAGCATGTCATTACATGGCATATGGCATTTGCATTTGTTCAGCTGGGGTCAGCTGTCCTGGCTGCTTCTCCTCCCAGGCTCTTGCTCACCCCTGGCCTGCTTGCTGCAGGGACAGAGTGACAAACAGAGAGGGCCTGGACTGTGCAAGCCGTGTTCAACAACCAAAACACCGGTGTGTTATCAACACTGTTTTGGTCACAAATGCAGAGTGCAACACCATACAGGCTCCTACGAGGAAACATAATTTTATCCCAGTTAGGGACAGTAAAGGTATACAGACTAATGCATAGCTCTATTCCTATGGTGCAAATAATTATTAGGCAGTCCTTATTTGCTTAGCTGCTACTTCCTCTTTTCTGTACTTAGAGAGCTTTATTAGATCTCTAATGGGTTTTCAAGCACAGTTCTGTTATGCAAAGTAAGGTACTGTTCCTTTAGGGTTCACTGAGAGAGCTTCCTTAAAAAGTATCCCCAGGTGCATTTTGTTTGCACTGAGACTTGGACAGTGCAGAGGTGGACGGTGAAGGAGACAAGGTTGTTGTGCTTTGGAGAGGTATTATGGACAAGGAAACTGTGTCATCAACAAAGACAGCTGTAAGTGCTCTTAACCTCACTAATGCAGTGGAAGGGCAGGAGTGACTGACATGAGTCATTAGGGCAGAGAGCTGAAGCTGCAGTGGTGGTTAATATGTAGACACTGGATGTGCATTCACAATCTGACACTGTCCAGGTCTGAAGATTGAAGGGATTTTAGATTCTGAAGCCAATGTTATGTTCTTATCTTTTGGTTTTGTTCAGTTTGTTTTTTGCTTAGACCTGGATGATGTTTTAAAATAAACAAATGTTACCACTCCTTAATTCCTATCATGTGTAGGAATTTTCACTTTTATGTCCAAATTATTTATGTAATTTCTTGAAACAAGCCTAAAATCTTACCAAACTTTGGCTGTAAGTTCAAAGCATAAATGTAGTGCAATAAAGATATCAAAATATGACTTTGCTGTCCTTCTACAACACTCAGAAATCTATGAGAGATACTTTTCCCTGGTAAAGAATAACTACTTTCCGTACTCTCTTGCATGTTTTCCCCTCCAGAACAATGAGATTGGATAAAAGATAAAACTTGTTTAGGTTAAAAAAAATTTAAATTGATTGGGGAAAAAAAAAAGGAATCCTCTATTAAGGATCATCTAAAAGATATTTTGATGTGGGCATTTAAAATCTGTCTGAAAAACAGCATGATAATTTTTTTCTCCATTAGAAACTAAGAAAGACATGTTGCTTTCAAGATTAACCAGTGATGAGATGCTATCTTTATTATTGTTATTATTATTATTGCTATTACTACTACTACTATTTATTTATTTATTTATTTTTCTAACATCATAGATTCAGAGAATGGTTTGGGTTGGAAGGGACCTTAATGATCATCTTGTTCCAACAGCATCAGCATTTTGTCCCTTATATCCCTTTCCTACAGTAAATCATCTAAAGAAACAGCAATGCATGGTAGTGTATACAGTAGGGTTGATGCGAGCTGTTGTTAGTCATAAATAAATTTTTGTAAACAGCCAACACCAAATATAAACCAAAGGAGAATAATAATCTAGATAAAAAATAGGAACTAAACTGTCTTGTATAAATTTTTTTAGAGGGATAAAGGAGATTTATAGCTAAGAAAATGTAAATTTGATTTTCGATAACTTAAGGCCTTAGTATTCAGAAGTTATTAAGGGAGGGGGAAAAAAAGGAAAGAGAAAAAAAAGAAAACCTGCAAGAAAACTCCAAACTCCTAAGTCTCCAAATACACTTCTTTCGTTCTTTGTATGAAGCCTTTTGCCAAATAGAAATCCAGTATTGCAGCATCAGTGGAATCATCATAGATACATACGAAAAAAGATTTGACCTTCCTCACATTATCAAAATGATGGAGAAGATCAGTTTTTCAGCCTAAAACCCATTTGACCATTCTCCTTGTTACACTCAAAATTAGCACTGTGTTCTCCAGTTGTGATCTTATGAACATGGTTAAGCCATGTGTCTTGGTTTGAAAGACAGGTGTCTGCTAAGGAAGGCAGGGGCCTCCCTTGGAATGGAAAATGAAACCCTCTTCCCTCCGAATTATTATAATTTTGGAATTAAGGGGCTTTCAGGCAAAGAGATGAGAAATAGGAATAACAGTTCTTTACTAATATATATATACACGTATAACAAGGCAAACCAACAACAATAACTGTGGCAGTAACAACAACAAACCAGTAACCCAGTGCCAGCCTCTCTCGGCTCAGGCACTTTCCCCTTGGGTGCAGTGACGGTCACAGCCGGCAGGGGCGCTGGCGGCTCCCGGTGCACAGGGTGGGTGCGATGGTTCCCCCGCGGCTGCAGGGGCGCTCCGGAGCGAGCTCGGGGAGCACGCGGTGATGGCGGCTCTCCT
>VWZW01000417.1:60524-77983 GCA_013397115.1 Edolisoma coerulescens
TTTTTTTTCTTTTTTTTTTTTTTTTTTTTTAAGAGAATAGAAAAGCCAAGTGACGGAAGAAAATGGAGGAATATAGCAAAAGAACATGTCTAAAAAGAGAAGAATAACACTGTCAAAGGAACAAGATAATGACTATTGTTGCCAATGTTCAGCTGAAGAACAGCCTGTCAGATTGATCTCAAGCTCTGTTGGTGTGGTTTAAACTATTTGTTTCTCCTACATGACACAGCTCTGCTTAAAGTGATTATAACAAACGGCAGAAGCACAAGAGGGTACCATTAATGTTGTTTGAGCAGAAGTCTATTCTTTTTCATAGTTTGTCAAGATTTTTTAAAAATTCTGTTTTCCTTTATTTTTTTTTTCTAGACAAGGCATGAAAAACAAAACTTCATTTCCAGTTTTCTGCAAAGATCAAGAAAAAACGTTCTTCTGTTGGGTTTTCTATTCTTGTACCTCCAACCCATTCAGAATTTAATAAATGAACACTTTAAGCAAGCTTCATTTTTCACAAGAAAGCTTTATTTTCAAACACAATGATTAGCCTTCTCTAATATATTTTTTGTTGTATTTTTCAGAAACATGGCATTTAAAGTAAACAGAAGAAGGGTGAGAAGAAGGACTAAAATCGTTGCTGGTCTGAATGTTCTTTTAATTTCCTTTTTATGCATCTCAAGTAAACCCAGTTCCTTAGTCTACTGTCAATTGTCCCAAAGGCATATATCAATTCCAACAGATGATTATTTGAAGGGTAGGAAGGGCATGGTCATTTTCTTGGTAGGTGCTCTGTTTTTTCTTTTATCGTGAGGTTATGGGAATTTATGCTGTTTAATTTGGACTCCTTTGTAGCATATATATATTAGAGTGTAATAAATTACCTTGAATTTGAACATGTAAATGTTTAGAGGACACAAGGGAGAAAGGAGAAGGAAGTAAATGCTGACATAAAAGCCCACAAAAACATGTATCAAGGAGAAAAGCTCAGGTCTTCCTAATGTGATCTATATACCTTACCTATAGCCTTTTGCAGAACACATGGAACTGCTTTCAGGAAGGGTATTTTTTTTTTTCACATGCACCAAACAAGAGTAAGAGTGCATAAATAGAAATGCCTAGGCAGGAATTTTCTCTGGGTGAGAGAAAAAAATTTAAGCCTGGGTTTATCAGAGAACTGGTTACCTTGTCTTAAGAAGAAGGTTGAAAACCTAAATTAAGTTGGAGTTGTCTATTTCATTATAGACAATGATCATAAACTTGCAACAAAAGAAGCCTATTCTGACAGGTGAGATTTTCACAATAAATAGTAATCAGGGAAGATGATGAAATCATTGTGTAACATATTGAAGCTAGGTTGTAAATCATCTAGTAAAAACTACAGTCTATTTTAAAACTACTTAAGCCTGATGTGGTGTAATAATGTGTAATAATATTTAAAATTTTAATAAAGCAACTTGCCCAAGATGCCTAATTGTCTGCTAAACATTACAGAAAAGAAAATTATTTTTTCTCTGTTGTTTCTAAGCTTCAGTGATGCAGTTGGACTATATGATGTCCACAATTAAGGGATGAACACTTTCTTATGGAAGCTAAAAGTAGACTTTGTAAGAGAAACAACAAATGCAGTATAGCTCAGAATAAAAAAAAGACAAATGTTATCAATGCAGAATAACAAAAAATACAGTACTTGTGCACAGTGTAATAATTCCAGATCTCTCTGGAATATTGTTAATCACTGACTGTACATACATGTTCTCCATTCATTCAGAAAATGAGCCCTAGATTCTATTAACATCTGCTGCTTAAGAAATAGGGAGCCACATTGCAAATATTATTGGTGTTTATAAGGGCCAAGTAAGTAACTGGGCAAAGACAACAACTCTGAATAGTTGTTGACTTGAGCTGCATGGGTAATAGCTTCCCTGTAATAAAGCACAGTAAAAGAAAATAGAGATACTCCAATTATAAATTTAAATCAACTAGGCTTTCTGAAATAATCTCTTCTGCCTATCCTAAACAGAAACTTCTCCTCTTCTTGAGAAGTATGAAACCATGAATTTTTAAAATTGTGCAATGCTTTTACCTGATTTCTGTCTTTCTTTCTAGTGTATGATGCTATTGTCCTATAATTTAAAGAGTGGAGCAATTGCCCTGAAGGGTAAGACTGAAAGAGCTGGTGGAGTAGCTATTGGAGAAGAGAGATGAGGGGCAATGTAAGTCTTAAAAAGTCATGAAAATGGTGGGTAAGGCAAATCCAGCAAGTACTATTTTTGGCAAGTCCTAAAATCAGAGGCACTCACTGAACTAGTAGGAAATAGCTAGTAAGAAGAGCACTTAAAAAACAAAACCCTCTTTTTTTTTTCTCTACAAAACTGGCAGTGAACTTTTGCTTCAGTAGGCTATGGAGACACACAGCATCAAGAAGTTCAGAAGGGATTTTAAAAAACCCACACACAATGATCAGTAAATGGGGATATACCCTAAATAACATCTGTTTTCTACTGCTGGCAGTGAGAGCTGGACAAGATGGACCCCTACCCACATTCTTATAACCCTGTCCTTTTCTCAGGAATCCTGTGTTCTTGCATGTGGCTTCCAATGCAGTTGTTTAGACAGATTCCTCTCTATCTTCTTCAGGCTATCACTTTACCAGTGATGCTGTTGGGTGATGCTGTTCTTTTGTCATACTTGTTGCATATACATGTACTGTTTGGCTGGGTTCATCTACTCAGAAGCAACGAGTGACTAAAAAACCTAGAGTAGATGCCTAACCTGTCTGTAACATTCTGCTACAGCAGCAAACAGAATTGGCTGTATCTGAGTATGTGGGCCTGGGATATGTGTTAGTGAAAGTGTGAGAAAATGTAGATCTGCTTTCTCCTGATCCTTGTTCATTATTTTCTATCATCTGCTGTCCATTTCTTCTACTTGTAAGCAGGACATTCCCTGCTGCACCTTTTTTTTTTTTCCTCCCCTGTAACATGAAGGTAGTTTGAGTTTTTCTTGGTGCTCCCAGACATTGTAGAATAACTGACACAGAGATTTCAAGAAAAGCACAGTTAGAGCAGGGAATATGCTTAGATAGAGTAGAATATACTTACTTAAAAGAACTTCTTTGAGTAACTGTCACATCATTAGCTTTTATCAGCACACAGTCAAAGAACTACAAGGAAACAAATCTAGGCAACATGGTACCTTCAGTTTCTTCCTATGAAATGTTGTATGTGAGCTTAATGCTATTTGGAATAAAGGGTATTCAGGCACTGTTTACATTTTATGACTACGTTATTAGACCTGGATTCAATAAATGATGTTTTTCACTGAAAATGAATTGTCAACCTGAAATAGGCTATAATTTATATTAGAAATAGACATGAACATTTGGATATCTGTACAACATAAATCATGGACTTTCAGGAGAGATTGAACTGATTGCATATTGCTACTTATTTTCTTCCAGCTATACAGAAGAAAACAATTATCTTTGACTTCACTGTCTTAGCTTAGACTGTTCCACAGAGTTTCCATGTAGATGTTCCATGTAGATTTAAAAATATCAATGTATCTGCTCTGTGGGAGCATTTCTAAGGGAATGTTAACACGTAATTTGCAAAGTACACTTAACAGTATTTATTTGATTTTTTTTTTTGTCTCTTTGGATTAATATTTTAAAGACCTTTGACTGTATTTTGCACACTAAATCCCACTTAGATATTAAAATGAGACTAGTAGTTCTCGTAACTTTGTTCTATAGCTTTTCAGCTGTGAGCATAAAATTCCCTTAAGAGGAAAATGTCTTTCTTAGACAGTTATTATTTCAAAAAGGAGGACGGCTCATGGTTTGATCAGGAATTGTACTAATGGGATGCATAGCAGAACAGTCACTCTGTTAGAGTGAAGCATCTACTTGCTCTTTCACAGAAATTGTCTTTTCCATTGCTCTGAGCTGAAATTGCAGTGCTGATCCCTCCTCCTGCAGTAGTTTAACCTACAGTGTACACAACAATCACTCAGGCACTGCCTAACCATCTTGGGACTGAAATTTTGAAAAGGTCTACTGCCCATGCAATTGATGTTACTGAAGGGGAGATTTTGGTTTTCTTCCTCTGACACCAGACTTGACTCTTTACCAAGTTGATCTAACTCACTGAATGGCAGGGTATTACCCACGGCTTTACTGAATTAATTCTCTAGCACCTTTTTCAGTTAGAAATTCAGTCTTGGGAGCATGCAGCTGAGATGACAGAAGACAGGGAAATGAGGAAGAAGTGGAATGTCTTCCCAATGGCTTCTTGTAACATTAGTCTTGCTCAGCTGAAGAGAAGGAGGTGCTTCTAAAGACTTAGAGAGAGTAATACCTCGAATCCAAATAGGTATAGGCAGGGACCAGGTGTAGATAGGTATTAGTCTAAGTTGTTGATTATGGACAAGATGACCAAGAGAGTCTTGCTGCTTCATTTGAGTAATCCTCAATCTTTCTGTAGTTCACTTTCCCATTTGTAAATGCCATCATTTCCCGATGTTTGCAATGATATTGTGACGATAAAAAGAAAGTGACTGTCTGAAAGGCCTGGGAAGGACTCTGATGATATATAGTCATCCAGAGTTTCTGAGATGCAAGTTGTCAGGCTGCAGATTAATCATTATCAATCACTTGCCCATAGCTGACAAAATAACAATTACACCATATATACACATCTGCTCAATTGTGTTTTATTGTAAATAAAAAGCAAAATGATTTTACAGTATTGCCAGTATTTTTGCAACTGCAGTCCAGAGAACTAGCACTTAAAATAAAGCCTGATAATTTAATATAGAAGCAGTGTGCTACATAAAGCCTGGAAATGCTGGTATTATGCTACGGTATGTTCTATTGCATTGATTTCTGCATGAAACATTTAGAATCTGCATGATATCCCTAATGTGGCAAGATTTCGTCATCTTTTGAAATTTGTTAAAAGTCCATTTTCATATCAAGTATTTAAAACACCTTGAAAGAGAGGTACTATCTCAAATAAAACCAGGCCTTCAAGTGATTTCTTCAAAGGTAAAGGAGGAGTTACTGTGTTTGACACTCAGCTGTTTCTGATTCTTTGATTTAATGTAGTTAAGTAGGCTTCTAGGGCTCTTGCTTTTGTGGATATGAACTGCTGTTTTCTTCTCATCTTTCAGATAAGTTTATATATTTATGGTTTAGTTTTAGGCAGTCCTACAGGGAGCAAGGAGCTGAATCCAATGATCTTTATGGGTCTCTTCCAACCTGAGATATTCTATGACTCTGTGATTCCATGTGTGCATCCAGAATGCCACTTATCTGTCAATCATTTGTAATGAAAAAGTAAAAAAACCTACAAGTCCATAATAGCAATCAACCAACTAACCACAGTAAAGGAATACCACAGCTACTTTACAAATCCTCACACAGTAGCATAGGAGACCCTAAAACGTGCATTGTAGATCACAAAAACATGAAAAGGGGAAACTAATCTTTTGCAATGGGCTAAAATTTGTTAATTAAAGTTAGCATAACTTAAAACTTCCAAGTAGTAGGAAAAGTAAGGCTTTTTCTTCATGTATGATCAGTGAAAGCAATTTCTCTTTCCTGACAAGTAAATTTGATTCTATCACCTTTAGCTAGACTATGACATAATTTGCTTTTAATGTGTATGGGGTTTGTATTGTTATTTTGTTTTCTGAGAGGCTAGGTTAAGGGTCAGAAATAACAGGGAGCTAGATAGCAAAAGCATGTTTGAAACTAAGTGAGAATTTTAAATTGAGCTCTTGGGAGTCCTTTACAATTCTGAGTGTCAAATGTCATGAACACATTTCTGTCCATAGAAACGAGAGACCCCCTGACTACAGGCAGCTAATTCTCAGGACTGTACTCCCAGTGCTTCCGAGCACGTGTCAGCGCGAATCCATTGGAGGGCAGCATCGTCAGGTTTTACCGGCACTACTGGACCGTGAATTGGCATGGTGGCAGTGCAGGCAGGCATTTGTGCTTTGTGTCTAGCAGAAAGCTAGCATAAAGAGTTCGAGGTATGTTTTAAACCACTGCAGCAAGATTCCCGCCTATAAAATGCTGGCAGAACCTGTAAAAAGACGTTTATGAAAACTGGTCTGTAGAAGTGACCTAAGGTGCATCTGTCATCTGAGTGGACAAACTTGTGAGGACATCTTTACAGTGCTGTCATTAGTAGACTTTCCTTAAAAATGAGAGCTCAGTGTAATTAGTTATTTTATCTTCAAAATTTTTGTTACAACAGTGAAATATGTTTCCTGCTTTCCTTCACACCTCATTCCCTGCCCTTTCTGGGAGTGGCTACATTAAAAATGGAGTTTGGGTGATGCTGGCAAGTGGAATCTAGTATTTTGCACTTTAAGGGTTATTGTCTGAAGAATCTGTGAATTTTCTTCTGAGATCTCTGTGTGGTACAACAGGATGACGATGCCCTTCATACAAACAAAAAGAGATCTTCCTGTCAGTTTGGTCAGTAGGTAGCATTTGAGTTCACTTACAGAGCTCAAAGCTTCAGGCAACTACTTTCAAATATATTCCCACTGCATCCTGTGAGTCTGTTAAAATAGTTTTTATAACTGTGGTACTATTGATCTGACTTTATTAAGTAAATTTAATAGGGTCATAAGAAATATCAATCTTCAAATATTTACAATCTTCAAGAGTAGGTGATATTTCTGAACACTAATAATCTCTTTGGAAGCAGGTATTATAATCTACACAAATCAAATTTTTAATTTTAATTTTGGCTGTCTTAAAAATCCAAAATATAAAATGCAAACATTTTATATATTTGCATTTTGTTTATAGATTAACATACATTTGATTAATAAGCAATCTTTATACAGTCTGATAAAACAGATATTTAAAGTGAATTGCATATTGACTTGAATAGCCTATAACAGTATGCAGACATTTGCTCTTAAGCTTTAAAATTAATAAATTTATGAATGTGATGTCTCAGGATCCTTCCAGGTGGTTTGGAAATTGCATGTTAAATAATTGAAATGATGATTCTGAATTAATCCTACTATGTGCCCCGAAGAAATGCATTAACATAGGTGCCTGATCCCTATTGGATTATAGGTTGATTACTGGTATGCTAGATGCCATTTTATTAAGCTAAGAAATAAATCCGTCTACAGTCTTCCACAGCCTTCTGCTTGATTTATGTCAACCTTCCTATACACCTGCCTATTTTGAATTTGAAATGACAGGTGAATCTCTATTCATCTATGCAGGTGGCATCTACACAGATGAACAAACTAGATGGTATTCTTGCTAAATAGCTGGAATGAAACATAGACCTGTCCCTTTCTGTACTCACCCCTTTCTTTTTTTGTCAGATTTTAAAATGCTATACTAAAATCATTTGACCTGCTTGTAAAGAACTAGATGTTAAATAACATTAGTGCGTATCAAAGGAAAAATTGACATTAAAATGTAGATAAAATGACCCTCAAAAGGAAGAGAGTCGATGGCAAGAATTTAGAACTCCTCATTTTCTAAGTATCACTTTTTTTTTTTGTTTTTAACAAAAACTGATATCGTTCTTGCAATAAGATTTAAGGGTTAAACACTTATCCATTACTACATCCCTCCCTCCCTGAACATCTAGCTATGTCTCCACTTATGGAGCTATCTAAGTGCAAGGAAGACCCACATGTCTTATCTAAATAAAAAGACATTTGTGTTTATAACTTATATCATCTCTGCATTGATGAGATTCACTTCTTATTTGACTGCCTGGGCTGTGCTCTGAGCATCTTGTGCAGATGCCTAGAATCCTTCTCTGGTCAGCTGGAAGCTTTTTTCACTGAGTTTTGTGTTGCTGATTTGCTATGATTTTAACTGTGTGTTGCTGGGGTTCCAGTGTAGATTAGAACATTCCTGAGTTTTGGTAGTTCTGGACCATGACTGGGGATTTATTTTGTCTCAAACTGAAATACATGAGACAAAACTATTGCTTTCCATGGCCAGCTTTTAAAAGTTGTGTTGCCCTGCTGATAACAGAATGTTGTATCTGCTTCTAGGGATGCTTTTGGACTGATAGATCATTCGAGCTGTCTTCTCTTCTGCTGGTCATTGAGCCATTCTTGCTGCCAGCTCTGTGCCGATGCCCCCTCAAGACCCTGTACATCTTTGGCTCTCATGAGTTTTATTATAATTGCTTTGTTTGTATTACCTACTCAAAGTAACATGTAGCACAGGTTTTAGTCTGACTGCTATTTTTGAAAAGAGCAAACTTAGCTTCTCCTGTGTTTTCTTAATCTAAAGCTGCAATTTTTCTACCCACTGTTTTCTCTATCAACATACAAAGCTGTGCTTAATTAGAGTCCTTTAAAAAAGGTAGGATGACAAGCTGTATCAATTTTAATGTAGAATTTTAAAAACTCAAAACCAACTACCTTTTATTTGATGCTGAAAAGTTTGAGATTTTGGTAGAATTTGTGGCTTACTCCTGCATAGTTCCTGCAAAACACCATTATTACTTATAAACAGGTCAAAAGTCTGTGGGTAAGAATCAGAGACTGATGCAACAAAAGGAACCTCATGGCTGGTGTCCACTACAGGCTGCCTGGTGGAGGGGAGCCCGTTGACAAAGCCTTCTTGCTCTAGACTTTGTCCAGAGGCATTGTGTTCACAGCCTCTTGTTCTGCTGGGGGCCTTCAGCTACTCTGACTACTGGGAAAGTAGTACAGCAAGCTGTAGAGAATCCAGAAGACTCCTGGAATGCATGGAGGGTAACTTTCTGTCCCAGGTAATAGACAACCCTATCAGAGGGGATGCAGTGTATCTGTTGGTCACCTACACCAACATAAGCAAGCTACTCGGAGACATCAGGATTGGAGGCAGCCTGGGCTGCAGTGATCATGCACTGGTGGAGTTTGCAGTCCTGAGAGATGTGGGACAGTTAAGGAGTAGAGTTAGATCCCTCAACTTCAGAAAGGAAACTTCCAGCTCTTCAAAGAGATAGTCAATAGGATGCCCTGGGAAATTGCCCTCAGGGACAAGGTGATTCACCCCAAACCGGGCCAAGAGACACTTCTGAGACAAAGTCCAGGAAGTGGGTTTTTGCTTTATTCAGTGCGCTGGGTGTGCGGGGGATCACTCCTCTTAACACACACACCCCAGGCATACAGCAGTTTACAATATATGGTTGCAATTTATGCATATTCATTGTTTTCCCTAGAAAAGGTGTGGTTATGCGAACTATTTCTTAGAACTCGGTATTACTAGCATACACGGAGCGCAGGCGCAGTGCTCCCTGGTGGTCACACTGAGGGAGGTTTGATGGTCATTTGATGAAGGCTGCATCTTCTTCCTTGCTTTGCACTGTTCACCTTTCTTTCCTAGGCATGTGCAGTCTCTTGATAGCTGTTTCAGCAATTTCTCAACTGGATCTAGCAAGCTTTATCCTTCATTTCTGCAAGCTTTGTTCCCTATTTCTTGCCAAGTTATTCAGCTAGCTTCTACATTAGTTACAATCTATCTTATTCTAGCCCTAGTATACCAAAGCATGCCCAAGAACAATGATTTTAACCCTTTCAAAGGAACAGAGCTGGCAGATCTTCAAGGAAGTCTTCAATAGAGTGCAAGAGATAACAATCCCTAAGTGCAAGACATTGGGCAAGGAAGGCAAGAGATTGGCATGGCTGAGTTGGGACCTGCTGGTAAAACTACAGGGAAAGAAGAAATGCACAAGGCAGTTGAAGCAAAGACAGGTGACCTGGGAAGAGTACAGAGATGTTTAGGGATGGAATGAGGAAGGCCAAGGTGAAGCTGGAACTGAACTTGGCAAAGAACACAATAACAGGAAGGGCTTTCTATAGGTGTTTTAATTGGAAAAGGAAGATCAAAGAAGGTAACAACTGATGAGGAGACGGCTGAGGTACTTAACAGCCCTTTTGCCTCAGTCTTCAATGATGATCTATCTTCCCAAACCTCTCAAGTCTAAGAAGATACATGACGGGAACTGGGGTAGCAAAGTCCCTCCCATTGTAAAAGAAGATCAGGTTTGTGAGCCCCTGAGGAACCCGAATGTACATAAGTCTGTGGGACCTGAATAAGATGCATCTGAGAGACCTGAAGGAATTGGCTCATGTAGTGCTAGGCCATTCTCCATGGTACTTGAAAAGCCATGGCACTCAGGTGAAGTTCCAGGTGACTGGGAAAAGAGTAACATTGTACACACCTTTAAAAGGGTAGAAAGAAGCACCCCGGGAACTACCAATCTGTCAATCTCACCTCTGCGCCTGGGAAGATCATGAAGAAGCTATATTTAAGCACATGGAGAACAGAAAGGTGATCCAAGACAGCCAGAATGGCTTCACCAAGGGCAAGTCCTGCTGGACCAACCTAGTGGCCTCCTATAGTCCTACAGAATGACTGCATCAGTGGACAAGGGAACAGCTACTGATGNATCTATCTGAATTTCTTTAAAGCCTTTGGCATAGTCGCCCACAACTTTCTGCTCTCTAAATTGAAGACAGATGGATTTAATGGGTAGACTATTTGGTGGATAAAGAATTGGTTCCATCCAGAGGGTAGTAGTCCACAGCTCAGAGTCTGGATGGAAATCAGTGAAAAGTGCTGTCCCTCATAGGTCCATTTGGGACCAGTATTATTTAATATCCGTATTAACGACAGAGATGAAGGATTTGAATGCACCCTCAGCACGTTTGCAGATGACACCAAGCTGAGTGGTGCAGTTGACACACCTGAAGGACTGGATGCCATCCAGAGGGACCTGGACAAGCTTGAGAAGTGGCCCATAGGAATTTCATGAGGGTTAACAGGGCTGAGTGCTGGTGCTGGAGCTCCTAGGTCAGAGCAAGCCCAGTACCAGCACAGGCTGCGGATGAACAGATTGAGAGCAGCCTTGGCCAGAAGGAGTTGGGGGTGTGTCAAAGACTGGAACAGATAATCTGTTTTGAGACATCTTAGGGACTTGGAATGTGTGGTAGGGAGTGGGTCTGGTAGGGAGCCTGCTCTGGTAAGGTGGTGCTCTGCCCCCCATATTCCCCAGCCTTGCAGTGTCCATCAGACATGGCACAATGGAGGCAGCCCCCCAGTGTTGCCTAACCCAGCTCCTGAATGGCCGAACAACCAAAAGTCCCATCTGGGAGGAAGGGTCTTTAAGAAGGATGACCATGAGGCAAGCACATTGTTCTTTAACCCTACCTCCATCTTGGAGCTTTACATCGCTGGAACCCAGAATTGGTAGCTATGTCTGTTTTTCTAGATCTTTTCTGTCATTCTGGTTTTCTTCCTTTTTTCTTCTTCTTCTAATTCTTCTCACAGAACATAACATCAAATGGGTTTAAAGGTTTTCTATGTTCAAGGGGATACATCTATGCTGTGATAAGTGATTAATGTTCCTTAATTTTTTATGGTTTGCTAGTAACCTTTTGTGTGTTTTTTACATCTTGAGAATATCTGGTTGGGATTTTCTCCTTTGTGTCTACTCAGAGCTAAAGAACTTTGCTTTAGCCCTGGATTTAAATAACCGGGATGTAACAGGGTGCAGGTGGGTGAGAGGCCAGCCATGGGCACTCCCAGCCCAGCAAGCCAAGTGTCCTGGGCTGCATCCAAAGCCCCGTGGGCAGCAGGGGAGGGAGGGGATTCTGCCCCTCTGCCCTGCTCTAGTGAGACCCCACCTGCAGAGCTGCCTTCAGCTCTGGTGTTCCAGCACAGGAAGGACAAGGAGCTGTTGGAGTCAGTCCAGAGGAGGGCCACCAAGGTGATCAGAGGGAGGGAGTACCTCTCCTAGGAGAATTGGGATTGATCAGCCTGGAAAAGAGAAGGCTGACCTAATTAGAGCATTCCAGTACCTGAAGCCAGCCTACAAGAAAGACGGAGAGAGAGACTATTTACAAGGGAATGTAGTGATATGACAAGGGGGAATGGCTTAAAACTGAGAGAGAGTAGGTTTAGATTAGATATTTTTTTTTTAAATTCTGTATTGTGAGGGCGGTGAGGCACTGGAACAGGTTTCCCAGAGAAGCTGTGAATGTCCCATCCCTGGCAGTGTTCAAGGCCAGGTTGGATGGGGCTTGGAAAATGGCAGAGAGGTTGGAACAAAATGATCTTTAAGGTTCCTTCCAACTGATGCCTTAGGTTTTAACTTTTATATTTTCCAAATCCTTTACTGCCTAGTGTGTAACTCTGAAGTTTCTTGTGGCCTGTTAGCTGCTGTTCTCTCATGCTGGTTAGACATAACAAACCTCTCTAGGTTTCCACATCAAGGACACCAGTCTCCAAAATGTGTAAACTAAAAGCCTCTGAAGGCGGGGCAAACTTGGGGTAATTACATCATGAACTGAGGTTGTAATTGGAGAGTTAACCCTGATATGAAGATGAACCAAACTTATAAAAGTGTGAAGAACCCATGACCCAGTGTCTATCTTGGGTGCAGCCTTTTGACTGGCTGGGGGGTACCTTTGAAGGCCCTTCAAATAAATACCTACCTTTATTTTCCTATTTTGTCTAGTCTCTCTGTTTTAGGTGGCCACCCCAGGCCATTTATGATTCTATGAGTCTATGAATTCCAAACTCTCAAAGCATGTACATTTCTCTGTCATTCTGTGAGATACTTTACAAAATGTAAATTCTATGAGACATGGAATGGATGGAAGATAGCAACAAGAAAATCCTTCCCTTTTTTGTCTTCTTTTTTGCGTTTTGTAGTTCAGAAGTTAATGTTATCTGTAATACACCAGGCACAAGCAAAAGAAAAAGTTATTTATATGAAGATTGACAGCTAAAGAAGATATGCATGTTCAGCTGGTTACACTTACTGTGTAATAATGATGTGCTATTATTATCAAGGCAGGTGAAGCCCCTGTGCAACTTAAAATAATGTGGAGTGCTTTTTGAAGAGAAAGCATCAACCAGAAAAAAGCTTTAGCTCCTTCTAAGAGCAAGACCCTTTCCTATTTCTCATCAGAAATTTGTTACTTCACCCTTTATTATCTTAATTAAAGAAATATGTTTTTTTCTTGTCAATAAGGTGTTTATATGTTGAATACTGAAAAATAATTGAAAATGGCATCCTAATTCTGTTCTTGTTGCATTGGGTTAACATTGAAGACTTTGGAAAAAAATCCAAACTTAGAAATAATTACAGTTAGGCGGCAGTGGAGGGAAATTGAGAATGATGAATTCAAGTTTTGACAGATTCATACCAAATCAGGTATTGTTCAAGACTCACGCAGAATTCATGAGTATCTTGAATCTGAACATTATTAGTAGCTGATAAATAGAACACAGTAATGGTGGTTGAATGAATCTGTGGCTAGCTAAGATGAAGAGGTGAAACATTAGCAGGACTTTGGTCACAATATTCAAGTTCTTGCGTTACACAAAGATTTGCCTTTTCTTATCTGAGCCTGAGGCTTCTCTTTAACCATTATTTGAAGAGAACTTCAAATGTATTAATGAGTACTTAGTGTGTTATTTAATAGATTACAGAAATACTCATGCACACTAAATGCATTTATAATCTAGAATCAATCTGTAAAGAATAACACTTAAGTTATGGTTAAAGACAAATTGAGGGAAGAAAAGCTGTTTCTCTGCTCATGAAGAAGAGGTAGAATGAAAACAACAGAGGTTTGTGTGTCACGTGCATGTCAGTTGCCTAAGGTTACTTTGAGTATTTGCTTAACAGTACATTTTTTGTGTCCAGAACTATTTTTTCCTCTATAATATATTGCACAATGATGACTTGTGGACGTGCTTAGGGAAGGATGTTCTCTGTGCAAACCCTCGAGTTTACTCCTGGTCCAATATAAATTAGATTTAATGAGCTTTCCAGAATATTGCATGGGCTGCTATTTTTTTCATAACATTTCTGAGGAAGAGTGAAGATACGTTGTGAAGGTAGAAGTTGTGAGGTAAAGCTTTTGCTCTTGCTATTGAGTTGCCTTTTGACTGAACTTAACTGCTGTTATTAAGGCTTCCACTCAAAGATACTGACCTTTATTAGACTTTCTGAATGTATCTGAGGGTACTGATACTATGTTTTTACTGGTGCTCCTGGCTCTGTTATGCTCCAAGTGATGGTCCAGTTACTGCTATAGACATTTCATTACAGACCTTGATCAAATATTTGGGGGTTTTGGCTGGCAAATCCCAGGAAAGATGTGATACTTTTCTAGGGACAAATGCTGCTGTTTATCACTGAACTACAGTTCAGTGCAGTGGGAACATTTTTAGTATTAGCTTCGTGATTTAAAATTAGCCAATATGGCATCATGAGAAGCGCTTTTAGTAAAGAATCTGTCTGTACTTGTATGTAAGACCAACTGAATTTAAGTAGTACTGGAAAGCCCAAGAAAAAGTACATCTTTTCTTATATTTCTGTAGGTGAACTTTGGCACTCAGCTGTATTTGGCTAGGAAAGACACAAAGTGATAGGCAGCAGTGTCAAATTCACAGATACTACACTGAAAGAAAATACCTTCTGTAATGTCTTCAGCGTGTTAGATTCTTTTGAAATCAGTGAAGCTGTTGATTTTTGAGTTGGTGTTCCCTTGTCACATGGAAGTATAAAGTACTGGATTTTTGTTGTTGTTATTGTTTTGATATTTTTTTCCAGAGAAGCTTTCAGTATTTTTATTGTAGGGCAGTATCTTGATTTAAAGCAGACTGCATAGACACCATTGTCAGTGACTGAAAAACGGACTTGGCCGCATGGGAATCTGGATCGTTTATTCAAAGGGAACAAACTGGTTTTATATACTTTTTCAAGACACAGTATTTCCTTACATGGCAATTTTCACTAAGCGACCTATCACACATTCCCACATCAGCAATGCTTGCATGGAGTGATCACGGGCTGTTCACCCTTCTGTCAGCTTCCGGCAGGCTCCTCTCCGTAGGACTCTGCTGTGTGGCACTTCCTCCCCCCAAGGTCAGGCGGAGACAAGCCCCTTTGTGTTACCATGTGCTTCTTTGTGCTGCCATGTGCCTCTGCAGGCATGTCTCACAGCTCGCAACTCAACTCCATCCCGTCTCTTCCTACACACCATGGTAATTTTTGTATATTTATGTGAGCCAATGAGTTTCAACATAATTTTTGGTGTTGTTTCAGCAGTTTAGTTTTCATCAAGGAACTCTTGAAAATAGAATTAGGATTTTGTTGCCATGCCAACAGATTTATGCACTTATTTCCCAAAATTCCTACCTTCTTTGTTGCTACAGTCCTAGGGCTTATTATCCACTGAGTTTTATTCACTGATATTTCTCATAGGAAAAAGGCAGCTTTCTTCTTGGTGTATATCAAGACTTTAAATCTTTACTTCTAACACATAACTATACAGTTTAAATAAGATAAACATGTTTAACAAGAGTCAACTGATACATTATGAGTGTTTTAATTAAAAAGTATACATATTTATTTAAACACAAATATATTCTGTGGTTTTCTCTTGTGGTCCAAACCAAACAGAGTTTAACCACAGAATCTGGATGAAATTATAAATTACTTAGATGGAAGGCAAATAAGGAGAATGGGAGGAGCTCATACTTTTTACAAATACTTGAAGTCTGATGTCATATTTCCAACTCATAATATTCAGGAAATTAAAAGAGTTTGTGAATTTTCAAAATCAATAAAATTTTAAGTTCTGTCCTGAATGGGTAGCAAAGGGTAACCAAATCAACAGGTAAGATACAAGGGGAAATTATTATGCATAATAGCAAAAGGAATACAAGGAGAAGCAAGAAAAGGCAAATATCTCTAATTGTAAAATACTATCAACTAGAAGGCATTTTGTAGCCTAGAAGAAACCCAGACTAGGAAGAAGCCCTACACTGCTCCCACAATTGCCTTAAGAGCCAGCTCTGCACTAAATCCCTAATGTGATGGTCCAGAGCTCTAAGACTGTACAAACGTCTTACACAATGAGTCTGCACCACATTTACAAAACTCTACATGATTCAGCTTGCTAAGAGCTGTTCTAATGAGTAAGTTGTTACCTAAGTGAATAAATAAATCATTAAGGGACTACAGGCCTATGCTACAGACCCCATCATTGGAGGATGGATCTAGTACTAGTTAAGGGAGGTGTCTCACAAATATACTATCTGGTTCTGACTGAGTTAAAAAGAACTATCCAGGTATTAAAGTTTCTAGTCAAGTAGTTTCTTCCTGATTAATGTTTTATTTGATTGTATTTCTTTTTCTATAACCTGCAATTAGTGCTGCCTGTTGAAACACTGTATTTGTTCTGATATTTAAGAAAACATACTGCTTATGTAACATCCAGCAGACAAAACCACACATTGCAGGCTGTTTCTCACAGGATTATTTTGCTTCAGAGAGATATTTCTCCATTTTCTATCTCTCAGCCCTTCTAAAACAACATCTGTTATCTGACTTTTACAGACAGCGTTTCCAAATTCTGCACACTGAATGCTTCCATATAATGCTGAGATTTTTCTGAATTATGCATGCAAGACATGAATTTAAAAAGCTCACAATTTTAATGATAGTGGTGTAATGGCCTAATTTTAGGCTTCATCTATTTGTTTTAGTCATTATTTTGTTTTGTGTCCAACCACGTTTTAACTTTAAAATCTTATCTATGGTATTGGGCTTTCCATGCCTGATCAGATTTTTTGTTGTGGTAGCACAGAGAATTTGAATAAATTAGTGGAAATAAATGCCAGGATGGCTGAGAAAAGATGCCATAAAAATGCTGAAGTGATAATTAAAACATTTTCCGCTACATTTTTCAATTTTCAAGACTCTAAAGTGCCTTTATCTTTGATTACTTTTTTCCTGTCTGTAGATCTTATAACAAAATTATCTCTATGCCATTTGGCATATATGGAAACTGCTGTCTCTCTCTTTCTTCTGGTGTCTCTTTCTAATAGCACCACAGGTCTTTCATATACATTTATTTTTTTATTTCAGACAAGCAGGACACAAGATGCAACTTTCTTTGGTAAGCTGATTGAATGCTGCTCCCCTTTAAATGGGCCTAAGAGTGTTCTTACCATTTTCTCTTCCTTTTTCTAGATTCTAGGAGAAGAATAAAATAATGATTCAACTTCATTGACAAGGATTTTTATGGTCTGTTATGTTTAATTTGGAGGAATAAATGGATTTTTTACATCATGTTAGTGAGGGGATGTCTACATTAAACTTACACCAACTGAATGTCCACAGGAGCCCTTCTGCTTTAAGGCCATTCCACCAGGGACAGAGACAGCCTTTGTGAGGGTGACCCAGCCTGCTTTAGCTCTCAAAGTAAATAAAGATGTGAGCTGGGACGATTTTCCCACCGGGGACAGCTGCTCGGAGGATGAATCCAGCCCCGATGCTGACAGCGCTGGGAACTGGCCTCGTCCCTGAAAACCCATACCGGTGGAAACCTCCTCCCCCAAACTACTCCCTTGTCTTAGGTATGAGAAGAGTTTCTGGACTGTTACACTG
>VWZW01000419.1:0-20043 GCA_013397115.1 Edolisoma coerulescens
AGGAAACCTGGTGTGACTGTGTGGGGGGTTTATTTGGGAAGGGGCCTTGGTCCCAGCTCAGGTGGTGCAAGAGTGACTGCCAGAGTGGCTCCTGGATGGTTGGGCA
This sequence comes from Edolisoma coerulescens, assembly GCA_013397115.1. Classification (NCBI taxonomy): domain Eukaryota; kingdom Metazoa; phylum Chordata; class Aves; order Passeriformes; family Campephagidae; genus Edolisoma; species Edolisoma coerulescens. The sequence goes on from VWZW01000419.1 coordinate 107, forward strand.
GGGAAATTTCCTTAACACTACATCTGTAATCAATTTATATACATTAAGCTAGTATCTGGCAAGCTACTATTGGGCAAAAATATTTCAGAGTGAAAATTCAAAAAAGCTCACTACAGAATACTCAGATCATGGTAGAAACATACTCTTTCTTCTAGAAAGATAAAGTCATACAATTCAGATGAATGAAAACAATTATGAGTGGCAAAACATTACAGCAGAAACAAAATCTGCAATCGTTAGAAGTAAATAAATGCCATGTTTGAAAGAAATAGGTCTTTAAAATGTAGTAAAGTCAAATTAAAATTATTTTCAATTAATTTATGTAAAAGAAAATGCTAGGGAAAAAAGCTCTTAAAATGAAATTTAGCTTTTTAAAATACGATCCGAAGTCATTAGTATTCATCTGTACACTCATGGCCAAACTTAACTGCATCACAGCTCATTCCCCAAAGACAAATCAAGATTCAGTATCAAACTTTTTTTCAAACTTACAAAGGAAAGAATGATAGCATTCTACTACCTTAAGTTTAATACTGATAAAGAAATGCAGAAACCTGAAAGAAATATTCTGATACACTCAGTGTCTCTCAAAAAGTTAGATGAAGTGCAGAAACTGAACTGGATTTGCTGTTTGGCTTTCCTATATAGGTTTGTTTGGGTTTTTTAGTCCACTTTTTCTGGATGTGAATTTTTTATCAGTGAAGTACTACCATCAGAGAAGTGCAACTAGATAAACTTAAAGAATCCCTATGTGATTACACAACAAATGAAACCTCATTCCCACCTATACGCAATCTCCATAAGAAAGCACAAGAAACTAGAATTCAAAGTATTAATAATGAAAAAATATATCTTGAAGTATCACGGAAAACATTTCCAAAAAGACCAAGAGGAGAATTTTCAGAAAGCCAACAATATTTTTGCAAGATACTTCAGATAACACTCTAATCTATTGTATCATACACACATAGTAAGGCACATAATAAGAAATTAGGTAAATACACAGTAATTTAAGTATTAGACTTTAGAGTGGTAAAAAAATTTGAGGTTTAATTTTTCTGCCCTGAAAGATGACCTTAGCAAAAATAACTTCTTAAAAACTTAAGAAACCATCATAGACCTGAATATTTTCCATAAGATTGCAAACACTTAATTATTTAGAGAAATGTAAAAAATTATTTTAAATCAGGACCATTTTCTTATTTTCTTCAAGGTACTATTACACATCCCTTCATAGTAGAAATAGGACATCAAACTTCCAACCCATGGCCAAGTCAACCTAATTCTCCAATACCACATCTTGAAGAAATTTGTCAAATACCTCTTACTCCACAGAGAGAAGGCACTGCCTTTTCTCTAATAATTTAATCTATAAGAACAGCACAGACTTTTTATTTTTATAAACAAATTATTTGTAAAGATTTGCCAAAGTATGAACACACACCCTGGTAACATAAATACTATTTAGAGGATACTCACAGTTACTGTTTGCTTTTCTTCAAGAAACCCAAGCGCTATTTCACATTCAAATTAGTGTTTAATCTGCATAGAGTACTTTTACCATTTCATTAAACATACTTGTTTGGTATATGTAAAAGCACTCTAAATTTTTTTGTAAGGCTGATTTCAAACAGAAGCTGAAAGAATGTTCTCAAAATATAATTTTAAGTAGGAAATTTGATGATAAATATTGTTGCTTAAGCTATTTCACAGAAGAATCTATGAATGACATACTTGCAGCTAGAATCAGAAAAAATCATCACTTAATTCTTTGTGTATGAACGAGGTTTTTCTTTTAAGAGACAAGAGTTGGTCATGGCTGTCTCAGTTCTATTTGAAGATTTTACTAAACCATTATGCAGCCTTAAAGGGAAAGTTCACAGAAAATTCAGATTGTAGATTTTGAGAAGGAAACTCTGAGATGTTGGTTTTCTCCAAAGTCATGATTATGAAGTTCAATGAGAGCGTGAACTGCTTCTTCCACAGAGCCCAGCTGGATAAGAGCCATTTTGCAATCTTTCCTGAAGTACAATAAAAACCATTATTAATCCTAACCAAATTTTCACTAGACAACACAGGAAAGTGATGTAAGTGGTTTTTTTCTCAGCCATATCACGCACACTGGACATTTGCACAGCAAAAAAATCAGAACTGTTTATGCACCTGCTAAAATGTAAAGGTAACAAAACTACATAAATTTTTCAAATCTATGGCTTAAAGCCATGTCATTCTTTCATTACACTGGACTTCAAAAAGCTAGATCAAAATAAGGCTTGAAGACCTCTAAGAAATACTTGCATTGTCCATATAGATGGGATTATTCTAGCAGGTGGTTATACTAAAATAATGCTGCCAAGTAGCCTTAAATTAATTTAGATACATTGTCATCACTGCCATCTTTTATATGGCATTTTACATACACACAACTTGTATTTTTTCAAGAAGTGAGCAGTTGCTTTCCTTAAACTTATTTTACTTCGAACACACACGGAATTTGTCAAAAGGCTGCATATTTTTAGTTTAGTTATGCTAACACAGTATTGCATTTAAAATTTTAAGATTGAAAATATCATAAAAATTGTGATAGGTGTACGGCTTTTGCCTATAGCTATATATACATGGAATCCTGTCTATAGTTATATGCACATAGGAAGTCACAAAAAAGCAATTAGCTATTCTGAAGGATGAAAGCTTGCTTAGCAATTTTACAGGAGAACTTACTGGAAAAATTTGAAGCCTTTCACAGTAGATCCTTTACTTGTAAAAAGGTTCTTCAAATCATCGACAGTAACAGAAGGCCTAATTGAAAAAAAACAAAAACCAAACAAAACAAAAACTCGCCTCAACTTGTAGAAGAGCACAGAGTTCTGTAATAATATCAAGATCTCAATTTTGGCTACTAAATTAGTTTTTCCTAATTTGTTCAAATTTATCTCCACCAATTCAAACCATGTTAACACTTCAGCCCAAAACACTTGCCTTTTACTCTACATTTTAGACACGCTCTATTGTTTTTCTTTCTCTGTTAAATACAGATTGCATAAAAATCTTGTAATATCTTAGGGAATACATTTTATCTCGCAATTTGTGCAAACGTGCTTCATACAGTTTCAACTTTCAAAGATTTTCATTTTACTCAAACAGCTGTTTTCAAAGTGTTTTATAATTTCTTTTCTTACTTGAGCAAAATGCTATAGTTTCTTTTTTTCCCTCCCTGCACAGCTGCCTAAAAAGCGAAGCCTGTAAAAACTTATGTTTGGCTGCTACTTCACACACTGTTGACAACATTCTGGACATAAAAAAGATTACCTCAGTCTTAAAGAGCATGCTAAATACTTTTTTCTTTCTTACAACCTGGCCTCCAAATAAGAGGTCTGAATTCTGTAGAAACTATTCTTTAAAAAGTGTTAGAATTATTAAAAACTGTATCTATATTAAATAATGTCAACGATGAATTTGTTGTCATGTACATTACCTCAAAAAACACGTCTTTAACCTTTGTGAAAATTTGTGACATATGATTTAATATGTAAAAAACAAAAAGCATACTCTCAAGAAAATGTAAACTAATCAAAACTCAAGGAAGATAATTCATTCCGTTATCTTCTTTGCTAATGATAAAAAAGGGACAGTTAAAGGATTCACTTATTATTAATTACGTACCAGAATGACCCACAACAGAACAAATTATTAAAGGCCAAGGAAAGAAAACTAAAACTTATGTCCGACTTTGTAACTGGACAACATAACCTAAAAAACACCTTTCCAAGAAGATCACACATATAGATACTCACGGGATGTTGGAGAGATGCAGGGTGGCAGATGGAGGAAAGATATTTTGGAAGTTCTTAGAGCAAGGATTCTTAAAGCGATGTAAAGGGCTATTGCTATAGTCCTTTGTCAGACCTTTGTCCTCTTGTCCCTCACGAGGAAGTTGAATTGTCTGATATTTTGAAAGAGTAGCATGCATGACTCTTCCATAAAGCCTCTGTCCATTCAAGTAGTTGATAGCTAACCAGTGGAAATGTAATTTGAACAGGAATTAATGGAGGGAAAGAAAAGACAATTCTTTGAATACTAACACTGTTTACTACTGAGTGTCAGATTTCACATCCTGAATTTAAACAGCAACCTCCATATCTACCAGGTGGGCTATGTCACAACATTACATTTAAAAAAGGTGTGAGGATGTAATATAATCTCCAGTTCAAATGCCAAAAAAACGTAAAAGAGCATTTCAATATAGAACAGTTGATTATTCCTAAATAGCTAGATATAAGATAAATTACAGGAAAATAATATAATGTATTATTAAAATAAATGACAAGAAAATCGTATGTTTTAATTCGAATATTTACTAGATTGAGATTCATAGGATCTTTTTTTAAAAACCATTAAGAGTATTATCAAAGTTTGTATGTAGTAATGCAGCACAATGATGAATTTAATTTGTTTATGCTTGTCACTAACAGATGGGAAATTCCTCCTTTATATCAAGCTCCTTGCAGCTTGAAGCATAATTGTGCCTTAAAAGTCAATACCTAATTGAGCCTGGGTTGCATCTGCCATCTGAACCAAAGCAATTCCTCTTTTCTTAAACATGATCTTCACACGATGCACATCACCATACACACCTGTGGAAATCCAGAAGGGAAGTTTTTTCAGAGCACTACTATGAAAAGCACAAGGCCAAGTCTGTTTCTTTTGACTAACATTAGTGTTACAAAGAATAATCGCTTCATTAAACACGTTGGTTAAAATATTAGTATAAGGAGAGTTTTAAAGTTCGTGTATTATTTTCTGAGGCTCAAAAGTGGAGGAAAATCCCCAGGATCCTAGTCATACTACTGCATGTTCAGTTTTTAAATAGTGCAATAGTTGCCAAAGTCCTCTTAACTGAGGTATATTAAAATATCACTCTGCCAAACATTGTCCCATGCAACTAACGTATGAGCCAATTCTGTACAGCATTTCCTCTGATGCAACTTCAGTTTTTCATCCTACTTTGCTTTCCCATTTTTCATAGTAAACAAATTGGACCACACACCAAAATTCTTCTGACACTAACTGTTTTCCCATTTTGGTACCTGTGGCTTTTAATTGCTGACTCAACTTATTGCCATTTTTAAACCAGTGCATTCCTCAGTGCATTTTCTGGACATGAACAGAACAATGGAGTTTGAATTAACCAGCATGGGTTGGATAAATAAAAAGAAACACTAGCCCTGTCTCAAGGTATATTTGACATATCTTACCAAAAAGGATGAAAAGTCCATAAGGTGTGATGGCCTGTTTAAATGATAAAATGAGTATATTATTTCTAAAGCCATGCAAATAAAGACATCTATTCCATAAGTGCATGGTAAACAAAAAGAATGGAAGAGATACCGCATACTAATACATAAACCTGTCTCTCCAAAAGCCACTGCCTCCAACAACCAGTGTATGGCACTCTCATTAATACACATTTGCTATGCACACGTAAAATATGTAAACAAGCTAACACTTCAGCTCATGCATTTTCATCACTCAAGACTCATTCTGTCATGATGCAGAAGCTATTAATATTTTAAGTAGCTCCATTATTTGACCTTATTCTTTGTAAGCTAGCAGCTCATTCCCTGAAAAAATTGAAAGACATTCGCTAAACTAAAAATAAGGCATTAAAGAACTCCTTTATATTTTGTAAACAACAGACAATACCAACAAAACTAAACCCAGTTGCTTCAAAATGTGTTTGCTTTGTCTCCAGTTTTGTCCCCATCCCTCTACACGGCCATGACATTCTAAAGGGATACACAGAGAATTTAACTGTTTATGTATGAAGCATATAGAAAGTGGTAATTAAATTGTATTCAATTAGAAGCTGTGAACGGAAAGCTAAATGTTGAAAGGAATTATTCTTCTTCAGTGATTCTCAATTAAATTCTTGTGTGCCAAGCACCAAAGAAGATAATTTACATTCTAACGGAGACAAAATTTTTTCAACTGAGGCAAAGGTTTTGCCAGTAATGGATACTAAAAATACCTGTGTATTGGAAGCACTACTTCCACTCTCTAGCCCTATTCCTTCTCAACTCAACTTCTCAAATGTGCAGCAAACATACCTAAATTATTCAAAAATAGAAGATATTGCAGCCTAAGTGTAAGCCTATACCCATTTATCATGACCATGTGGTAGTAGAGAACAATCAATGTAAAATTTAAATTCATCAAGAGTTTATTCTTCTGGCCCAAATATTTTAATTCAGGATGGAGGTTTCTGTTTTAAAAATAAATTTCTTATTCAAATGAGACCACAATATTTGTACTTAAAAAAAAAAGGGGGGGGGGGAATGAAAGACAAAACCAGATAATCTAAAGGCCATGAAGGAATGTTTAAATGAGCACTGAAACCCTGCAACAGGAGAGAAATATGAACTGAAATAAGGCCAACCAGATTTTCTATGCAGACAAAAAGAAGTGACAGGGGTCAGACAACCAATACTGAAGGACAAGTGTTACAGAACTGCCAAGAAACACTATCTTAAAAGGATAAAAATAAGAATGTACAACAGCATTAATTTCCAATAATTAATGCTGTTGTTCGTTCTTATTTTGGTCCTTTTAAGAAGTTGAGCATTACTTAATACACATAATATCATGCATTACAGCATTAAGTTCTACATGAATTCTTAGCTATGATTAGTACTATGTAAAGCATCAGTGTCCTAAAAAGAGCTCTGACCTATGCTTCACATATACTTATTCTTAAGAAGCACACTCCTTTCACATTCAGAAAATCATCTTAAATAGTCGGCTGCAGAAAGCACATCTGCAGCCACCCTCAGAAACTCACTGATATATTGAAAAATCAAAGAAAAAGAGACTTTTCTTACAGCCCTATCTACAGCTGGTTTTTTGATGCTTACTGTTAATTTGGCTGTTAGTAAGGAAACAGAAACACAATTACTTAAAGGAACTGGTGAACAGATTTTTAAACCTCAGAATATGAAGGTAACTTCCATTTTGCAAACAACTCCTAATTCTAACAGTTTTACAGTTAAGTAAATGTATATTTATGTGTGTATAACAAGAATTTTACATCACTGCAATAGGACTGCTTATCAACAGTCAAACAGAATTGAGGTTTAAGTCATGGCCCTGGTAAAGCCTGATTTTAATGTTTTTAAAAGACATATATTGCTTTTAATTAAGCACTGATTGGTGTTCAAATAACACGAGTAAGATTATAGACCAGCCTATGCAACTTCCACCACAAAAACAACTTTACAAGTTGTCCTTGGTAATTTTACTACGACCATATGAAAAAGCATCTGTGTGGTACTGTGAAAAGTGAACATGTGTACTTATTAACTTTTAAAAATAAATGTAGAGTGATGCCAATAACACAGCATACCTGTGGTTTTTTTCTTCAGTCTGGAAAAAGTTGCAAAACTAGAAAGATCCTACACATGTTTAAAAAGGTACTTTATTTGGTATGCTTTTATTTCCTTTTCTCTTCCCTCCTTTCCATCTAATTCCTTGGTTTTTAACCAAGGTAATGAAAAATTCTTTGCCTTCTTTACAGATAAAACAGCACAGAGAGGAGTCATACTAACAGAGATATCAATAAATTATCATATGCATGTTGTTTACATCTTCAAACATTTCTTATATTTGGCCACAAACTTCTCTCTAATTACTAGCTGCACTGCTAACATAGGGTTCCTAGAGTAAATTGTGTTGGGAAGCTTTTCGCTGATGCCTGGAGTTTTTAAACCTCATCAATATTGCCAACTACCTAAAACAAGTATAGAGCTGTCCTATTTTTTATATTATCAGTGTAGAGAATTCTTCTTATTCCTTCAGCTAACGTCACTTTGCAAGGATTCTGGCAGTTGGTACAAGGTGACACTTGCATCACTTCCATCAGTCAAACTTACTTCAGGGTTGAGGTTGCTGACTAGTAAAACGGAGTTTCGTGGAATACCAGGAATAGTCATGTGTCCAGGCGCTGCTGATGTGGGGACTGTGAGAGGACCAAGTCCTCCAGGAACAGGCGGAATGGTAGGACCTGGAAGGGTATAAATAGCATCATTTGACATCTTAAAGTGGAAAAGGAAGAATACAAAAGCAGGTTATATTTGGCAAAAGCATCAGTATTCAATTTAAAAATGCTTTTAAAGAATTTAGTTATTACTAGTATCTGACCAATAAAGCAGGATTCAGCTGCATAGACCCAAACAAAAGGGGACATAAATTGCAGCCCAAGAAAGAAGAAAAATAATCCAGCATAAAAGTTTATCCTGTGCTAGGAAGGAAAAGATCACAGTCTAAAAAACTACCTATTTCTCACTTGATAGCCAAAAAAGGGGAGACTTCCCTTTATTTGCTTTGAATGTCATAGCAGTTTTATGATTCTTAGAAAAACAAATGCTTCATTTCTTCTCCTGCAGGTAATCTTTATCATGTCATTTAAGTTCTTTGCTTACTGAATGATAAACTACATCAGTACATGGTTTTTATTACAGAAACCTATTTTACTGAGTATATATATGAGAAAGAGAATTACAATTACTCAAATTTATACTGTATTCTGATCGCTGTATTAAAAAAAAAAAGCTTTGAACAGATGTATTCAGATGGGCCACTAGCCATAACTACAAATACCACATTTTTAGAAAACAAACGTACCTGCACCTTGAGGAAAGCCCAAGGCTGGGGCAAACCCAGGAGGCCCTGCATATGATGGAAAGATGGTATTTTGGGTGGCTAGAGAGAACAGATACATCTAATTAAAGCAGATTTTAAAAGTTTTGGAAAACAGAAGAGATTTCAGCAATCAGAATCAGCTACCACTGTTGTTATTTTTACTTTATCTGTGATTTCAGATGTTTACAAAACCTTTCAGTTAAAACTCTCATTGAAATACAAGATTCTGTGTTTTACAAAGACAATTTTCGGCCACTTTTGAAGGCAAATATTCTGGTCAGCCTCAACATTCCTCTCTAAAATGAAGTTAGGGCAAAACATAAATTAGACAAGTTTGAATAGGAAAGCATAGCACAGATTAGTATCCATTGAAGTTAGTATGCCTGTGTTCAAGGGTTTTTATTCACACAATGGACATGTATTCTAGCAATTTTCTGCAAGTATATATAGTCAAAGATGTTTTGCAATGATGAGATAGAACTCCTGAAGATCAATATAAGCTAAACAATACAAATATCTACAATTAATCTGAGATTCTGAATTTTACTAGCTCCTGAAATGCACGAAGTATATATATTCTGCTTTTTAAGGAGATGTACTTTCCTAGTTTGTGTAACTTTATAAATAACCAGTGGTTTTTATAGTTCCCCTGGTAATCACAAGTATTAACCAGATTTGGAATAGCAACATATGGAGACTCCCAGTGTCAAAGATAGCTCAGTGATTTCCACATTAGTATGTGGAGTTAAGTGCTACCAGAATAGCACATAAAGCTGTGTTCTAAGAGCCAGTTAGACACAAGCTTGAGCTATGGATTCGTTCATATGTAAGCACACACTAGATTTTAATTTTTTTAAATGGGGCATGTATAATCAGAAAATACATTCTACAAGCTTGGTAATATGTCTGTTTTACTACCCAAACCTCCACACCACCGACTAAAATAGAGCTACAAGCAAATGGTTATTGATAGGGATGATACAATACCGTAAGAAGTATCTATTATGGATTACAAAAACCAATGGAACAGACACCACAGATCAAGTATTCATGAATAGTGCATCACATTACACCCTCTCTTATCTGTGGCAACAAAGTGTCTTTCACACAAAAAACAGAATACATTTATCACACCAAAGCAAGTAAATATGTTCTTGAAATGCACTGGTGCATTATACTGACAAGTTCTGGCAATATAGTTATTAATCACTTATTCACAATCCAAGAACAGTAATGGAAACATTAACGAAGAAATAAATCAAGAGCTTTTATTCTGCCAAATAAGACCTGTATGTTGCACCCTGATACCAATATCAGGAATGTAATAATCATCAAACTCAGCTAATGCAGAAAGATCTGGAACTCTCTGTTGCCTTCTNTCATGGCTATCAGCCTAGCTTTCAAAGCAAGCTAATTCACATATTTCTGTTTACGCTCACTAGATGCAAGAACTCTTTAAATACAAAATATGCACAAAATCTGTTTGTTTATAGCGCAGTATCTTTTCCACAAAAAGCAAAAGAAAATTCAAGAAAAAAGAGAGGAAAAACAAGTTTCAAGAGCAGTTCAGTTTTGCTATTAAGATAACTTCAAGCCTACAGAAAAAAACAGATGTATTATTCTGGTATCTACCAGCTTTCTCTTATAATTCTACATCAAAACTACCTCCACTAGTAATAGCAGGTAGTGGAAGTACTAACATGACTTAGAATGTCTTTTCCTCATGTTCTGTAACTAAGCCTCTCAGAACATGTCAATGACAACATGTGCATGTTGTCACCTCTGACAGAAAGGCTAGGAAGCCCGCTTCTCCCCGTCTGCAGCAATTTTTTATTGGTTTTTTAAACATTTGTGCTGCTGCTTCACTGTGAATGTACCACAGACAATTTTGGTACAGATATCAGACTATTCCAGCACTTCTTACTCTTACAGTAAAAGAAAAAGGCCCCTAGTAATGAGAAGCTTGGAAGAGTGAGGGGGAAGATATGGACAAGTGTTCATGTGCTATTCTCCAAAAGCACAGTTATTTCTGCCCTACAAGCAAGTGAAGAAATAAACTACTCTAATTGTACTTTTCCCTTCCACTGACATTTCAAATAGTGCAAGTCTAATTAATTAGAATATATTAGACCTGTAACAGCACATTTCTATAAGGCCGTATGGCAAATTCCACCCTCTGTCCCAGACTATAATGACAGTTGGTCATTACATAAAGATCCAAGGCCTGCCTTTAAGGGGAGCAGTAAAGACAAAAATCAAGAAAGTAGTGAGTGCAACTGACTTTCTTATTCTAATCCAAGCTAACTAAGTCAACTATCCGAAAAATCAAACCAAACCCACTATTTGCCCTAGCTGCCACAGAAAAGTAAAGGAAAATAGGAAATCATTCTCCCACCCTTTTTAGTGTGCTAATCAATTGGACAGCACTTAGATACCTATTCAACAGCTAACACAGTTCTTACCTGTGTATTATTGCTAATCGCTGTCATTAGAGAGAAAAATAGCTAAAATCGCTCAAATTGTGTTGTGAGCACTTCTCCAGTGTCACTTCAAGCAGACACTGTCTCCCCTATGCCAAAGTGACTTCTAAAATTTAAGAAAATTTCTTAAATTTTATCTTTTAGAAGATGATTACAGACATATATAAATAAGTATGGAATTTCGAATTTTTTCATAGTTTTGTTTCCTGCAGCATGCAATTATCCTAAAATATCAACAAATAAGAGCTAATAGCCTTAAAAACAGTTCTTTTCAAGCAGCTTTAGGCAGCCAGTGTCAACTTGTGATGACTTCCATTCTGATATACAGTATTTACTACATTACCTGAACCAATGACACCATTTCACAGCATTTTAGCAGTATTTTGCAGCTTTTTTACAACACTTAAAATTTGCCCATGAGTGTTCCTCATATTATTGTTTCAGATATTCATTTATCATGACTTGGACTTCATGCTTTCCATACAAATTTTACTGGACCTAACAAACAAAAAGGTACGCAAAATGTACCCTTCTATGAACCTGATATGAAGCCAGAGCACAAATACAACATAAAAATTATGATCTCAGTTGTATTTAGCACTAGAGGTGAAGGTTTCTTACCAAAGGGGGCAGATAAGGATGTCTCCATGGTTCGCTGGCCATCGCCAAAAGGAAGGTCAATGCGAGTGAAATCTCTACTTTTGTCATTGTTATACTTCACCGTTAGGTTAGTTAACTTGGAGAAATCAATATGCAGAGTGCAGCACCCAGTATAGATACTATGGCCATCCAGAGACTGAAGAAAAATAATTACATTTTCAGAGATAAAACACATTGTGGCAGCCACCATTTTAAGTTCATATCTTTTATTGCAGCCTTTCAGTACTTCAAGGTGGCTATAAGAAAGATGAGGACAGATCTTTTAGTAGGGTAGGGTGGGATAGGACAAGGGGTAATGGTTTTAAACTGGGAGGGTCGATTTGGATTAGCTATATGGAAGAAGTTTTTTACAATAAGCATAATGAAATACTGGCACAGGTTCCCCTGAGAGGTGGTCAATGCCCATTGGACAGGGCTCTGAGCAACCTGATCTAGTTGAAGGTGACCCTGCTCACTCCAGGGGATTGGACTAGACAACCTTTAAAGGTTCCTTCCAATCCAAACCATTCCACCATTATACAGTTTTCACCTTGCAATTGTATACAAACAGTAATTCACCTTCTGGTTTTAAATCGCTCTTTTTAAACACCAAGTAGACAATTATGCTGCCACTATCCTTACCTAAACATCATGTGTAGAATTCTAGTGTAGTCCACTAGCTAGTATTACATCACCTTGAGCCAACTGGACAAAACATAGGAAGTCAAGTCATGCTTAAAGCTATGTTTCTGATCTTACTTCTCTCCCACTCAACACATAGTATCAGATGGTAATAGGAACACTAATTTGGAAATTTTAACTGCATGAACTGACCCTTACATGAGGGACTCTGATGAAGGATCTAAAGCACAAGTCCTGTGAGGAGCGTTGGAGGGAGCTGGGGTTGTCTGCCCTGGAGGAAGAAGGCTCGGGGAAGACCTTACTGCTCTCTACAACTGCCTGAAAGGAACCTGTAGCAAAGTAGGAGTCAGTCTCTTCTCCCATGTAACAAGCGACAGGACAAGAGGAAATGGTGTCAAGTTCTGCAACGGGAGTTTAGACTGGATATTAGGAAAAATTTCATCAACAAAAGGGTTACCAGGAATTGGAACAGGCAAGTGTCACCATCCCTGAAGGTATTCAAAAGATGTGTAGACGTTGTGCTTCAGGACATGGGTTAGAAGTGAACTTGGCATCATTAGGTTTACCATTGGATTCAATGACCTTAAGGTTCTTTTCCAATTTAAGTCCCCAGACCTGGGCATGACTTCAAGTGAAACAACAGAGTAGATGGACTCTGTGCCCAAGAACAGCCAGAAGAAGTGGTGCATAATCATTGTGGGTGATGCACTGAGGCAGAGAACAGAGGCACCCATCTGCTGACCTGACCACTGGTCTTAAAAGATCTCTAGTCTGCCTCTCTGGGAACTTGAATCACAGGTGTCATGAAAAGATTGCTAAAGCTTTTCCACACATCTGACTATTTATTACCTCCTGCTCCCTTTATATGAGAACTGAAGATGACTTGGATGAAGGGATAGAGGCCTCCTCAGCAAGCTCACTGATGCCATAAAGCTGGGAGGAGCGGCCAATAGCCCAGAGGGCTGTGCAGCCTTTCAGAAGGACCTCAACAGGCTGGAGAGATGAGCAGAGAAAAACTGTCTGAAATTCAACAAAGGCAAATGCAGAGCACAGACTGGGGCCTGATCTGCTGGAAAGCAGCTCTACAGAGAAGGAGCTGGAGGTCCTGGTGGACCACAAGATGCCTGTAAACCAGCAATCTGTCCTTATGGCCAAGAAGGCCATGGCATCCTGGGGTGCATTATGGAGAGCACTGCCAGCAGCTCAAGGGAGGAGATCCTGCTCCTCTACTCAGCACTGGTGAGGCCACATCTGGAGTGCTGTGTTCAGTTCCGGGCTCCTCACACAAAAGAGACATAGAGCTCTTGCAGCATGTCCAGTGTAGGCCTACAAAGATGATTATGAAATTGGAGCATCTCCTTCACAAGGAAAAGCTGAGGGAGCTGGGCCTGTTCAGCCTCAAGAAGACTGAGAGGGAATATTACCAGTGATTTTTGTTTTGATAGGCTCATGCAGGTCTTGGTGTATATGCTACACATTTGTTTGCACTTGATGATAGAGTGCTGTCCTCTTAATTAATGAGAGACATCAAAGCTATTCATGTGCAACAGGAGTGCTAGAATGATGAGAAATCACAAAGTCAACAGTCAAAATATTCCTAATGGCTCCCCTGTCCCTAAGCAGGGAAAAACCCCCCACCAAACAAACAAAATCAAGCTGAATACACTACACTTACCATTTTGGCATAATATGCGTTCGTTGCATCAGCATATTGGAGCAAAGCTTGAAATTGATTGTTCTTATGGAACATGACAATCTTCAAGACAAAGCCAAATTTAGAGAAAATCTGTTAAGGAAAAAACATGGGCTTTAAGAAGCAATGAATAATTAATGCACACTAAAAACTAGCATTTAGTATTTCAAATAAATTTAAAAAAATATTTCTGTTGTGAGAGCTGAACAAAAATTGTGTGAACTCAATTTTGTTCATGTAAAAAAAATAATTAAAGAAGAGGCTATGAAAGATGGGAAAGAAGGATAAAATTTCCTTAAAGATTTAGCAATGTCTAATCAACTAAGAGCAGGGAACGACAGTCTACACAGGCATTTGTCCAGTGTCTGCAGAGAAATTGTGGATAATGAATCAAGAGTTGAGATTTGAGAAATGGACTTTCACAAGTCATAGAATCACAGAACATGTTGAGTTGGAAGGGATCCACAAGGATCATCAATCGTGTCCAATTCTCAGCCATGCACAGGACACCCCAAGAGTCACACCATGTGCCTGAGAGCATTGTCCAAAGGCTTCTGGAGCTCTGTCAGGCTGGTCCTGTGATCACTTCTCTGGGGAGCCTGTTCCAGAGCCCAACACCCTCTGGATGAAAAACTTTTCCCAATCCAACTTAAACATCCCCCAACTCAGCTTCATGCCATTTCCTCCAGTCCTGTCACTGGTCACAAGACTGAAGAGATCAGTATCTGCTCCTCCCACTTCCCCTCTAAGGAAGTTGCAACTGCAGTGAGGACTACCCTCAGTCTCCTCCAGGCTGAACAGACCAAGTGTCCTCAGCCACTCCCCATAAGGCTTCCCCTCCAGACCTTGTACACTGCTGACTCACATTCAACTTGCCATTGACCAGGTGTCTTTCCACAGCGCTGCTCTTCAACCTCTTGTTCTCTAGCTTATACACGTTCTCCTTGCCTGTTCCAAGCTAGTTTGAAGCTCTATCAACAAGCCCCACTAGCTCCTACACTAGAACCCTTTTGCCCCTCTGAGAAAAGTGCATCACATCAGGTGTCAGTGGAACAGGTGTTGAATAGTTCATCCCATGGTCAAAAACCCCAAAGTTTATTCAAGTAGACCACAGAACCACCCATTGACCGAATGGATCTGTCTATCAATATTATTCCTTGTTGCAGGAAGTCAGTTGAGATGGGAGCTGCAAACTGCATTTCAAGGTATCCACCTTTATGTTCTGTACAGTAGACAAATTCTGCAATTCTGTTGAACAAAAATACAACTTAAATAGTTGATGTGCTTATTAAGACCCACTGCCTAAATTAGAAAATGAGAAAGGTAAGAAGCAAGACAAAGACCTAGATTCGAACCTACCCCTATACTTTATAATCAAATAGTATTTGATTTATTACAAACATAAACAATGCAGAAATACTTTTAAAGGTTGAATTTAAATATATATACATTCAAAGTGAGAGTGTGCACTACATGAAGGTGTCTACACAAAAGCAAAGCCACAAAGAGCAAAGAAAAATTTAAAGCTAGGATATATCATGCAAGTGCAGAAAAATTATGTTCAAATTAACAGTCAAAGAGGAAAGGTGAGTTTGAGAAATACTATTAGTTTTCAAACTGTTAGAATCAATGCAACATCAGGAAAGCAGAAATATTAAACCTGCAATGGAAAGAAAGGGCATAGATAAGGGTAAGCATATCCTGCCAGCCCCTTAGGCCTAGAATCAACAATACAAGACTAATGTCCCAACCCTTTGTACCCAGTTTTTCCATCTCTCAGAAACAAGATTTTAATGCTGCAGTCATCATTTAGTCATAGAAAACAGAACAGAAACCTTTTCACAGCAATTTAAAATTAGTCTTTCAGTTCCCGTTCATAAAGTACTTCCTCTTAAGAAAGGCCTAAATACAGCTTCTCAACATATGCCTTTCCATGTTCATCCAGAAAACTTAACAGACCTTTTTAAGGTAATGAAATTTAATGTACTCCTTCCTGTTTGATTTTAGACCTAAACACACTATATATATCAATTTTGTTTCTGCAAAGAAAACACTAAATTTTCAGCTTCTTATGATAAATATTTTAAGGTGAACAGTGATTAAAAAAAGTTCATTTCTTGACAAGCGAGACAACTTACAAAATACAATCCAAGTATGGGATGACAGCTTGCCTAATAATGTTCCATAAGATGCTATACTTGTCAGCGAAAATACTCATTTTTATTAACCTCACCACACAAAGTAAAAGTTAGATTGTAGCTATAAGGCACAAAGTAATACTTTAATTAGAGGAGATTGTCCCCTATTAAGAACTGCAAATAAGATCCTTTTTCAAATATTTCTAAATTTTCTAGACATATTGGAAAAGTAGTTGAGTGAGGGCAATTCAAATACTGAAAATATAGTTCTGCTGCACTGAAGTAGACTAAAATCAAATGAAAGTAAATTAATATAAATTTCTTCATTGCTGTTGTACTATTAGAACTAGTACAGCTCCCATAACCACAGGAGCTTGTTCACAGGTTACTCTGAATGCAATAATAATCCCAAGCAGCTGACATAGCATTTGCACAGGTTCCGTGATGAGTGAACAACACTCAAAGATACAAACAAGGGTTAAGTTCAAATTGCTACATCCAAGTGACAACTAATATGCATACCAGTTAATCAATATCATGATGAGGAGATACAGAAAAACAGAAAATTTTAAGAGATACGAGGAAAAATAGAGTGTTGCTAAAAACAACTATTGTTTGAGATCCTAGCAGAGCAGGAAGAAGTCTTCCCAGGCTGCAGGTTCTTACAAAATCATCCCAGTTATTTTAAATTATATTATTTAGGAAACCCCTATGTGGGGCATGGTTTTTACTGCATAAATCACTACTAATTATAAAAGCTTCAAGTATGAAAAACTTTGCAATTTTTGTAAAGAATCAACAAATCCTTTGGATGCAAAGAAGTGGTCTCAAAGTTATTATTTTTAAACTCAGAGCTTTCAACAGCATAGCCCAAATACCTAGCAGAAGTTACAGTAATGTATTTCATAACTACAGCCTACCATTATCCTAGGCTTTCAGAGGTACTCAAATGCCATTCTTAAGATGAACAATCAGAAATACTTGTTCAAGCTATTTGCATATTACATCACTTGCACTGACTCATAAAATTGAATATAAAACCCTAAATATAATGCAAACTACAAAGGTTATTCAGCAGAAAGAGTGCTAAAATATGGATTCACAAGTTCATAACATTCAATATTTCACTAGCTCATCATGAGAGCAGAAGTTACAGTTCAACTTTGTTGCTGCTTCCACAGCAAGGAACTAAATGAGACAATATGAAAATCTGAGGACAGAAGCCCTGTTTACCTGAATTTCATTTATTCAGAACTATTTCAAACCTAGATCCCTTAATTCAGGAAATAATTTTAAAGAGACAGTCCTCATTCAAAAGATTCAGGAACCACAGGTACTTAAAAAATAAATTAATGGATTTACAATAGCAACATCGGCACAGATTGTGACTTTTTTAAGCAATCCTCATTACCTGATACAGCAGGTCTAAAGTGACAGGGTAAAAAACATTTTCAACAACGATTCGAAGAACAGAACCATGACTTGGAAGGACCCCACCTTCAGCAGCAAGAGCACATGTAATACCCAGGTTTCCGTGCTGCACAGCATTCACACCTTGCAATGCAGCTTGGGATCTCTGAAATTAGGTCATAGCAGAGAGCACAATTAATTTACATACAAATTATTCATATTGAAACAAAGTTCTCCTAAATTAAAAGCACATAAAACATAATTTCAAAAAACAGTATTTCCTTCATATTATTGATTCAAATCCCATTAATAAATCCACATTAATAAATAAATCGTAACTCCTACTTTCCATGCCCCTCCCTTACAACTAGTCAGTGTAATTCACAGACTTACAACTGGGTTTTTCCTAGTTAAACTGCTACTACTTTGTAACGCCATACAGACACAATTTTGCTTTGATTCTGTAAGCTATTGTCATTCTAGACATTTTTCCAACAATATTGTTGATGACAACAGTGATGAAAATACTGTAATATTATAATAGAGTAGCCAGTCAGCATACCAGAAACTATTTGCTCTGCTTTACCAGGAGTTTGTTCTCCTCAGGAACTAAGATTTGGTGGGGATAAGCTTAAAAGTACACACCCTACTCTTCTTTCAGAGCCAAGCCATCAACCAGAAAAAGTAGGTTTAAATCTCACTCCTCAAACTGGACTTCTGTGATTATACAAGTCTCTACATTTGTTTTTCATGGGCTTTCCCCAAAAGGGTCTTCATACCTCCTGTGAGTAGCAGCACTATGGAGAGATGTTCCTTTCCAAATGAAGTATTGTGACCTGAAGTCACGTCTCAGAGACACTATTTCTTTGGAAGACAGACTAAACAGGGCACATAGCACATGTCACCTAGTTTCAGAAAAATATAACCCTGCAAAAAAATCTGTAATTCAGGCCTCAGCCTAGGCACTAGGACAATAACAGTATTCAGCTGCTCTAGTAGGGTCTCTTTAAAATTTAGATGAAACTCAAATACAAGTGCCAAACAGCTTATTTTTAAAAGTAGACAATGCTGTTCTAGAAGAAAGCAAGTGCCACATACCAAGTTAAAAATACCCAGAAAGAGATCCAAGGAGTCTTATTTGCAAAAATACATATGCTTTTCTTGAGGCTGTTCTGCAAACCACATCCTTAAAACAAAAATCTTGTTATTTATTTGGTTTTGCAGATAACAAACCAATCCAGTACTCTTAAATGAGGAAAGAACCAAATAATATTTACTAGACTGACAAGCATGCAAAGACTTCAGTGATTTTTGTGTCAGCACAAATGAATGATTTATGCCCAAATCACTAGTGCCAACATTCTTACAGAGAAAAAAAAAAATCATTATATACACATCACAGTATATAATTCATGTATGCAAACAGAAGGTCATATTAAATTCATCCAGGAATCCAAAAATCCAGTACCAACCCCTAGGGTACTCTGCTAGTGACTGGACCCCAGCTTTATGCCTCTGGTCACAACCATGCTAGCCTTTCAAACCACCTCACAGTTCACTTAACTAGACTGCATTAATCAGTTCATCTATTGGGATGTTATTGGAAACAACATGAAAAGTCTTGCCAAATTCAAGATAAACAGTATCTTCCTGCCTCATCCTCCAAACCAGTCATCTCACTATAAAAGGCCATCACACTTGTCAGGCATAACATCCTTTTAAAAACCTATGCTTAACTATGACTAACCACTTTCTTCTCCTTAGAATGTTTGGAGATAGTTTCCAGAATGAGTTGCTCCATTCCTTTCCCAGGGACCAAAGTAAGGCTGATTAGCCAGCGGTTCCCCAGATCTTTCTTTTGATCTTCCTTGTTGTCCTTCTTTAAGACAGGAGAAGGAAGGATTTTCTTTTTTCTAGTCCTCACTAAGTTCTTCCAACTGCCATGACCTTTTCAAGATTGCACAGTGGTATTGCAATGACATCAACCAGCTCCCTCAGCATTCACAAGTGTATCTCACTAGGGCCATAGACTTTTTGTTTATCTAATTAGTTTAAATGTTCTCTAATGTGATTCTTCTCTACTTCCTTCATCAAGGCTTTCTCACTGTTCTCATGTGCTTCATAATACCAAGGGCAAGTCTTAACCAACACAGGCTGATGAGAAGGCTCTCAGTACTTCAGCCTTTTCCATCTCCTTTGTCCCTGCCCCATTCAGCAGCAGTCCTACCTATTTAAAAAAAA
>VWZW01000419.1:20062-37245 GCA_013397115.1 Edolisoma coerulescens
ATTTCTACTGCTGATACACTTCAAGGAACCATACTTGCTGCTTTTCACATCTCTCATCAGAGACAACTCCACGTGGCCTTTGACTTTCCCAGCCATATCCCTGCATGTTCTCTATAATCCTCCTGGGGTACCTGTCTATGATTCCATGAATGGGAAGAGTGGAAGTGAGAAAACTCATAGGTTCAGTTACAGACAATTGAACAGGCAAAGCAACAGCTGCACGTGCAAGCAAGGCAAAACAAGGAATTCCTTTACTACCTCTCAATGGCAGAGAGGTGTTTAAACATTTCCAAGAAAGTAGGACTTCATTGAGCGTAACAATTACTTGAAAGAAAAAGGCCATAAGTCTGAAGATCCCTCCTTCCTCATCCTTCCCCCAGCTTTCAATGCTGAGCCCAACATCATATGGTGTGGGACATCCCTTGGGTCAGCTGCAATTAACTGTCCTGGTTGAGACCCTTCCCATCTTCTTGTGCACTCCCACTGGCAGGGCAATGTGAGAAGCAGAAAAGGCCTTAATACTTTCTGTCACAAGCTGCTATGAAGAAAATTAACTCTGTCCAAGCCAAAACCAGCACACAACCCATGCAATTATATCCTGTTCAATGGAAATATTGTACTTACAGCCTGATTATGTTGATTGTCAGTCCTAAGTTCTTTGTAATTAGAATACTGAATATAAACTGGCTGATTGTGGAGGTGAGGTGTAGCAGGAGTGTAGTAGTTCACCATAGAAACAGCAGCATCTACAGAAGCCATTTCCAGAAATGCCTGCAACGAATACATAGCTGATTTCAATGCTGGTTTTGTTTACAAGGGAAAACAAAGCATCATTTTTTCCCAATTCCAATCTCACTAGAAAAAGATAATGTGAAAGTACAGTACTGATTTGCTCAGCATTATAATGCATTTGTGTGTACATGTTTATGGAGCTGTTTTATTCAATTTGTGGGTTTTCTTAGAAAGTTTTACATTGTAAGTACACTACGTCATTTAAGAAGAAATGGAATAAGTACGACATATGGGAAGCAATGCTGCTAAACATACCACACTGCTAATCAATTTGTTAAATTCCTGAAACCCAGCGGTATTACCTAGGTAGCTGATATGCATACTGATTGAAGAAGTTGAAACAGAACATTAAACATCCATCAGTTTATGCATTATATTAACCCAGCTCTAGACAATTTTTTGAATAAATGCTTATTACTTTTATGATTTCTGTGTTTCTTTATGATGCAAACTACTCTGTCACATCTAATAGGATGAAACAGTTGTCAAAAAATTAACATGCATGTTAGTAATTTAGAGTAGGCAGGCTCTTTGAAGACATATGTCATCATCAATAGTGACAATATAGTTATCATCTGCATGTTCTTACATAAAGTGGATATAATGTTTAGCAATACTATCAACAAATTTCTAGTTCATTATTTAATCCAAAAGCATATTAAAAACTTAAAATAAATTTCATAACATCCTTTCACATTTAAAAATATGAAAATCTTCAGCTATCAATGAAATAGTTAGACATTGTTGCAATCATTTCAGTCAAGCACAAGATCAAAATTGTCATAACACGAAACACATCTTCATTGTTGCTCTAGTAAATGAAATATTGAAAACTACATACCTGACCTTTTCCTCTTAGCATCAAGAGATTGGTTACTTTGCCAAAAGGGAGACCTAGTGAAACGACTTCTGCTCCAGTAACACCATTTGGAATTTGACGAATATGAAGGACACGTGAAGGGGAACATGGAGATCTGTTTCCTTTACTTTTTTTCTTCTCATTATCTAAAATATTTTAGAGAGGGAGACAGACAAGCAAACAAGACAAACCCATTGCACAGTGTACATATCAAAACCTAAAGGGGAGAAACTGCTGTCTCAGCACTGACACTGACATACGTATAGCCCTTTGAATCTTAAGAAAGACATTTCATATACAACAAAGGGACAGTGTAAGAAGACATCATCAGCTATTCTAAATCTCGATAGCAAGGGGATGGTGTGGTATGTTTGGCTTTGCTTTGGACTTGTTTTTTTATTTTCAGGTGATTTGGTTTTGGTTTGCTCTTGTTTCTTTTAATGGAGGCCAGTAACTTCTCCCCAAATACCTACGTAAGATATTTACAAAATGTTAGTTGCACAGAAGAGGGGAAAGTCATAATTGGGAGGTAATACATTAATTTTTCTTTTATCACCAGCTTATCTTTCTGTGACTGAGTTGCTAACTCAAGGTTTGGGGTTTGTTTTTATTTTATTAAAGAAAGCCCGCTGTTCCAAACTATTTTCAGTTTTAAAAAGCTTTAAAAAGCCTTTGAAAAAGATAGACAGCATGAAATCCAGACAAACTCTTAAGTCTTCCACTCAACACACTGCCAGAAGTGGGGTTTTCTTTGAACATATGCCTGTTTGGATCCTGTAAGTGACCAATTTGGATTGGTAAGTGACCAATGGCTACACTTCAAGGACATTACTCAGTATCCTTGAGAGCACTTTTAAGCAGAACATCACATCTGGAACAGGCATATTGTTCTAGAGGCAGTTGCAATGGAGGCAAGAGAGATAGCTTTAACACCTCATCTGTTGCATTCAGCCTTCCAAGGAGAAGCACAAAATATTGGGAAGAAATTTCTGCATGAGGTTTATAAGAAATTTCAGATTTCTTATGCCATAGGTTTTGCATACAGCCTACGGCTGAGAATTGGTTCATACAAGTCATTGTGCATCAAGATGTTTACAGAGGGTCTTTTTATTAGTGGAAGCCCGTAAAATTTCAAGTTGGATGATCAAAGCCCCAACCATACCATACTTAAAAATTCTCCCACCTGCAAAACTGAAAAGTCTGTTATGCATTGATTTTTCCACCAAGAAATTTTAAATGCCTAATGTGCTCTGTATGCATTCTGAAAAACGTGAACTTCAAGACAAACATGAACATATTAAACACATATCAGTACCAAGCCATGACAGGACATGTTACTAGTAAAGACTAACAACCTATTTGTTTGTTTTCAGGTTCAAAATGGTCCAGATATCCTTGACTTATACTAAGTCAAGGAATGCTTGACTAAAGAAAGCAGGAAACAAAGCCTAGTATGAATTTTTCCTTTAGTTTAATATGAGAGACTCTTGCAGAAGCAGTATCTTCTGGGTTCTGACACATTGTCAGAGGTGACAAAACAGAGCTAAGTGGCAAACTACTGAAGTGCTTCTTTTCTTGTGGAACTTTAGCAAAGTTTCTAAATCAGCAA
This sequence comes from Edolisoma coerulescens, assembly GCA_013397115.1. Lineage (NCBI taxonomy): Eukaryota > Metazoa > Chordata > Aves > Passeriformes > Campephagidae > Edolisoma > Edolisoma coerulescens. Next base: position 23,323 of record VWZW01000419.1, read on the forward strand.
TAAAAGCTAGCACATCTCAAATACAAAACCTCATCGTTTTTTAAACCATGGTTATTTATCAGCTAATACTGATTTATCCAGCTGATACTAATTTTGATGCAGAGTGATAATAATCTGTATATTACAGCACCTATATTTCAAAATTGATTCAATAATTCTTTAAAGCATGCCAAAGGCGATCACCTTTTCTGAATTTTACACTCAATTGAGTAAAAGTAAAAAATACTTTCAGACAAACAAAAAGAAGCCTTATGAACAAAGTGAAATTTGATTCCTGATGTACAATGGGAAGTTCATTACAATCACAATTCATGGCTGGTACAAATCTATTCCCTGAGTAGCCTGAGATGGAGAGGTACACATTTTAGATATGTGACCCACCAGACCAAAAAAACCCCCAAACACCAAACAAAACAACAAAAAACAAATGCTGCAGCTGAAGCAGCTGTATTAGGTAAAAAGATATATTTTGATAGAGATTATATTTAATTTTAGATTTATATAGTTATTAATGAGAATGTCTCCTAATATATCCCAAAAATTCCCAAACACCTCTATATTATTTTAAAGTTTAATATCATTTAGACATCTTGGACACCACTGTGAAGGATCAGTCATTGCACTGTTTATTAATAATATATACTTCAGAGATTACACTGCTGAACTATAAGCTAACGCTATTTCAAGCCAAGCAGAAACATTCGGACATCACATTGAATTGATCAGCATAAGTATAAACAATCTGACATGTGCAAGTCAAAGAAATCAAAAAGAAAAGTCTTCAAGCTAGGTCCCCAGACTCCTCCTTCTTCCCCACTGAAAATATAGCAAGTCTTAGATACTTAACAAGAGGTCATCTGCTCTGTCCTTTGCCCGATATAAAATAAACTATTTGGAAACCACTCCTGACAGGCAATTGTCTATGTCATGATTAAGTTAATTTATTTGACATGAAGTTATTTCATGCAACCGTTGGTCATTAACACTCCAAGTACACCTAATGCTGAAAGTAATACTAACAAAAGCAGTACCCAGTTTTCTCTCACTTTCAACTTCTTGTCTGATCTAAAACTTCAGGTAAACATACACACTGCATCTTTCTCAAGACACACACACAAAACAACAAAGAAAAAAAAAAACCAACACAGAGAAAAAACAATTTAAGAACTTCATTTTTTTTTTTATGTATACCTGTAGCTGTAGTAGAATTGCTCATGGTAAAAGGTCTGCTACTGACACCAGAAGAAGCTCGTCAGGACTACACTAAGAAATAAAAGACAAGATTACTAGTACAAGCTGTTACAGAAAAAGCTCAATATAAAAGTGCAACAGTTCCCTTTCCTTATTCTTCCCAAGAATACCCCCTCCTATACACATTATCCTCTATTGCCAGGAACTTATTTTTCAGGAAACAAAAATGCCAACAACATAACTTTTTCCCATGCCTCAAGAAATTAGCAAATTCATCTGTGTTACACTTCATGCTTAAATCTATCCCACTAAAATTCACTTTTTAAAAGACTAACAAATGCTTATGAAAAGAAATGAGCTGGCTGCAGGCTCTGAGTCTGCAATACAACATTACTTCCACAAATGCATAGCCACACAGGTAAAGTCTGCATTTGCAACAGGACACGGGGGACCTTGAGCAAAACTAATGTGAGACATATTTAAACATACCTATGACACTTTTTTAAAAAACCCTGGTTTTCAGTACATTTTTTAAAAATACACATGACTTACCATCAAATTTTTAGGAGAAAGATCAAAGTATTTGCTTTAAGAATATTAATGATTTGAGGCTCTAACTCCTAACAGGAAAAAGTTTGAGTAGTACAGGTCCTTCATTCAAAAATCAGACTAGCTGCCAGTTACATCTGTTTACTCATTAAGACTGCTGTAGTATTCTAGCCAAGCATCTGCTTCAAAATGCCAACAAGAAACAAGGTACCACAACACCTCTGAAAGGCAGTTAAACTGCCTCAAACTTTCACCACACTCTTCCATAAAAGCATTTTAATATAAAATAGAGACCAAGGGAGTGGTTCTACAAGATGGAATATGTTGATTCAAACAGCTTCCCACCACTATGGTGGAAGGAGAGGTTCCCATTGCCCTTGGTCCAGTATTCCCACCTGCACATGAACTGTTTATCTTGCACCAACTCTGGTGCCCAAGAGTTTTCCTATGAGTATAATCAATTCTCCAGCCTGCCAGTATTTTATGCTGAGTTAGATTAGTTATTCAGCTGAAAGAGAGGTTGAGAAGTGGCAAAGAAAAGGGTAAGGAAAGGGGTAAGGATAAGCCATCACACTGGCTTGCACTGGCTGCAAAAATACTGCTCAGAGTACTGGTTTGTACAGAGTCTGCGCCTAAAGGAGCAATTAGGTTCTCTTCATCCTTGTTAATCATGTGTTCCTGCTGCTTTCCTAGTGGGGGAAAGTCATTCACAACAGAAGGCTGTGACTAGGCTAGGGTGCTTAAAAACCATTTCAGCCAAATTTAGCTGCTCATGAAGGAGCACAGGTGTTAGTGTGGGATGGAAGAAAAAATGAGTGTGTTCATTTCTCTCCCACAACAGTAGAGACTTATTTTTCACCATGAAACTGCATATTAACAGTATATTTAAATACAACATCTAATTGTGGCAAACAGCAAAATAATTTTTACATTAAGAGAACTAAAAAACATAAACCCCATATTTTAAAGCAATGTCAATTAAATGGTTACTAGATGTCATGCATATCACACTATACTTGCACAGACACTAGAATGTGTAGAATATTGATTTTCACTTATTAGCAGTACATTGAGTATACCAGCACTCAGGTATTGCACCTAAAAAGCATATTTTAATTGTAAAATGCATATTATACTAATTAAACAAAAGCGATACGTGCAGCTGTGGTAGAAAGTATTAAGGATGGTCTTTTATTATACCAAACCTTCCTTTTGTTTACTGGAGGGCCGGAAGAAAAACCGCTTCTGATGTAACTCCTGTTGTGGAGGCTTTAATCTGGTTTTTAACTTAGCATTTATTCAACAGAAGAAATCTCTGCATATTTCCAAAAGACTGTGAAAAACCAGGGTGTATTAGCATGTCCAATGTGTATTCTTACAATTTCATATTTAAATTTAAATACAATGATATTAGGAACAAAACAACTCAGACATCTTAAGAAGAAAATATTTTCCAACCTCTTCCATTTTTAGCACACACACAAAGAAACACAATTCAGATGGCTGCAGTGACCTGTGTTACAACTCTGTGCAACTGGCCTGTATCTGTAAAACTGAAGCTGCAGCTCACTGCAGCACACAATGAACTGCTGCTCTAGGATGTTGGACTAAGCCAGCTTCAACAGGAGAAAAATGATACCAAAATTACAACCTTCATCCATGACATGTGCCTGTACTTAAAACTGACACATCATTCAATCACTATATCCTACAACAGTTCCCTAGATTTTGCTGTTACACTGGCAACCATTAACATGCTACAGCAGCCAAAACACAAAGGAACTCTTTTAAACCCCAAGCTCATCACCTATGCAAATATTTTACTTGGTTTAATAAAAGATTGGCAAAGCTTTGGGCTTCTTACAATACAGGGAACCATCATAATTTCAAATGTAGAACTGTCTTCATATCTTCAACCTCATACAAGGATTATTTTCAAATTAACATACTTTTAACTATCTTTGTGTTTAAAAAAACAAAATGAAACAATTAAACATTAAATCAAGACACTGTAGAATAACTGGCCTGGCACAGGCTTGCTAAGTCTAGAGCCCTGACTACAAAACTTAGTTTCTTACAGAAGAATTTAGAATCTTACAAGATTTTGATTATACTTTTTGTTATTATTTGAATGCTCCACTAAAACACTATTCCAATTTTTAACTTTTTATATCTTTACTAAGTTATATACCTATCCATACAATTACAACACATATATTAACTATAGCATGCCCCTTGGAAGGATGTAGTACAAGAAAACTGCTAGGAATGCCACTGTTTTTGCAGGTGGCTGACCAAGGTATTTCTCAAGTACAAGAATACTAGAAAGATGCCTTTTGTCATCTCCTTATTTAGCCAGCTTATAACCGATAAGCCTTCTCAGTCATTGACTGAAAGTAAAAAAAAAAACCAAATGCAAAAACATTCTAGAAGATTGCAAAGATAAATTGACACTAAGGCAGTTGTGCAAGCTGAAGTACAAAATGCGTATGTTTGGGACATTCTGGATTAAAGAAAAAGACGACATTTACTTCTTCCATGTTTCCACTACACCACTCATACAGAATCCACAAAGAAAGTACAAAATTCCAGTCTGTAAAGACCGCTGGTTCAATCTCTTTCTTCCCCACATAGAGATGAGATATTTTTAAAATACTTTGTAACATGAAGCATTTAATGTGGTGACAAAGATCTGCTAGCCTGCTCTGATAAAAGGGTTTGCAAGGCCTCAAGTGCTGAAAAAGTCCACACAAGAGGGTAGCGTGCCCCAGATAATGTCTTACAGAATTCTTATTGAATCCTTCTACAGAGGCTAGAGTCCTACCATGCTCTTAATTCCCCTCTGTATACAAGTCTTCCACTGGTTACTTCTCAGTTACTCCCTATTCAAGTCCAGCTGAGAAACAGTCAAAAGTGCAGCCAAATCCTGCTTATGAAGCTACCTTGACACCCTTCCTTATCCACAGTTCATAGACATTTGACAAGCCCTTCTTTAAGCAGGGCTGTGAGTTCATACTGCCCTCATGCCATCACTACCATTTCAGTTTCCACAGCACAACTGTGTGGGGAAAGACAGCTGCTTAACCTCAGCAAGCTGCTTGCACCAATTCTCCGTCAGGCCACACAGTGAAAGTGAACAGGCAGGCAGGACAAGTAACCATGCTGCCTAACCCTTCCCTGATAAACACTGCTTCTAGCACAAAGCTACCTCACAGAAAGCAGCACCTGCCTTCTGAGTGTCAGAAGGACTGCACCAATTACATGGTGAATATTCCTTCTTTCAGACCTGTGGTAAATGAGCTAAATGGAATTGTTCAAAACAAGGACAGCTATCAAACCAAGACTGCAACACCCTCCTTTATTCCTGCACTCATTCCATCATTCCAAACGCATTAATCATCTCCTAACATCTTAAGACTGGTTTTTTTACACCATAAGACTTTCCACCTCTCCTACTTCAAGGCAGCATTTTTGCATTTTTTGGTGATTATTAACTGGTGACGGGTACAGTAAGAGCAATAGAACAGCTACAGCTAGATTAAGTTTATTCTTTCCTTGAATTACTGAGTGGGAACTAGAAACCAGTTGCTTAGAAAGCTTAGTTTGATTTTGGACATTTCTTTAAAAACAGGTAACATTTATAGTACCGAGTAAACAGTCCAGTAAGAGGCCTCTACAAAGTGTGGCACTCAATGATAGGTTAATGGAACAAAGTATTCTTCTGTACCTACCATGGTCAATTTCCCTGACTAAATAAGGCATATTACACAACTGACTACAGCAACAGGCACATGTCCTGAAACTACTTCAGCTGTTCTATGATTTTTAAAATTCTGATAGTAATTTATGCTAATGATTCTGCAATTCCAGTATAAAACCCACTGCATTCATAGCAAAAACCATAAAACAAACATCTGAAAGTCAGCAACTCTAGGCTTCTAAAATCTTTGTGAGTCACATATAGTTGGAAACAGAAGGGTAAGTCTAGTACTGCAAAATCCTTCTTTAGAACATGTCCACATGTTAAAACTATGGCAGGTATCTATTTAGCATTACTTCTGGAACCAATGAGTCCTATAAACAATATTTTAATTTTTAAAAAAGCTGTAAGTAACACCCTTACTACACTCCCCTCAGCTTTCAACTGCAGTATTTTCTTCCTCTCTAATTTTCTAGAAGTCATGAATTCTTCAGTACAGTTCAATTAATTGGAAATGGTATAGTCCCAGAGAAACACATATTTGTATTGATGGTTATCCTAGAATTTAGCTAGACATCTTTCTATGCTATTATTTTTAAGTCAACAATAAGGAAGAATATGATCATAGGTATTATTATGAAACAGCTAGCTAGAACAATAAAAAAAAGTATGGGCAATTTTAAGGGAAAACAATTCTTTCAAAAAGTACCTCTCTCCAGGCACGTAAATTAAAACCGTACTTTTCTCTACAAGATTCTACATGGCAAAGCAAATTAATTACTGTACCCAAAAGGGCAGACTTCAAAACATGACAATTTCAAGCTATACCAGTGATAAACCACCGTTATATTTAAACTAACTGTTATAATGCACGCTTCATTAATTTTTATAGAATCTGACTGTGAAAACAAAAGCTAAGGGTCATGAGAAGAGTGAAAATTTCCATTATCTTCTACTTCTGCAGCAATGTTTCTAGATAATTGCTGTATTAATTTACTTTTTCTTCCTCTTTTATGTTTGCAAAGGAGATGCAGCTCCTACTTCCAAAATGGGGATTTAATGTGAAGTACAATGCTCTTGGTGCCAAAATAAAAAGATTTCAAAGAAAGTGGAGGCAAACCATGGGAAATTTCAAAACCATATGTTTGTATTAAAAATAAACTGACCTTAAATAGATAAAACCTACCATTTCAGTAAGTTGAAGAAGGAAATTATAGGCAATGATCACAAATAAGCAAACCTCCTTTCCTCCACCATAAAGACCCCCCCAACAGAGGCGCAAGCTGCTGATCATCAGTCACCCTAGAAGCACTGTCTTAGCACTGATACCTGCTCTCCTGTGGGTTTGAATGCTCAGTGGGCTCTGCCAGCAACACAGCTTGCTCCACTGCCTCTGCCATCAACTACTGACGCTCCCTCCTGTACTGGCAACAAGGTACTGTACACTTCCAAAGACTCATGTAACAGTAATTAAAAAGTTAAAAGGAAAACATTATGTACTTTGCATTTATGCCAGATACAGGGCAAGAACGCACGGAAATAACATTTTCCTCTTGAAGATGCAAAATATGCAAAAGCAACCTTGAGCATGTGATTATCAAGAGCTATAAAATTAAGAGAGACAAGTTTAGTTTTTTAATGAATATAAAATATGAATTTTCATTCTTAAAAGTCAGAAATACCTCCACTTAGTATGAAGGCTTTAAGCTCATCCAAAAGGACAATAAGCCATGTACCACTTTGAATATTCTAGAGATCCAGCAGGCATCATGACACAGAGGCAGAACTTTCTTTGAAACAGTCATCAAAGATGATTGCTTTTCTTTGTGATATCATCACTCATTTACAATTTCCAATAAGATTGTTTTCTGACAGTATAAATACAAACTTACCTAAAAATAAGGATTGGTGTCTATTCTTCCTAGCTAGTTTAACCTTTAAATATGTGAAGATTAAGTTTTATTCATAAGTTAACACAGGTTTTTTGTTAAGAAAATTTACATAACTTACTGCAATACATTCCTTTCACATATATGTCTTTTTCAAATTATCAATAAAACACTCAACACAATCCTTACTAAAAGTCTTCATTCTAATTCTTAAAAAGCAATTGAATATGGAACATATCTGTAAATAAACACTATACAGAATGAAGTCCTGGACAGATGAAGATACTTGGCTTTATATTTAAAGGTTTTATACTTGAAGTCACAAATGTATCTATACAATGCCACACTGTGTAGGTTTTTGCATCATTTTATACTTTATTATGCACAAGTCATGCTATAAACATCCAGGATCCCAAATAAACCACCAGTAAGCTGTCTTTCTTGAATTTGGTCAGAAGAAAATTTACATAGCCTTATAAAATACCATAACTGGACAATCTGGTTTATAATTTATTATTAAAGATTAAAATTGAGAAAGAAGTATAGCTGAAAGAAACAGAACAAAACCACGACACTAATGCCAAACAATACAGTAACAGCAAAATCCAGGAAGGGATATAACAAAAGAAGCAGTGTGTGTGAAAGGCTATAAAAGAGATTCTTCCATTTAAATCAACTGCTAAGAGATCTGTAACAACGCTGTATTAAAAAAATTGAAAAAAAAAGTTAAAGATGTTAGCAAATTACACAAAGGTAAAGGTAAACAGCCTAAAGGAAGAAAGAAAAACACTGTGATAAAGTTAAAATGTGATGAACTGTGGATTATTTTCTTTCCTCTTGCAAAGGAAATAGTTTAACTTGCACAGCATGAAGAAAGACAAAGAAAACAACTAGCTGGATCACAACAGCAATCAAAATTTCTGCAAAATTGCTACCTGAAGCATCCCTTTTATCATTCATTTTTAACTCTAGTTCCTTCTGAAAACAGAAAAATTAACAGGATTCCAGGACACAGTGTTTATCAGCAGCTCTACCTTGCAGCACAAAAGAATCTACTTTTGTTAGTTTGATTCCTATTGTTTTGCAGGACTAAATATACACAGCTTAGTTTAAGAAAATAATACTGGGGGGGGGAGAAAACTTACTTCCTATTTATCCAAAAACCATCACAGGATGGTTTCTTAGGAAGACACCAAAAAGATTTGACTCTCAACTGATCAATCATTTAGCTTAAAAGCATGAAACTACTTTATCTAACGTGCAAATTTTCAGAGCCTTACAAATGGTTTTTAAAAAAATTCCCCAGTCTGAACTTAACTGTGACACTCTAAAGACATGCGTTCTTGACTGTATGGTCTTTGACTATTGAATTTTCAACTTCAGAATTAAAGATTTCCTCCATGAGAGAAGAATGTTTATATTTTTTAAAAGGAAAATTTATATGCACAATCAATCATTTAAATCTAGGACTAAAAGCTCTATGAAATGCACATGTAAAGTCAAAAGGTTGGAAAGTAATAAAAGCCTGTTTGATGATGTGTATCACATAAATTAAGTATGACTTGAATAAGCTCTTGTTCTAGCAGGTGAAAGATTTGCCTCAAGATCAACAATAGATTCAACACTTCTATTCACAAGTTGAATTTTTAATTACTCCTCAATGCTTTCTAGGAGAGTAGTGTTGTAGGCAAGGAAAACACGGTCACACCTATGAACCCCACAATTCTTGTCTTTTCTGTCTCATGTGTATTTGGTTTCCTCTTTGCTTCCTTAGCAATGTTTCTGATTAGTTTCTCACTCTAAGAAACTCTCTCATGCAGTGGTCTGTGTTCCTCGGGTCCACCTCTGCTTCATCTTTTGGAACAATTAGTAATAAACTAGCCACTGTGAGGATCATCTTTTAGATGAAAGCTTCCACATAATACACTAGTTCAATAAATGAGGGAAAAGTAATAATCTCAGCCTGTTGGGAGAGTCAGGACAAAGCACAGCATCAATAAACCCCTATTTTTGTTTACATTCTCCCCCATATCCAGAAAACCTGCATCTTTTGTTGAAATGAATGCTTTATCTTTTCAGTATACATGGACAAGTTCTTCTTGCTTATTCCTTCACCTAAATATTACACCAGTCACACAATATGAACTTTTCCCTTCAGTTTTACTTCACAGTAAAATATCCTCTAACAATCATCATTTCTTCCACCTCTCAATGGAACAAACAAATTAGTTGGTAAAAAAGTTATTTTTCCCTGATTAAAGTATACTGTGAAGTGATTTAACAGTAAAACATACAACCAGCTATGCAAGAAACACGGTTCTGAGAAGAAAATCATGAAGTAAATACAACTCCTGACTTTTATCAACATTTAAAATCCATGCACCCTATTAATACTCTGCGTTCTATAAAATACTGGTTATTAAACAAGTTACCACCTTTGGAAAGTCTACAGTTTTAAAGTTGACCGTTTGGTTGCAAATTGAACGACTAACACTTTTCAGTCTAGGACAGTTCAAATCTAGTCTTTGGATTGTATGCTTTGAGAACTCTGGATCCTGCTGAGACACTGCTTTTTTTGTGTGCATGTGTGTTCTGAGTTGCTCTCCTTGTACTTTTAAGGTACACACTGAAACAGCAACCAGTACCATGATAAATAGCTCCTCCAAGAGAACATAACATCGCTCACAACACATTAGGCTACACTAGTTACATACATATTAAATATACCAATTTTGTACACAAAATAGATGAACCCTATGTATCTTAAATAAAGTTCACAAAAATAAAAAATTCCTAATGAACTATAATGTTGTTACTTAAGGATTCTACACCAAACACTGCATTTATTGTCCAGTCCTCAGCCTTACAGAGAGCAACCATTATACAGCAAAAACAAGCTACATAGAGCAGAGGCTACAGAGGACCAGTATAGACAGGCTGACCTCTGCATTTACATAGAAGTCCCATTACTGTACATACATATATATACACACATACAGTTGAAACCTTTTTTATGTGACGGTAAGACAAAAATTACCATGCACAAACTGATTTCCCTGCAGTCAGTATGTTATGGAACATTGCAGGAAAGATTTAGCAATGAAGAGTTATTTTCAAGTTACTTTCATATTTTTAAAGCACTTAATTTTACTTCCATACATTTGTTTTCTGTTTTAGAAAACCATTGTACATTTACAAGCAGGGTTGTACACAGTAGAAGAAAATTATATAGAAAGAGAATCTTCTATGACAGAACTTCAAACTAATGACAATTAAGACAACTCAGTTTTTCTACAAGGTTTTATTACACAGAAAAAATGTTTCTAGCACTGACAGAAATCAAATGAAAAATGAGCATATCACCTACTTCTGAGTTCAAGAAGTTTCCTCCACAGAAACTAAGTTTTGCAGTACAGCTTCCACCATATCTAAGGTCATATACTGTGCACTGAGTAACTCCACAGTAATTACTTCAACATTGATGGTTTTTTGGGAAAGGAGAGATAACTGAGATGATGAGGAAGGAACAGACGTGAAGCTAGAGTAGTTTTCCTGGTAACACAAGATCAGAACAAACAGCCTGCCTGTACCCATGGAGCAAGAAAGACAAATTAGAGACTACAAAATAGAAACAGGTGAACTGACAAATCAAAAGAGTAAGAAAATGAATGCTGTATCTTGCATAATAAAACGAGGAAGTGAACCAGCAAAAAACCTACAGAAATGGAAAAAAAAACCCATACAGAAAAAAATCCCAATTAAGCTGAACACAGTCAGGAAGACAAAGAAGGCCTAAAAAAACCAAGGGGGATTACACATAATTTATTAATTAAGCTAAATCACCCCTTAATGTTACAAGTCAATAAAATACTTGGATGCTATATTCTTTTCATTTTCAGTGGTCTTTTGGGATCAATGGACTATCATGCATTTCATGCTGACTGCCCAACAGTATTCTTAGTGTTTTTAGCGCTAGAAAACACTATGGTTAAAAGCCTGAAGACACAGAGAATCATAGAACTTAAGTTGGAAAAGACCTTGAAGACAGAAGAGTCTGTATCTCAGGGCTGAAACATAATTTACACATTCAAATGCAGCCCTTGTAATATGTTATCACGCTGGACATGTGCAAAAATGTGTTTTGAATTCTCGCTTCAAAAATGTTTATTGTCTTTTCCAAAGTATTGCAGTCTAGGAACCACGTAGTAAAGTGGAATCAAAAACTGGAGCAATACTGTAAAATTTTGTCACATCCTTCTCATGTGCTACTTTAGTTGTAGAGACCATGCAACCTACAGACAAGGAAAGGGTTACCATTCCCTGATTTTGCCATATGGTCTGGTCTCACCTGAAGCAGACGCAGTAAGATTTGATTTCTGCCTGTATGTGAACTGGTTTTGGATCATCCTTACTCCCATCATTAACGCAATCCACCTTCCAAGAAAACAGTAATGTCTCATTTAAATGGTAAGATCCTAATAAAGAGCACTGAGTCCACCATACACTTGTGCACTTGCATGAAGTATGCACACTTCCACAGAGCGTACATACACAAACACAGTTCTGGGTCCTTTGCTTCTGCTATTCGGAGTGCAGAAAGAATGATCTGTCTTCTCCTTGATTTTAAATGCCATTGTAATATACTATGTGTTCTAATGAATGAGAATGGCAACAACTTAAATTACTAAGTAGTTCAGTGTGATTTAGGAAGTAAATTGCAAAGATAATGGTTGGTTTATTGAATCATATGAGCATTCACTCCACTGGCTTTCGCAAGAAGTTTAGGGAGTGGTTTCCTGGTCTGTTTAAGCTGATCTATGGCTGCAGTGAGCAAAGGCAGTCATGTCATTCCTCAGTCTTGTGTTTTCACGGCTCTCACTGCAGTGACTAACAACATGCAAGGCAGCATGGTACCAGAATAATATAATTTACCATGCAGTTCACGTATGACAGTTGCCACACTATGAGGCAGGTGCANTTCAGCCAAGAGGGAAACAGCAAAAGCAGGGAAGAGTGGTATCAACAGGAATAGACAAAATACTTTTTCACCTACCCACTCTGCAAAGCAGTGTCAAAAATGCTGCCTCTAACTCCAAAGTAGAACTCACATCCACAGACCTGAAGAAATAGGCACAATTTTCACATGCTGAAATGAGAAAAGAAGAAGGAAAAAAAGTCTCTTAAATATAGCCTTTCATAAAAAATACGCAGCACAAAATGAAAACAAAAAGTACAAAATATATACAATGGTCAAAAGCAGGAAAACCAAAAGCAAGAGGGCAATTACATGCAACAGTTAATGAGTGCAACAGAATTAAGAACTGTACCTTGAAACAGCAACTCTAGGCATAATTTTATGACATAACTAACTTCCATCCCCATGTTTTGACACAAGATTATGTTTAATCAGGATATCCTTTAAAAGAAAGTTGACGAACACACATTTGTGCTTATCACTTAATACAAGATTAGTTCAGCAGAACACCTGATAAATACTCCCTGGTAGAAACCAAATCAACTGCTTATCTCCCCAGACGGGGTACACAAAGCAGATTCATTTTCTTGACTACAGACCAAATCAAATGAACAGCAATTTGTCAACTGCTAAGGAAACTAGGAGATTTATTTATATTTTGCTATTTTCATGGTTCCGATTGTCCATTTCTGATAATATCAGATAGTAGTAATAAACAAGTTTTGTGAGTGAACAGCAAGCTCATAAGGAAAGATAACTTCATTCATATTAGGCTATACTGTTTTCCACAAGCACATAACTCAAAGTGAGTTAAAAACAGGTATTTATGAAGTAACTATAGGAAAAAGCAAAGTATGTAATTCTACATAGAATATAAAAAAAAAAAAGGTTTCTGAGCTAGAAACCTATGGATAATTATACGGAAGTGGTTGATGACTCTTTAAAAGCATCATCTCCCAGAATTCCAAAGTGTTGCTAAACCTGAAGATTTAATCTGGTACCAGAATGACTGAATTTAACTCGAAAATATAAATACAACTGCTGTGTTTAATGTTGTTCCTGATTTTCCCCTCTTACTAACCCACAAGGAGGCCACTAACCTCAATTATAAAAATCCATAGGTCCAGGTACATATCTGGTCTGCTTTTGATAGTCAACAAAAAATTACAGTTCACATCATTCTGGTTTCTTTGAATTTTATCAGTTTAACTTGAGTCATGTTTTCCTGTTAACACTATAAGCTTAAATAAAGAGTCAATTTCTTTGACATAAAAGTGAAATTGTCACAGCTTTCTACATAAATTTTCTGATCCAAATAAAAATGATTTCTCTGTGTTCACTTTTATGTATTCTTACCCTCACTAAATATAATGTTTGGATTTAAATTAGCCTCAGCATTCCACAGACATAAATTAATGCCTCTATTTCATTTCTGCATTAATACAGCAAGGAAGTGAATTTTTCTTCTTTTACTTTTTTGTAAAATTTTTTGATTAAGTGCCCTTGAAAATAAGAAGCCACAAGACAGCTTACGAAACATTTCATTTTACTTTAGGTTTACTAAGGCAGTTTTAACCAACAGCTATCTTAACAGCTTGTGTGGGAAACGGAGTTACAGA
>VWZW01000429.1:873-204693 GCA_013397115.1 Edolisoma coerulescens
CTATTAATATGTCATAAGAAAATCATAGATGGTGTCCAAATTCCAATTCATGGGAATGGAATTAATATCTCCATTAAAATGAAAAAGGGGGAGTAATGTGGGGAAGTCTCAGAAGTGCTGGCGGGTAGTAATAGTTGGGCTCATCTCTCCCGTCCCAGTGACTCATTCTGGGAATGGATAGTGCCTCTGTCGTCTTCAGACATTTAACACCTCTCTAACAAGATTGAGCATCAGCTGGGATGTGTGAACAAATAATATGGAGCAACCTGAGACTTCCCAGGACATCTGTCTCTAAGCTGTGTCAGGGCCTGATTCTGTCAGAGGTGGGCGGGAGCTGGAGAGGCTACATGTCGGCCTTTTTGTTTTTAATACCAGCAGTGAGGAATTTTGGTTACAAGTCATCCCTCCCAGATCATGTTTCTGAAGATGTAAAGAAGAAAACAAGGTTCAGAAAAGAGCAGCCTGCCAAAAGGAAGAATATTTTAAGAAGATCTTTCTGACTCTCTCCAGATTATGTGTAAATTTAAGTTACTAAGAGAAAATGAGAACCATTTGTTTAAAGTTCAAATCCTGTCTGGCCTTTACTAGGCTAGGTTTCAAGCATCCTGTTTTTCCTAATCTCTGCATCTCAATACATCACCTTGATGCAACTTCCCCATGAGAGATCTCCATAGCTCTATCTGAGCAGTTGGACTTGGGAACAAAAATATCAGCGCTGGAGCTCTCTCCTGGCAGTTTTGTGTGTTGTCAAGTGTTGTCAAGTGTTTGAGCACAAGAAGAGTATGAAATACCCCAAAGCTGTGTGGTTTCAAGTATCTCAGGCTGAGTAGGTGTTAGAAAATTGAATTCAAACCAAACTCTGTTCTCATACTGACTTTTATCTTCAAGGGAGCCCCATAGGCTGCGTTTGGGCTGTGATTCCAAAAATCTGATGGTGCCTCAACTCGCCCTTGTAATTTGGCTGTCATGGCTCTACCACAGTTCAAATTTACAGCAGTCCTGCCTCAATTGTGTTGAGACAGAAATCCTAAATTCAGGAGTACACGGGACAGTCTGGAAACAAGTATTGAATATTAATTTTTTAAAAATCCAATTTTTCAACAAGCTTCTCTTTTGGATATTATAAGTAGTTTCCAGATCTGAATTACATAAAAACAATCCAGTATTTATATGTAGGTACTAAAAATGGTTCCCTTCATCAGGAAAACTTGAGGATCCTATAACAAAAATGTAATGAAAGCAGTGTGGCTTCCTGACGTTTCCAACATACTATAATTCATTCTATGTAATTTATAAGCCCTCAATTTATTTTTTAAAGTTCTGAAAGCGCAATGTTTCATTGATGAATTCCCCGTGAAACTTAGCTCAACATATCTTTCTTTTTTTTGATGGAGAGCTCTAAAAGGTTAGCCAAACTATTGGTACTGAAGGAAAATCCACGCTTCTAATAATCTCTACTCCTGCTTTCCGGGCCTTGCCTTCCCTTTTTTTATTTTTTGGGGCCAACAGCACAAGTGCATACCCTGTTCTGCCTACAGATCTCCTGCATGGACCTTCAGGGAGGAAGGGGAGATACCACCCCCTTAACAAATTACCAGGAGCAGCATACACTCTTTTTTTACCAACAGCTTTTAAGGCAACTTTGGTTGGGCACCCACAATGCAGACACACCCAGAAAGATCAGTCAGCTCTCTTCTGGTGACGCTCACGATGACAAGAAGCATGCCCAGCCAGTCAGAGAAGCAGGCTATGAGAGATATTGATGGAAACACTCCTATTCATCAGACAAGGTCAGAGTCAAAAGGGAAATGACTTAGTACTGCAGCCATTGTCACTCACCTACCAGGTAAAGAGATGACTGTGCTCATGAATCTGTTTGTCATTGCTAATAATTTTTTTTCACAATATATATGCCCTCTTTCATTTCACAAATACAAAATCAGGCCTACGCCACTCAACAAACCCTTTGCTGCAATCATTTTGTCAGGTTAGATGGTCACCTGTAAGAACACTCGTGCTGCTGCAAACATGTCCGTCTCACAGAAAACATCCCATGGAGCAGCAACAGAGAGGAGAAAGCCTTTTGATCACTCCTGAGCGCCCTCATCTCATGCTATTGGCCCCCAGATATGGCTGATGGACTTACCTCCCCTACAGGCCTGCTGAAATGCTTTCCATGGACTTACAGGACGTTGAGATACTGAATACTACTGACCATAGGTGATGGTCCCTGAGTGGTTACTGAGATGGTTGAGATTTTCCCAAAAGCCCTGACTCCTGAAGTCATCCGGTTACATGCGGAGTTCAGTTTCCCTTTTAAAAGGAAAGATTTCTAGCCCTGGTAGATGCAGAAAAGTCCTCAAAATATGGCATCTAAGGGCTCCAAACACAGTATCCAATGCAAAGAAATGAAATTATGTACTTTTAAATATCTTAGTATTTTACAATCAGTCTCGTGATTCATTTTTGAAATTCCTGACATTATATGCTCAGGAATGGAAGTATCTACTCCTTGACCTCAGAGAAGTCTTGTAATACTGACAAGGTATTTCATTAAGATATAGCAGCCATTGTGCTACAGCAGCCACCTCTAAAATCTTTTCAATTGCCCGAGGTGACTAAATAACGATACTTCATTATTCCCAGGTTGCTTAAGCATTCTCTATATTAAGTGAAGGGAAGTTTAGATAACATCTAATTGCAAAGAGAAGCACTGGAAAGTTTCTGAGGGTGGCAACTGCATACCTAAATGACACTTATTTATTTAGAAGTGCTTAAGACATGCCTTTCACTTATCCTAGGCAGACACAGAGCCTTTAAATTAAAACTCATGCAATATCGCTTGGCCCAGTGCCTATACTTGGAAGAACTTTTTCATCACACCCAAACTAAGAAACTCCTTTCCCAGTTTCTATCACTTAATCATCCTTCTTCTGCAGACACCACCCAAAGTAAAAAACTGGGGTAAGCAGAGAAATCCTTGCTTAACTACAAGGCTGCAGATGAATCTTTTAAACATGTTACCAAAATAACAAGAAAAAATACAAATTAATTCCCCGAGTTTTGGCTACCATGATTAATTCCATAGCTAATTGTTCTCCAGCTGTATTAAACTGTGAACATGGGTATTCTGACTGAAACACTGACACAACTGTAGCAATGGCAGTGAGGAGGTGATCTAGCAACGCTACGAGCATGGCAATGGAGTAGTCCATGATTTAGTGCTGACAGTCTTTAGTAAAACTGTGGCCATGTGGCATAGTTTCAGAATTAACACTTATAGGACAGGAAGGCATGTTATTGTCATTGAGCTGGAATGACCCACTGAATACAAGCCATGGAATCAGTGATGTCTTCTATCACACATTCACTTCCTGCTGAGCTGGATTTTTTCAGTGGTTAATATGTTGATACAGGCAAGGCCATACCCACAATGTTCTCTGTCATCCCAAACCTATTACACAAATAGGTTGGAGGCTTCTTTTGAAAGAACCTCCAACACCACCTTTTAAACATGTCTTCCCTCCCCCCAGCCCCAGAGCAGCATATATCAAAAGAAGCTTTTCAATACTGCAGCCCCAACCCTCCCTCTTAGAAACAGGCACTTTGTGTTTCAGACAAGCTGGACCATATTTGGCATTGTTCCAGCCCCATTTGGAATATGCACATGTAGCAGTAGTTTGTTAATTGTAGAAATCTTTACCATTGCTCATTTTCGGTGAGGCACCTTTCCAAGGGAAGGAAGATTGTGCAGCTCCCAGCCAGAGAGGGCTGTGTTCGGCAGTGTACAAAGAAAAGCTCCTCACTCCAGGCTGGCGCATGCACATGATTCCAATATCCTCACTTTGGGTTTGGAAGCTGCAGCTGCTACTTTAGACCACAGCAACTGAAAACACCTCAGGGGGAGAGCAAGCAAGAGGTTCATATCCTGTATGCAGAGCCATGACAACAGCATGGGTTGAGCCCTGCTGCAGTGATCAGCCATCGGTGCAGCACATCGTATGGAGCTGAGAGAGCTTTCTGAGGCAGGCGGGCATGCAATGAGTAAAAATAAAATGAAAGCAACCTGGTTTTCATCAAGAGGAGAAGTGAGGAGAAGAAGCCATGGCAGAGGGTTGTTCTTATCAAATTATTTTCTGGACAGGAAAGTGATCCTTGTGCATAAAGGCGGCGGTGCAGGCGATTTGCACAAATGCCTCCAATAGCACCAGAGACAACACGCAGATAGATAGTCACGGAATCGGGCCCTTAACAAGTAAGGACAAATAAGGGTAGCCTCAGAGCATACTTTCCTACTTATCACCTCTCCTGCTTCTCCAGATCTTACTGACTCCTGTGGGACCTCTCTGCTCTGCTCAGTTGGTGTCTTTGCTAAAACATTCTGTGACACTGCAGGGAGAGAAGAATCTACATCATATCAGGATGTGTTTGGGCAAGCCCAATGTGGGCTTGTTTGGCCTGATCCTCTGTAAAATGCTAAATATACTGATAGCGCTTCAAAACAGTTCAGTACTTTATCCATATCCAAGAGTGTATGGCTTTAATAAAATCTGCTTTGGAGCACTTTTTGGTGTGCTGTGGGTCTGAGAAGTCTCTGTGGTTTGTGGTCACTTGTTTTTCTAATATTTTGGTCAGTGTCCAATCTCACTCGTGTAGCTGGATATACCCATGTAATTTCTGGTAGAATTGAATTTTCCACACAGCACAACTTTATAGCCCTCTGGTGTTCCTTGACACATGAAGAGAGGTTACCGCCAGCTTGACCAACTTTTACATGTTCATGCTTTCAAGTAAGGGGCAGAATAACATTAACTGATCTCTTCAAAGTCCTGTAAAAGTGCTTTAAAGTGGCCTAGCCTTCCCAACAGGAAACAAATTTCACCATCTCCTCTTTTGTGACAGCAAATGTTTCCTGAGGTGTGGGAGACCTCAGAGGGAAAGTTGGGATTTGACAGTCTACAATCCCGTCACTCATTTTAAAGCACTCAACTACAGTTCATCAACCACCAAAGGCCTTTCTCAGAAAGATGCTGGGTAGAGGGGCGCTGGGGGTGCTGTGGGGGCTGTGGTGGGTAGGGTTGCACTTAGGGCCCTTATCACCCCCATAGTACATCACCACCACCCAACAATG
Organism: Edolisoma coerulescens; assembly: GCA_013397115.1. NCBI lineage: Eukaryota > Metazoa > Chordata > Aves > Passeriformes > Campephagidae > Edolisoma > Edolisoma coerulescens. Next base: position 6,005 of record VWZW01000429.1, read on the forward strand.
CAGCAATCACAGAGTCCTAGGGCAGGATAAAAGGGGATTTCTCCCATGTTCCCCACTGACAGATGTGGCCTGAGGGCAGCCTGAAGACATCTGAGAGACATCTGAGAGGATGTCCCCAAGGAGTTGGTAGAATTACTTAGGCTGAGGGAGGAAGATCTGGGCCTGGATGAGGCTGCTAGAGGTTCTCCACTGCAAAGCCAGCTCCCAGTGGGGCCATATTCAAAGTCCGTCTGCTGGATGTAAATCCTGCTTCAGCCTCCAGCAAATGGATGTAAGCCCCTCAGGAGATGAGAACCATCAACCACTGGAGGTGCTTGAGGCTGTCAGGCCTTTTTAGCTGGATAACAACGGCCAGACCAAGGGAATGCCTTCTGGGAGAGCAAAGAAGAGCTTGTCATTCTCATCCCCCTGCAGAGCCAGAGACATCAGCCACAAGAAATGGGATGCAGAGATGTTGCCAGGGGTCCCAGGGTTTTGAAGCACCCACTGGTGGCCTGCCAGGTGCAGGAAGTATTTTTGTCCCCAAGGTAGATCAGACTGAGGGCATTTGGCCACTCTCAGAAGCCCCTGAGATGATTCCAGGTACGGTAGATTAGGGTTTGGGCATCTCTTGGGAGGTGTGAGAAGCCTGTGGGAAGAGACGCCCTGTCTTGGTCACATGCTCCAGAATAGCTGATCACTAGCACTGGGGTCAGAAAGCAATGTCCCCCTAGGTCAGATTGGCACTGGTCCCTGGGGGTTATCCTACATTTCTCTGCAGCACTGAGCACGGCCACTTGTCAGGGCTCCTTTGGGTCATTTTGGCCAGGTGCCAGCTGCTCATGCTGTACAAAGGTGGCCCTTGTGCCCCTCATCTGGCGGGAGGAAAATTTCAAGACTCCTAGAGTGTCTCAAAAGGTGAACCCCAGGGATTGCTTCTTGCTCCCTGTGGCACAAAGCACAACACCTTATCAGGGCTCCTCTGAAGTCTTGTGATCATCAGTCATTTAATCACACCAACATTCATGGATAATTTCAAGTGGGCATATAAAAAGCAAACTCTTCAGTTCTTCTGGTCAGGTATCCTCCAGGCACGTAGAGACTCTAAACAGAGGCCGTTGCTTTTCAGCGTCTGATGCCCACCTATCCAGCCACCTCCTTATCCATGTCAGCAACAACCTTCCTCTTCACTACATGGCTGCAGAATTCATTTAAAAGTTCATCAGCAAGCTTTATTCATGCTCCTGGAGAGTAAAGTGTATCCCCACAGACAGCAGGCACATGAACTGCATTGCACTCGCCCAGCAGGGTTTGGTCTCTTGTAGTTTCTCAGTGCCTGGGCTGGTTGGGCACTTTCCCCCAGGAAACTTCCCAATGGAAGCTCAGTTAATGCCAGCCATAGATATTTTCTCTTTTAAGAGGCAGACACCAGTTCTGAAAGGGGCTGGACCGACACCACCAGCCCCGTGTTCAGAGCCCACCCACACACCTCGTCCATGGCTCAGCTGGCCGGCGGAGGCTGGATCTGGTTGTGACGACGTGGAGCTGGACTCCAGCAGGTTGCTCATGGGTGAAAGCCCCCTTATCACATCTCTCAGGCTCCACCTTTCACGCTTTGCGGTCATCAAGTGTAGGAAACAGGGAAGTTCATGGTCAGGTCTTTTGAATTTAGATTGCAAAAAAACGTTGTTCAAGAATGTAGGTTTCCTTGTCCACATCATATTCTGGATTTAATGGCACCCATGAGGAAGAAAAGCTCTATCTCATGGCATAGTTCTACAGTCCCCATCCTCACCACCATATGAAGCTCTGACAGAAGAGACATCCCCTACATCAATAAACGCTCCTTGCATGAGGAACTGCAGGGTAGAAATAGGTACCACCGTGTTAGGTGGAGTGACACAAGTTTCTGCTCCAGTCTGAAGATATTGGAGAAGGAAAATGCTCCTGGAGGCATGAACAGATCACAGGGTGACAATGAACCATGAATGGGATACAGGCAAAAAGGCAACCATTGTGTAAAGCCCTGGTGAGAACTCACCTGTACCACTATGGACATTTCTCATTCCTCGGGCTCTAAAAAGACAAATTCCATCTGGGATGAGGGCAAACTATGCCTGAGCAGTTGACTAAGGGCATGGAGGACATCTGGAAGAGGAAAATGACTGGAAGGACAAGAGAAAGGCTGAGAGGGCAGCTATCCCTTTCTAGAAAGGTATCAAGAATGAAAGCCAAAGGAGAAAAAGTCTACTGACATGCTTGGAAAAATATTGTAAAGAACATAAAATCATTCAGGACTTTTTTTTTTCGAAGAAGACCTCATCATAAATGGTGAACCAGCTAATGTCACTTGGTGTGCAGTTGAGGAAAGGTGAGGAAATCCTGCATGCTCTCTACATCTCTACAAAGATCATGCAGAGTGAATCAAACCCCCTTCTTTCACCTCTGACACTGCCACAATGAAATGAATGCATATGGTATTGATTCCCTTATTTACATAGTCTGAATGTACACACAAATTTTGGCACAAAAGTATAAAATGACAGCAGTAATACCTTCCTTACTCTTTCAGTACTCAAAATACCAAATCCTAAAGGAACAAGATATTTGCTAGGGTTTAAGATAAGCTCTGAATATCTTTCCACAAAGTGAGGTAGGTAGGCAAATAACTCTCAGAAATGTTAAAGTCATAAATGAACTGTGAAGTGCATTATGGGGGATTTACCTTGGCTGGCTGTCAGGTGCCCACCAAGCCACCCTATCACTTCCCCTCCTCAACAGAACAGGGGAAGAAAATACAATTAAAGGCTCGTGGGTTGAGATAAGGACAGGGAGATCACTCAGCACTCGTGTTCTCTGTTTCACCAGATCATTTTTAATAAAACCAACAAACTGCATCTCTTCATAGCAACAGAGGCCCTCTCAATCTACTTGTAACTGCTTTACTCAACAGAACTTTACACCCCAATATAGCAAATGATAAAGGAGACCCACATAACTTCTGCCAAAACTGTCATAGCCCTTCACCTTGTACATGGCTGAAACAGTTTCAGGCCCTGTACAACTCTTTCTGCCTGTGAACAGCTCCTCTAGAACCTTAACTCAACAAGCCATTCCTGTATGAACGCTGAGTTCAGCACTGTTAGATGTTCTCAGTCCAAGGGGTTTTAGTTGCATTATTAAAACATTTTCTTTAGTTATTTGGGTTTTTAGAATGCCCACAGACTCCCAAGGAGTGCATTCCAACACATTAAAATGTATTATATTATTGCAATATTTGTAGTAGCACTTATTAAAACTGTGTTCAGGGAGTCGGGATCATAAATCTTCCTGGTCTGCATCCATACCCGGGCTGGAGTATGTTTATGTTTGATAGATGGGCTGTAAAATGAGGGCACATTCTCACATGGGAAGTGCGAATAGTTTCTCCACTTATTTATTGCAGTTGATGTTACGTGGGGCCTGGGATAAACCTTGTGTTCCAGACAGAACTGACAGAAGGGGAAATGATAGTGAAAACAGAGTGCATTGTCACAGCCCCTGAATAAACATCAATTAAATCTTCCAATTTATTTTCTTGGACTTTGAATCAAGCAAACAGTTTTAAAAACCATTCTTGATCTCTATGTGTTCCTTGCTGTAGCTGCTACACTATTTCAACACCAAAAGCTTCCCAGTGCTGGACCTCATTCTGAAGGGCTGAAAAGATGCATAAAAAAGTGCTTGGTTAAATCCCACCAACACATCCAGAAAACAGAAGAAGGAAGATATGGGAAAGCTGAGGCTTGAACAAATGTGCAAAATATACTATGCTGTCTGTGCTAGAAATTTGCACTCTGATGCTACTTCTCTTATTACAGCTGGAGGATGGTGCTAGTTGGACAGTTAGTTGGAGCTTTTCATCTCAAACTATTGCCCTTTCTGTAAAGCTGAGCTTTCATTCTGACACAAGGGTCTCTTCCAGGACTGTGGTTGGTTAATCTCACTGAAGTTAAGCAAAGCAATATCTTTCATGAACACTAAAATCCTTCATTCTCTTACAAAACAAAGGAACACAAACAAGGCTATAACATGAGATGATGATAGGCTAATCATGCCTCAATCAGGAAGGCACCTGAGGGAGATCTCACTATTTGCAAGTTGCTTGCAAATGTGCTCTTCAACCTTACCAAAATCAAGGGTGTTGTATTTTGGCTGAAGTAGGCAAGCACAGAGAAGTGAGTAAGGCGAAACAACTCTTTATCTAAGCAAATCACAGTAAGAGAGCATTATATCTTCTTCAAAATAAGATAGGGAAAACACACCACAATTTAAGAATGCTCTGCACTTTTCAGAAAGAAAGGTGCAGTAAGCAAAAGCCAGACACTTTAGAGTTACAACTCTTCTTCTGTCAAATTTCAAGGGGCATATTTAAATGGGGCTATGGTCACAAGGCAGGAGAGGTTCATGAATTGTGAGGAGAGCTGATGCTTTCGGAGCAGGTGATGACAAGGAAGGTAGTGTAGGCAAGAGAAGATGGCTTTCAGGCTGAACCTACATTTTCTTCATTTCACGTGAAAAACACTAGGACTTCATATGTTTCTCTCTTATTTCCTCCTCTAAATTCACTTTAAGTAAACAGTATCTTTACAAACATCCTATAGCCTTAATTAGTATTAAATATATAGCACTACCAGAAAATGTGGATGTGAAGGACACGTAAGTACCCCCACATATAAGCCTTGGGGATAAGGTATGGGAGAGGCTGTGCACCCCGGCGCACAACACTCTTCTCTCACACATGCTCAGACTCAGCCTGTTAACAATTACAAGGACCAATGATAGAGAGGACTGTTATTTGCAGTAGTGTCACTGGGACTTCAAGATCCCAGCCAAAGTACTAGGATCAGTTGCAAAGCCAGCTGCTAGTGTCTCTGTGCTCAGATGGAGCCCAGTGACGAGTGGTGTCCCTCAGGGCTCTGCCGTGGGACCGGTGCTCTTTAATGAGAAGAGGACATAGCCTCAAGCTGTGCCAGGGGAGGGTCAGGTTGGACATCAGGAAGAATTTCATCACAGGAAGAGCTGTGAAGCATTGGAATGGGCTACCCAGGGAGGCAGTGGAGTCACTATCCCTGGAGGTGTTCAAGAAATGAGAGGACATGTTCCTTAGTGCTATGATCTAATTGACAAGGCGATAAGTCAGAGACTGGACTCAACAATCTTGGAGGTCCTTTCCAACCTAAGCAATTCTGTGATTCTGTAATATCTTTACCCATGACACAGTGAGATCAAGTGCACCATCAGCAAGTTTGCAGATGACATAAAGCTGACCAGTGCAGTTGGCACAATAGAAGGATGGGATGCCATCCAGGAGGACCTGGACAAGCTTAAGAAGTGGGCCCATGAGGACGTCATGAAGTTCAGCAAGGTCAAGTGCAGTGTGCTGCACTTGCATCAGGGCAATCCCAGATGTGAGTCCAGACTGGGAGAAGAACTCACTGAGAACAGCCCTGGAGAAAAGGACCTGGGAGTGCTGGTGAATGAAAAGCTGAACATGAGCCAACGGTGTGTGCTTACAAGCCAGAAGGCCAGTGGTATCCTGGGCTGCACCAAAACAAGGGTGGCCAGGAAATCAAGGAAAGTGATTGTCCCCCTCTACTCTGTCCTCACGAGACCCCACCTGGAGTTCTGCATCTAGGTCTGGGGCTCTCAGCAGAAGAAGGATGTGGACCTGTAGGGGCAGGTCCAGAGGAGGCCACAAAGATTATCAGAGGGATGAAGCACCTCTCCTAGGAAAACAGGCTAAGAGAGCTGGAGTTATTCAGCCCAGAGATGAAAAGGCTCTGAAGAAACTTCATTGCAGCCTTCCAGTACTTCAAGGAGCCACAAGCCCCAGAACTTCAAGGGGCTTATAAAAAACAGGGAGGGCAGATAGTGATAGGACAAGGGGAAAATGATTTTAAACTAAAAGAGGAGAGATTTAGATTAGAAGATAGAAGGAAAACCTTTATTGTGAGTGGTGAGACACTAGAACAGGTTGTCCAAAGAAGCTGTGGATGCTCCCTGGAAGCGTTCAAGACCAGGCTGGATGGGGGTCTGAACAATCTGGTCTAGTGGGTGACATCTCTGCCCATAGCAGGGGGCTGGAACTAGATGATCCTTTAAGTCCCTTCCAACCCAAACCATTCTATGATTCTATGTTGTAAATGTAACATAGGCATGGTAAGCACAATGGGTGAGGGAGAAGAATGTATACAATGGCAGTGGAAACCAAAATGATTTTTTAGAGCCATGAATCACAGTCAGCAGCAAGAACTGGGAATAAAAAGAAACCCAGGAACCCCCTCACTTCTGTCTGCACATCCCTGTTGATGTGCCCTCCGAAGGTGGTGGGGCAGGACAAGCTATATCTGTGTTAAACTGGCAAATCTGTGTCATGTTCTACTGAGCACATGTCCAAACATAACAGAAACATCAACAAATTATGTGCCAGAGAACAAATCTGCCCAAAAAAGTTGCTTGACACTCTGGTGAAGAACTGCAACTGAGAACCTATTGAGGCAGCAGTCTATGTAGCTACCAGCTTTGAACTATTGCACTCCTGAATCCTGTAGGGAAATTGTTTTCCATAGAGGAAATGCCAGTATGAATAGGGAGGAGGCCAAAACTTGTGAAAGCAGTGCTTGGCAGAGACTATTCCAGCATGTTTTGCTGCTTGCAGTATTCCCAAGCAAGGGAGACAAGCAGGAAAAAGTAAGAGCAAGGTAGCCCCACTGCCTTCATAAATTTCGGACTCATCCAGGAGAAAGATGGAACTAGGAGCTTTCTGCATCCATGGGTATTCCAGAGGCACGCCAATACACTAAGAACATAATGGTTCTGGTTAAGAGTGTATTTGGCTATGGCAGCATTCCTGCAATAGGTATCTCTCTCATTTAGTACGGTATCATTAAGCAAGGAGTTCTGTATACAAATAACTTCAGATGGCCCCTGACAGTGGTGGCTGGAGTGCTCATGACCTCTGAGTCCCTGGTCCAAAGTGGACAAAAAGAGCCTGGAGAAGCTCTTTTGCCCAAGTCAGGTGTGCTGTACAGGGTCAGAGCCAGAAATAGTGTCTCTTTGCGGTCACATGAGCTCCAGGGTGTGTCAGATCTCCCACATGATCAGCTTTTAACAGGCTGGTGGTATCAGCCCGGGGAAACTGTGCTAAACAACTACAAGTTTGTAACCGCAAAATTTTGCCTGAAAATGGAAAAAAAATTTCTTGCTCATTGCTTTGGCAACTGATCTACCAGTACAGTGGTGTCAGTGCCCAGGCAAGGCCATCACTGTCACAACTGAGGCTGGGCTGAAAGAGCATAATTTCCTCCCCTTTCTTGAAGGTAGAGAGAAACAAGGGCTGACCTTTAAGAAACTCTGCCTCACTGGTGTCTAGTAACAGCAAGGAACGCAAAACAAGCCAAAATATATATGAAGCCTGTGGATGGAAATCTGCCAGGTATGCACAGCTTGGGTTTGCAGAGGGGGAAGGTAGGATGTATACACAGGTGAAGATAAAAACTCTGGAATTTCAGTGATTATATGGAATGTGAAGTCAGCATTAATTGAACTTTTGATTCAGATCCCAAATTTTAGTGTTGTGATAGTACTCTCTGATCAGAGATAAGAGCAGAGAAAGTAAAGACAAGAACAGATGGTTTGGGTTAGGGTCAGATTAAACTTTCTTCCTCCAAAATAGCCTCTCACACATTACATTTAGACCTGAAGTTCCATATTTTTCCTCATGCTTTCATTTGCTGTATTTACTTAGACTTGGTTATTTCCTCTTGTACGTAATTTCCTGAAGCAAGACATAGCAAACCAGGGGCTACTTCAAGTAATCTCAAGTTTCATCTATTTCAACAACTGTAAACTGTCCAAGTAAGTTTCCTTATCTTCCAGAACCATCATTCTTTTCCGTCTTTGCCATCTCACTATCAACTCAAAATTTAGCAACTCCCCACTTACATATGTGAAAAGCTCGCAGCTCTTGTCTTTTTCAATTGCATAGGGCCTGTAACACGAGTGTGTTTACTGCACATTTTATCTTCCTGTTACTCCTTCTGTAATACTAAAATCTGATTTCTTCATGTCCATTCACCTATCCAGACCTTCAGCAATTTCTGTCCTGACAGCCACACCTTTTTTCTCTATTACCTGGGTGACGTCCATGTAAAACAGAATTGGAAACTTCACCTTCTTTGGTAGTATTTGCCTAAATACAATCACTGTCTTCTGGCACCATCACTGACTGCCCCTTTTTTCATGACATCATCTTCAATCTTTCAGTCTTGGTCTTCACAGAGTAGGTAACAGCCCTCCCAGCTACCTACACTAGGTTGCTACCTTCCTTTAAGTCCTTCCACTCTCAGTTATGGATCTTAGACCATCCTGATTTTCTTGTATAAAAGGCATGCATATATGTTTGTGTATGTCTATCTCCAATCCTAGATATACACAGCTTACACTGCTAGTCTTGATCACAAATTTCTGAACAGATGTTCCCACATTTTCAAACTGAAAGGATGAAAATATGCCTCATTATTCCTTCTTATTTATGATATTTAAATGATTTTTGCAATTGCTATATTAACACAGATCATATTTTCTTCTGAAATACGCCAAAGAGAAACTTACCCTTTTTCTGAAAGGACAGTATTTTCTGAGAAAGGTGCATGGCACAGAGAATTAGCGTGATAGAGTCTGACAGAGCTCCTAGGGCCAGCCTGCACATACAAGTGACTGCTTGCGTATCTATTTGTTGTTCAGCTGTGAGATGTAGTAAAACCAAGAACCACTTGACTTGCAAGGCAGGCACACATTTGCTTTGAAGAGGATCTTCCACATAGAGGTTATGGTCCATTTTTATAACAGCATCTAGTTAGGTCAGTGGTTGATGAACTGCAATGTACTGGGATCTGCTTCCTCCTGCTGTTTCTCTGTTACCCAAGCCTCAGGATATCTCCTGAAATAAACTGCTTTTAGAATTTCCTGCGGAATATAAGCCTCATGTTACCTTACTTATGGTGAGATTCAGCCTCCACTGTGTTAAGTCATGTCAATTAATTGATATTTATCCACTCCTTGCCTCTCCCCATCAACTGCCTTTCTCCTCCCTCCTTCGCCCACTCCTTTTCCCTAATCAATCCCTCATGTACTTGGTCTGTTCAGAGTGAGCCTTCCTTCCTGCCGTCAAGTCAGAGAACAGACACAGGCTTCACCACACCAGGGAAAAAGGTATTATTATATAATTCTACTTAGCCTTTTTAGGAGTGTTTAATGCTCAAAACTGCCCAAGCATGAACTGGTTCATATGACACAGAGCAGGAAATGATTTATAAATGGAGAAACAGCGGCAGAAAGGTAACAGGAGTTGTGCAAGGTCTCACGGAGAGATCATGGCAGGGTCAGAAGTCTCCTGACTTCTAACTCCAGACTTTTAACTCTCTGCTTGTTTTTCAGAATGTACTATGTTTTATGTGTTTCTTTTATACCCCCAAATTACTAACTGGTCTACATTAGAACCCACTGTATCTTCATTCAGCATACAAAAAGCTGAATTGTGCAGGCATGCACTGCACATTGCATGGGTAAAGGAGAAGTTGACTCCTTGCTTCCAGGGCAGAGCTCACAATGACCCTAAAGCCCAGGCTGGCATTGATACTGTCACAGTGTTGGTTCCATGGGAGCTGAAGTGCTCAGCTCTCCACTGGGCCCAAAAGGGCTGCACCCAGACTATCAGACCCCCTCCAGATGAGCTGGTTCACCAACACAGCACAGCACAGCCACGCAGAGACACCAATGGGCTCCCTACGTCAGGCACAGGCACCTCAGCTTGCTGCTTCTCTCCTCAAAGCCAGTGCTTCTCTCCTTAGGTCTGCAAAATCCAAACAGGTGAGGACTCCTATAGCATTGAAAATTACTTTTGGAGCCTGGGGCATAGTGCTGGGTCAATATAGCCTCAAATTCAGAATCTGGCCTTTTACAGATAGAGCAGTATTTTAACGTCTAATGAAACCTCAACTCCTTGCAATTTTTTTCCAATACTTCCTGCTAATTTATGCATGTAAGCATATAAACACGTTAGAAGTTTTCTAGACTTATGAGTAGATACAGGTTGAAATTTCCGACGTCTATATACACAGGGGCACAGAGAGACATACCTACACATGTATGTATATATATAAAACCATACAGACTGTGTCAAAAACAGCTGCCTACCCACTGCCTCTAACCAGACCCAAGCTACAGTGTAAACACAGGCATATGCCTTCTGCATGCAATATGTCTGATTAAATATTTTGTCAACCAACATGTTTTGCTGGGTTGGTAGAGGATTTCCAGAGCATTAATTTTTGTTTCTAAAGGCCTGCTGGATTCAGATGTATCCTACATTCTTCTGTTTTGTTAGATTTTTCGAAGGGCTCAGAAAACACATCGAAGTAACTCCAGAGAAAGAGGCTAAAAATATAATTCTGTAAACTGAAGGCAAAAATACTACAAGTCACATAATGCATTTACTTTTAGGCTGAAAAATTAACTCTTGGGAAAAGAATGGCATCAGCACACTCCCTCCCACATTGGACTGTGCTTTTCATATTATTGCTGGTTTCCCTAGTCATTTAAAGAGGTTTATAGTACCCCTCATTTATAATTGCAAACAGAAATAATAACCACTATAATAATAAGGGACTACTGCTACCAGGCAGACATCAGGTCAACCCAGGGCTCCCAATCTCCTTTTTTCCTCTCCTTGCAGAGCAAAGAAAAGAGGGAACCCTGCCCAATTTCAGCGTGGAGGTACTATGCTCCACTGACTTCTCTTGCTCGTGGTTTGAACACCAATAAGAGTAGAAAACTACCCCCAGTAAAAACTAGAAAGTCAGTAATATAAGAGCAAGATAAGCTCAGTGACTTGACACATATCCTGAGGCAGTGAATTTGAATCCATTCCTTGATCTGAAGTGCCAGACAACTTTCAGGTTTTTGATATGCGTATGCTGCAGTAGCTTTTATTGAAACAAAGAAGAGAAGGAGAACAAAGGATAAGAAGAAAAGAGAGAGCATCTTTTCCCAGTTGTGGTATATCCAGTCAGAAGATTTTACTTGGGTCCACAAGGCTTAATGCTAAAAATGCAACGGTAACACTGCCTCGGACTGTTTGCAGCACAGACTTTGTCTGTGAACAACTGTGCCTCTCCATCCTGATGTCTTAGGAGACTTTTTATACATATTAGAAGAGACAGCATGTCTCAACAGAGTGGTCACCTGGGACAGAAGGAACTACTGCTGAATTTAGGAAGAGCATTTAAAACATTGCTGATTTGGCATATACAAATCTTCCTGCTCAGGGATCTTCCTCCTGCCTTTCTGCTACAAAAAATCCACAGCTCTGGCTCCTCTGCACCACTCTACCCTTCCCCTGATCACGTGTTCATGGCATCAAACTCACAGGTAAGCACAGTGGGCACAACCCTGCTGAAGCCACAGAAGTGGTGTGAATTCGGCTTGTTACTGCCACAGCACCCCTGACCAAGTGTCAATGAATGTCTTCTACCCTCATTACCTGGGAGTAACAAACAGCTGAGCCCTGATCCCAGTAACACACTCATGCCCGTTTGAATGGCTCTTCCCAGGCTTCTGTTGTCCACACTGAGCCAGGCCTGGTTTTAATCACTTTCCTGGTCCTTACATTCAAACCTGTCATTCTAGTAGTTCATGCTCTACTATTTTGTCTCCTACATATCCTCTTAAAAGAACTGTGCTACTCCAAGATGAATAAGTCTTTTTTCCAGCCAAGGACTACGGAAGATTGCAGCACAAGTGATATTCCCATTTATACCACTCAATGTATGGAATTACGGTTCTTTGGGGAAATTCTAATTAGTTTAATCACATCTTGTGTGGATGACTCAAATCTACCACATTAGTTTGGGTAAAGATACTCACTTTTTTTCATTCCAGATGCATAATTTACTAATCTTCTACAGAGGAAATGTCTGGGTTTTTTCTATAGTTATAACTCTGTTAACATTTTAATTCTAGTGTGTCTTCTCTCTAACTTTAAAAATATTATACAATGCTTTACTTTCATTTTCAAATGGAGGTGGCTTAACTTTTTTCAAAAGAGAAACAATGGTGAGATTTTTTAATAGTTACTCAAAGAAAATCTTCACAATATTCCTTGGCTCATTGAACAGGTATGAATGTTTGTCTAATTTAGAGGCATGTATGTGATAGGCAGATAATGGGTGGATCACCACATTCACTCTCCTGAAATCACAAGCAACCATGTAACTACCCACAAGAATTCAGAATTCTCCTTTTTATGTGCACAGTTATCCACACAGGTGCTTCCAACACCTACAGGGCAAAGCTACTCATATGCTGGCTCCTTGCAGAAACAGGGGATCTGTGGACCTGGAGTGTCCGGACAAACACAGGAAACAGTGTCCGGTACTAGTAAGGAAGACCAAAACACCTCAGCAGCTCCTCTTCGTGTGACTTGGCCATGACATTGCCAAGCTGACAATCTCTGCTCCATGGAAGCAACCAGGAACCTGAGAGGTTATTACTGGGATGCATCTGCTCTTTCCAACTACAGTCTTTGACCATTCCTCACAGGAATGTGAAAAGGCTTCATAAGTTATGCTTTATGGAGAGAAACACATCTTTTTCCCTCTTGGTAAGACCAGCCAAGGCAACTCTTCCAAAATCAATACAATTTGACATCTTAACAAGCAGGAAGCACCTAATTTTCATTTCAGCATCCTTTCAGGGACAGCAACACCAAAAAAAAAAAACCATCCAGGATGACTCTGTTAGATAATTCCTATCCCAAATTTACCAACACTGGTGGAAAGACAACTTTGCTTCATTGCCCTAACATCTGCATCAAGAGGCCAAGGACTCCACTCTAGCAGTGCTTAAAAATTTCCACAGTTCCACTGCGAAGCACAAACCGCAAAGACTCATTTGAACTTGTACCACTTAGTTTAATAATTTTGTTTATTATAGCTCTTTTTTTGCTTAAATCCTGTGCTATTTAAAACAGCACTAAATCCATCACACCTTAATAAGCAAGCTGTGTTGCAGCCAGCACCAAGGACTGTTCAGTATCTGCCTCATGAACACTATCAGCAAATCAGAGAACTTTTTTAGCTATTGAGGGCTGAGAATGTGCGTTTTTACCTCTTCTCTCTATTTCACAGAGACATTCACGGGTACAGAGTCCTCACTGTCTGCTCGGTAATATTCTGGCCTTTGATGCTAGGACCATGTGGCAACACTAACAGGTAACACCAGCCCATCACATAAACGAAAGTCCTTTGTAGCTGTAGAGCAAAAATCACAAATCATTCTTCCTGTTGTAGACTACTGATTTTTACAGCTCACAAAGCCTCTACACATAGGGAACACCCTGAGAAAACTATGTGGGAGGTGCTTCGTGGGGATTTGGTGATGACCCATCTGATATCCCCGATGTAGCTCATTGCCATAAAGCCCAGGGACCAGGGCATGAAAACTCTTTTCACATGTCGTGTACTAAAATCAAAACCAGTAAGCAACCCTCATTTTGAAGAGGCTGTAGCCTGTATGCTACACAGTACACACTCATCCCTTCTTGAGAGCAGTCAGATTCAAAAAAGCTTGCTGCCCTTGTTGTTGCTCCCCCTCTTCAAAACATGCAATAGTACCACAAAGACAAGCTCTGCTACCAGGCTGACCAGAGATGCACTATAAGCTAAAGAAAAGCAGTACAATCTGTTAGCAAAAACCAGCTTCAACTGCTCCCCCCCCGCCCCCCCCCAGCTCCCCCAGTTCCAGTGTTTAAAGCCAGCTGCCATTCAGGAAATTAAATTCAATACCTATGATGTGATTTTAGAAAGTGCAGCTTTTCAGCAAAAGGGAGATGAAGTATATCCAGTATTTCTGAAAATTCAAACTATTTAATTGAGTGTCTGTCTGACAAGGCCATAAGCCTAACTTGACACCCCTGTTGTGAAAGCCTTGGGCTTCAATTAATGGCAGGCAAAGGATGCATAATTAATATAGCAAGACACCAGGAAATGAATATGTTGAAGTTCCTACTGCAGTTTTAACTTTGTCACAACATGCAGGTTTTCAGTTGGCTTTCTCCATAGAGGTGAATTTCCTGTTTTTCCTGGTTAAATGTATATACCAGAAATTACTCATTAAATGTCAGGAAATGCAATTTGACTGCATTACACATGTTACTGGAAAAATCTGGATGGAGCAAATTATTTGGTGTCACTTATTCAATAAGACACTACCTTCCTTCTCTATTTGTGAATTGTTCATGAACAGACTTATATTTTTACTAAGGATTTTCCTCCTTGCTTAAAAGCAGCAAGGAGATGACATAAGTGATTATATTCACTGAGAAGGTGACATCATTCAGAAGATATTCTTGACTCCAGCTTCAGATACTTACTATTCTCTACCCAGTCCCTGTGCAAAGGTCCAGCACAGGGCTCTTGCATTAGTCCTGCTTACACTCTCAAAATATAAAATTTAAATGCACAATACTCAATTTTACCTCTGTGACACCAGACACAGAATTCACAAGCTCCTGAATACACTCATTTTAGAGGCAGTGTTAACCTTAGCAATGGCTACCAAATGTGAAGTACAAATGTTCAGATGACTATAATATTCACATGTATTTTTGCAAACAGACAAAAAAGCCCAGTAATTTCCTCCAAGCAAAATTTTCTAGGTAGCAAATTTAAAATCAAAACCCAGGAACCACTGTTTAATTCACAACCCTGTGTTGCTAGTAAGAACCACCCATTTGTGTTTCCTTATCTTTGAATTATTTGGACCATCTTATCTTTAAGCTAAGCAGGGCTGTTTGCATATCCCAAAACCAGTGCATTAAATATCCCAGCACCCTTCTGGAAGCTGAGCAGTTGCACATTGCTCTTTATCTGAGGTACTGGAGAGGTTTCATTATGCAAGGTCACATAGTAAAACTAGCTGAAGGTGAGGTGCATAGAATGGTATTTAAAAAACTGGAAGGAGGGTTATTTTAATAAAGAACAACTGTGTAACCAGTGAGCAATAAACTTGGGCAAAATTTAGTTTATGGAAGAAATATTACTAAATATCCCACAAATACAATTTCCGCATATGGGAATATATGGAGAGATGGAAAAAAAAAAGCCCAACAAAAACCCAGCTTGCAGAAATGCGTATGTCATCAGAGGTACTAGGCTATACGAACTGTTTATTGGAACTGTGTCCCATGTCAATACTGAGGAAAATAAAGAATGGAAAATAACTTTGGAATTGAATAGAGGCTCTGTCACACTTAAATTTGATACTTGGAGCCCAGGCCAACATTCTGCCAGGACAAAAAAAAAAAAAAGTATACAAGAAAATCAGGAATAAATCCAAGATGGAAAAAGTAAAAGTTAAATTAGCATCATACGGTGGAGAGAAATATCAATAATTAGGCAAATGCATAATAACCCTATGAAGTCAATTACTTTTATGACAGTGGGACTGGAAACACAGGCAGCTTTAGGGCTGAACATTTGCAAAGAATTAAGACTGGTTAGAATATACAATGGGTACTGTGTATGATCGAAAAAGACAATGAGAAAACAGAAGCATTCAAAGATATTTTTGATACAGCAGAATACAATAAGAAATATTTCTTCTTTTTTTTCAACCTGAGGTAACCCTTTCCTGCCCAGTCATTGTTGCCCCAAACAGTTTCCAGTCAGCCTCTGCAGTTAGTAACACACAGTAAAGTTGTAAGGAAAGTCTAAGTATACCCCATGAAAGCAGCCAAAAGCAAATGAACACTATTTGTTATCACAAGTCCTACATTTTCCTGAATTTTCTTCCAAACTAACTTTATTTCACCTTTCACCTGTGCCTACCTTTGAGTTCCCCAGGCCACAGACCCTATCTTTGCACGTGTTTGGAAAACACCTCCCAACAGATCTCACTGGTGAAAAGTTGCTGTCTCCCTCTTTTTGATGTGAGCCTGCTCTGATTCCAGCTGTTTGAGGCCATAGGTGAGGACAGGTTTCCTGCAGCAGCAAAACACAGTGTACTGAATCTGTGATACCACTCAGGAGCCAGGGCTGTGCCCACACTCCCATGCTCTGCTGGACCAGGGCTATGTTGGGCCATATTTCTAACATACTCCAAGGTTTCCTGCAGTGTCTGGACTGGGAGAGCTTCTTCTCTTGCAAAGCAAACCATTTTCTCTTATGGAGAACTCTGGAAAAGCACTTCGAAAAAAATGCCAAATAAAATTTCATTTCCCAGGAGGTTGGAAAGGCAAGGAGAAGTGGCAGCACTGAGACCATTCAGCAACCCCATGACAGAGCTGGCACCAGAGTACCACCGTCCCTGATTCTGGCGTGGCACTGACTTCACTAAGCAGCAGCAGCAACCAGGTACTCTTCTAAAGAAAGTGACTGCTTCTGTAAGAGCACCACTGGAGTTCACACAAACAGGCACGTGTTTGGGACATGCTGCAGTCACCACAGCTCCGAAAGCAGATGAGCACTGTTGCTGTGTTTCCCAGTTTCTCATGCTACTTTAATTAAGCACATGCAAATATTGTCTTACTAATAATAAAACAGGCTACCCACCAAAATTTAGAATGGATTTTTTTATTAGAACAAATATTTTAGATACTCACCATGGCTATAATACATTCTGTTGGAAGGATTCTGGAGTACTTTTGCAATTATTTACAAGAGCTGCTCCAAGGCCTGTGAAAATCACAAGTATCTTTACATTAACTTCATGAATTTAGGTGGCAATAAAATAAAACCTTACAAATAAGTCCCATATTTCCTTTGTAATGCAATTACTTGGCAACTGATACACCATTCATCTTTAGAAAAATACACAAATTTCTTAACTTTTGACGGTTGAGTTTCTAAGGTCAATAAGAAATTAGACTCAAGCACAGAATAAATCCTTCAGCAGCCAGAACAGATACCATAGCCCGTATTTAATTTTATCTAATACGTTTGGTACAAAGGAGAGATAAGCTTTAAAATGATAAAACTAAAAGATTGACCAAACCAAAACAACAAAAAATAGCCCCAACAAACCTATTTTGATGAATTAGCAGTCTGTAATGTACTTCTAGTCAGGGCCTCTCTTAACAGAGCCTAATTTTTTACTATTTTTTTAAGCAGTAAGACCGAATTCCTTGAGCAGGAAAGACTCATTTGAGTGATTTTATTTAACTTAAACACTACTTTTACAAGGTTATCTATCCCCGTGCTTATCTTTTCTACCCACAAATATCACTCGTTCCACACCTCAAAAATATACCTTCCTTCAAGGTTCAGTTCGAGAATCTCATGACGCTTACAATTTAATAAATTTCTTGCAGCCTTCATACAACTGTGGGATCACCTCGCTAACTCCATAAAAATCAGTATTCCTGGACGGCTTAAACTAGGGGATCCTAACATCCTGATACGTATCAAGACTAACTCCATCAACTTCAGTGAAGAAACAGTTCTGTAAAACTCAAGTATCCAGAAGTGTCATACATAAAACCTTTTCTACAGATACATAAACATGCCTGCAAATTTAACTTTTTGGTGATTACACTTGTACTGCTACACATACACATGTAAATAGTATGAATGGAAACACTGCATGCATTATGAATAAGAACACAGAGTTTATAGTGATCAAGAGCAAATCCTAGATAATTTATGTGTTCTCTTTTTGATCTATTCATAGACAAGACCAGAGGAAAGTTCTCCATTACAAGTTCTGTTGCAGACAACGATTGTTCTGATCAAATTAAGTTATTTTACGATTTCTGAATATGGCGAAAAAAAGACGGCAGAGAATGGAAGTGAGGAGGGAAGGGGGAGGGAAAGAGTAGTTTAAACCACTTGACTCATCAGAATAGAAATGTAAATTCAGAATATATGGCTGAACTTTGTTGTGTCTGTATATTGACTAGCACTATAGAAAATTGCTACAGACTTTGCAGATTTTTTTCCACTGTATCTGGAAAGGACTTTTTTTTCTGTTATACTGTCATACTTTCCCTGACCCTCTTCTATTCCCAGGACAGATGACTGCACCAAAAAGAAAAGAAAAAATTTAAATTATTTGTTTGATTAAAAAAAATAAAGAATCTGGGAGAGAAATTTTAGACACAATTATGGTGAACTTTGGTGCTTTTTTTTTAATGTAGGATAGTTACCAATGCAAAAAAAAGAAAAATTAAAATTAAAGCATTTCAATTATCTTTCCTTAGGTTGAGGCCTAAAATCCTGAATGAAAGTCAGTCCACTGCAAGTGTCTCTTCCTACATCCAGGCAAATTGGGGTTGCCTGCTATTAGCTTTTGGGGCCCTCGGAGTCAGGATTCTTGGTCTGTATCCCTTGACTACCCGCTTATTTGTACTGGGCAGATCTCAATCCTTCTATACCACCATCTTTTCCCAATAAGGATATGGAAGCTTAATTAGGCACTGGAAAGTTATTTTAGTATCCCAAGTGGATGCTGTCATAGAAGGAAAACGTAACTTTCTATTGAGAGAACGCAAGATAACTCGTGCCAGCTTGTTTCACTCCTCTCCAAAAGGCAGCTGTAGTCCCGCTAACTGGCTGTCAGAGTAGAGGGCTTTGATTTTGGAAAGGGTACCAGCAGGACAGCTGCAGTCTGCACAGAAATCCAAAGGATGGTAACTTGGACCTAGTTGGTGGTCATGTTTTCTTTGATTCTGGGAGATTTCATCTGCTGCCATCTCACACAGCCCCATGCAAAGACAAAGGCTTTTCATCATCTGAACGTTGGTCCCTCCAGGAAGAAATTAAATTACCTGACACAAAAAAGGGACAGCTTGGAACTGAGGCTGTTTCTGTACTTTTCAGGACTGTTGAATATGTGAATTGAAGTGCCTGAACAGCAGTTAACTTGGTGGCTGGGTTCCCTGCATCCCTACCTGGCCACATGCTGACTGGTTCGTGTGCAGCACTACTCCACTGGTTCTCAGCTGGCACTGGAGCCAGGACCATCACCCAGTGGGACAGGTAGCTGTGTTCCCCGTGCCCCCAGAACTCTCTGCAGGGATAACAAGGGAAACCTCCTCGGAGCACAGTGCACTGCACTCACCAGCAAGCAGAGGCACAGGCTGTGTTCCCAGCTACCACCTTACCCTGAAGGACAGAAGAGTGAAGACTTTCATCTGCCTCTCACTTTTTGGGATTAGGGCAAGAAAAAGCGGTCCAGTGTTTTTCCCCTGTTCTCCAAGCACAAGGAAAGAAGGTCCAATGTCCCTTGAGGAATCTTCAGCAGTTTTCCTTTCCTGCCAAAAAAGGGAGCAGTGGGAGCTGAGTGGTGTGAAAGAGCAGCTGTGGGTAGCAGAGAGGAGGTAGCAAGGGTAAGCCCTGTTCCTGTGGGACTCCCCAGGCTGTCCATGCAGGACAACTCAGAGAGCTCTCTGGGCCTAGCCTATTTTCCCCTGTAAACAATAAAAATAATGACAAAAATTACAGTATCCACTTCTCACAGGTTTGAATCAAAATAAACTGAACTCCAGAGCTGCTTCTCAGCTGCCTCTGCATCCTCTGTTCTCCCAGTGCCAAACTCTCATACAGACTTAATTTCCATTCTCTGCTGCAGAATGAACCATTCAAGGTAATTAGCTATTCTTTTTCCTTTCCTCCCCAAAACATGGAAACTCCTATAAGAGGGGAGGGCAGGGGGAACTCTGAGTTTTGCTGCTGGTCACGTAGTTCATTCTGCAGATTGAGTCACGCTCTGTTCTCTTCCTGATGTTCGCAATTATGCACAGAAAGGCAACAGACCACCCCGTAACACCCAAGCCCGGGGCCCTAGCTTTTACCATTTGCCACCAAATTATAGGGTCTCCATATCCCTTCAAGAAGTGGCACATGCATACCTCATCAAACATCCAGTTCTAAAAGAAAGGCCTGATGAAACTGAGCCATTTTTTAATAGGTTAGATTACTTTTTTGGTACTTTCCCTTCCCCAGTGATACATTATATCTCTCTCCAGATAAAACAATAAAGGTAACTGCAGAAAAAGTACTTAATAATTAAGAAAAAACAAAACAAAATCACTCCTGAACAGGAAAACTACATGGATGTTCATTATTCATGGGCTACCCAATATTAGTGACACCCAAAGACTGCTCTCATTCACTGAGAAGCTTTTCCACCTGGAGAAATCAAGTTACGTTACAAAAAAGGGCTAAGAAACAGCTCCCTTCTCTTTCTGGATCAAGCATACAAAGCGTTCATGGTCTCACACATCTCCTTTCAAGCTGTTTGCCTCTCCCCTACCCTGTCTCCAGATTTGCAAATCTGGGTATCTTCCCAGTATCAGCTTCCTGATTCCTCTTACTTGCATTGAACTCTTGAAATGTTTCCATGTTATAAATATCTGCATGTTTAACTTGGATATGTCCTAATTTATCGAAAAGAGTTATGGAGATCTTGAGAATTTTCATTGTGAACTGCAGAGATGGAAATGCTAAGCAAGTTATCTTTTCCAAGTTTTAGTCACTCATTTATATGAAACAAAGTCTACAAAATATGTTCTTTCCCCTGCTGCCTTTCAGATTTTATTACATTTATTCTTGTGGAAGCATTTCACGGTATCTTAGGAGTTTCATGGTCCAAATAAGACTCCTGTTTTCAGTACAAAGAACAGGAAACAAACCTCCAAACTCATAATTCTAAAAGCCACTCTTGTTTTCTGTAGAGGATGAAGCCCACTGCCTCTTATAAACCTGTTCAAATCTCTCCTCCTTATTTGCAAATTTGTTTTGTTTTGCCTGTCATCCAGATGTTTCTGTTCTCTATTGTTACTTAGTTACTCAGGAGAGAAAAATTATTAAGATGCTACTACCTATTTACTCCGATTAAGTAATCCATGTATCTCTAAAATGAGCAAACTGCCATTTCAGCCCCTGTTCCTGGTCACTTGGAGTAGTTCATCGAAGAAAATTATCTGCTTTGTCCTGTCTGCCTTCTCTGGTCACTGGGAAAGTGAGTGTCACCCCCAGTGGAGGTGGCTCTTGGTCAAAGGCCAAATCATTGAATTGGTCGCTTCCTGTTTCTAATTTTACTCTGCAGGCACTTTCTCCTCGGAATTTTATAAAGCTCTTGAAGAAGCTCTTGGACCAAGTCAAACACGGAAACCTAATGTTATGTTTGGAGGACAGCAGAGTAACTGTAAGGAAGGGAAGGTTTAGTGGCCTCCCATGAGCCTTGGTGGCACATTCTCTGTGTATTGGAAATCTATGGGGCAGCATACAGATATCTCTGCTTTCAGAAGAACAACGTGATATTCACTCTTCAATGGTGTTCCGCTCTCCAATGCCAATTATATTTAAAATGCTGTTGCCCGGGGAAGAGAAGATACTGTGTAACACCCATACAATAAATTTCACAAGGCCAGCGTGATGTCAGGTGAGTTACTTCCTCCGTGGTGTTCGCAAAGGCAGAATCACGCATTGCTTTCTGGGGCTAAGCAGAGTGCCTAAGACGTTGCTTTTTTTCCCCTTAAAAACATTTGGCCCTCTAGTAGAACTCCATTTCTCACAGCACACCATTCTCCTATCTGACTAAACTGGTGCCACTCAAAACAGAAGGCGCCATTTAGGAGTGTCACTTACAAAGAGCAAAGGGCATAGGATGCTGGAGTCAGGGGACTTTTCACCACCTCACCCTCTCTGCTACTGCCCATATGGAAGCAGCAGGAAGATGCTTCAAATATTCTGAATCTTCAAGTTCAACTGAGTCACCTTTAAGAACATCTCTGTAGAGGTCAGGTGTGGTTTTTTCTCTCAAAATGAGATTAGAGACTCACACAAAGTTTGTGATCTGGGATTTATGGAAACTTCCTCGATCCCACCCAGCTTGACAAAAATGAAGGCACTGGCATGTCTCACAGAGGTATGGCATGGTGGACACCCTGTTAATTATTTTTACAAGTCCACTAGACCAGGAACTCATAAAGGGACCCATTTTTACAGACTGTGCTTATGTTTCGCTCTAGAAGCTATGCAACTCCAGAATAAGCTTTGTTGTGACTACTGAAAGCTCGAGTTACATATTTCGGCACAGAAGCTTACACAGAAAAGCCTGAAATTCTAGTAAATATGTTCTACTAGACTTCTTCTGGTTTGCTGCATCACTCTGCCAAGTACATGGGCTCAGAACTTCAGCTAGAGGGAAGAGAAGGGACACCATATGTCATCACTCGTAATATCGTGTTATTCTTACTGTTCAGCCTCTGGGGAGCCAGTACTTTTAAAGCAGCGTTTTCAAAAAAGAATTGCAAGCACATTTGCAGAGAGAAACCCAGTGACAGCTGATCAAACTGGTTAATTAGGCATCTGCATAAGTGTAGTTGTGGAGGCAGTAACTACACCCCATGCTCAGTCCCACTTGAAACAAGGCTAAATATGGGAAGCAGAACGGATCAGAAAGCTCATTGAAGCGTTACTGCTTTTGCTAAAGGAAAATGTGAATTCTGCCAAATGCACCTTTCATGAGAAAGTTTTGATTTTCTCAGAAGTTTTTGATTTCCCGTCACAAAAAATAAAATTTTCAGCTCCAGGATTTGCTAACACAACTCACAAAAAGTGGTCATAACAAAAACTTGTAGTGTCTCTTTTCAGCCTCATTTCCCAGTCATCTTTTTAGTCCTACTGTCTCATGGGAGCAGTAATTCAAGTGCTGTGAGCCCCCCTTCTCCTTCCTCTTTGGCTCTTAGGCTTGAGCACATTTTCCACAGTGCACCACAGTATTCTTTTTATTTGGACTCCTGCAGCTCATGATGGAAAGAGTCATCTGAATGGGGGGCGCCAGCCCTGGAGGAGAGCAGATCACGAGAACCGCAGCTTCCATGAGTCACTGCGGTAGACGCATGGGACACAGAGATCAGGCCAGCAACTTCCAACATTTCCAGCATTTAAACATTGCTTTTTGCGCCTCATCAGGAAGAGAGCCCCAGAGCTTATTTTGTGATACAAATTCACATGCTTAACCATCGCTAATCATATAAAAAATAGGCTTATTGCATGGCCTGTTTTGATGCCTCTGTGAAGGCTCTGATTCCTCAGCCTGATTCCATCAGCCCTGTCCCAGATGTATCTGTGACAAAATTACAGCTTTCTTTGTTTTATAATAAACTAGCAGTGTAGCATCTGGCAATGTGGTTTGGAGTTTTCGTCTTGTTTTGTTTTGACTGGAAAGAAACCTCCCAAATACTCCAGTCAAATCCCCAAAAAACATTAAATCAGCACTTTTTAACTTATGCACAGAGGACAAGGGAGGATTTCCTGACTCATCAAGTGAGAACACAGGCATCTGTATGCCAGCACACAGGTGGCTGTCACATAATCTGACACCGTGGTCAGAGGGAATAGGGACCCCTCCATCACCATCTCCTCCCTCACCATGCAGGCCAGCCAGCTGGTGGGGAAAATATTTTGGACAAATCCACCCAAGATGATACCCATCCACATTGTGGGTCAGTTGGCAGGACACAGGGCTCCAGGCCTTCTGTCACACACAGTGCCTTTTCCTGTACTTAGAAGAAAGCTCTCTGACTTCCCCTGTATGCAGGATATTCCCCCTGCTCCTTTTTATCATTCCTTGTTGTGAAGGCCCTGTCAGTGAAATGTGCATTTCAACAGTGAGTCTCTCATAGCTCTCCTTATCTTTAATTTCCTTCCGCTATAGTCTATTTTATAGAGCCTTTCCCTTACTGGCAATTTTTTTTCCCTTCCCATTTCAACTGCAATGGCCAGATCAGGATCAAAACTTCTCACAAGTTAAGGGAAAGTCTGGCGGCAGAAGATGTCATTTAGGTCAAAGAAGAGATGCAGGCCAGGGCAATAAATGTGTTTGTCCTTCAGGTTTAGTTTAGCTGGATACCTTTCTAGCCTTGTGTTCTGTGACAAAATAATTTTGTTTTCTTAATTATCCCTTTTAAAAAATCAGGGTCTTTTCTTCAGATTAGGCATAAACAGCAGGAGCAGTAGCAATCATTCATTTCATCATCAATCTTCTTAGAAAGGGCCTGTAGGGGAGGAAGGAAAAGCCTCATCCCTGCTAAAAATGTCTTCTTGCAAGCCGGGGAAGGAGCTGTCTCCCTCTCCCAGGTTCTGCCCTCGTCCCTGGATAGCCACCAGTTTTGGAGGAGGCCCAAAGTGAATTCTGTGTTTCTAAATAATTCCTCTCATACCCTACAGAGAGCTGCAGCAGTAAGGAGGATGGTGAAGGGGCAGAAAGAAGAGGAAGGCCAGGAATGGCCAGGCCAGAGCGAGCCTGGGCTGTGTTACAGGGATGGTGGCACTACAGCTTGGCAGCAGGGAAAGAGAGCAGCAAAATATTTGGGAGGGTGGGGAAGAGGCAGAAAAATCAGACCAACTTTCTCCTCAGTTTGACTGGTGCATGAGACATCCCTTGCCAATGTCTCTGGAGGACATTTTTCCAGTTCATAGGAAATTAGGAAAAAAAGGAGTTTTCAGGCCAATTGGACCAAAGTCAAATTTCTAAAAAATAAAAAAAAATCCTCAAAAACTGTAAAACTGCTTTTCAGCAAGCTCTGAAAACACCTAATCAAACAGTTTGAAAAACCTATCAACTATATGTTATTTACCCTAGCAGTAATACACACTTTTCCTTTTGGAAACACTTACAAGCAGCATGTACAGCCACTGAAACTGGGAATGTTTCATGCATTATTAAGTAAAAAGTGGGATGAGAGGGGAGTATTTGATGGTGAATGTAATATCCAAGGAATATTCATCTGTGAATAGCCTGATGATCTCCAATTCCTGCAACTGAAAAATTCGCTTATGAATGCCTGCATGTTCCCCCACATCATACAAGGTTGGTCATGCAAAGCTTCACTCTTTACTGTTCATGGCAGGTTTTCCTGAGAAGGCAATGGGTCTCCTGTTTCAGGCCGTAGGGAGGGCCACCTTGAATAGCACAGAGTGTAATGGGTTTCATTGCACCTGGGAACCAAAGGATTTGACCTTTGAGAGGAATAACATGAAGCAAAAAATGCATTCAGATCACAGTTAGGCTGAGTTGAGAGTACAGGTGGTGAGGGAGTGCTTTGAACCTTGTCCAAGTGGCCTTACTGTGGCTCCACAACAATAAGTCCTCCCCTTTGAAGAAAATGTATCAGTGTTTTAAATTTAGGAAGGGAAAGGAGAAAATTCATTAAGGGTAGTCCTATACCTAAATATTCAAAAGTCACGAATCAGGAATCAGATGTTTGAGGAACTGCCATGAGCCAAAAAAAAATAAATTTGGAAACATTTTTATTTTTTCTGGGGTTTGTGGCTGTCTTTAGAATGCCCCTGGGTCATACTTTCAAACTTCTTCACAGTCTGAGGAGTAGAAACTGATTTCTATAAAAATGAAAACTGAGATTCTCACCTAATTAAATGTCTCCGGGAATGAGAAGTTAGAGGGAAAAAAACCATCAAGTATCACGAGACCTGCGATAAAAATCACAGGATCTGGCAACACTGAATTCATCATGAGTTAGGAAGTGATAGCACTTGTTCTAGCTGAACAGCAAAAAACAAACAGGCATAAACCTTATTCAAAAATATTTTGCAGGCATGACTGCCAAGCTAACAGCCAACTTTAGTTGGCTGTGAGTAATGCTATTCATTATTTCAGAATATTCATATAGCCAGTAGGTATTTCTGGAAATCCTTGAGAATCCTGCATTTTCCATGATGCCAGAATGATTAATTTGTATTGAAAGTTTGTTACTTGCCAATTAGCCATCTACTGCTTAAAAATCTGAGTCACACACTCAGCAGCCAGAAACAATACCATGCTGTATGTTTAGACATCCGAGATGCATAACGAATATTCAAAGGAGAAAGTCTGCAATCAAACCGCAGGCTGAAAGTTATGCACTGAAACTGTTTAGCTAAGAAGTGAGAATAATTAATACCTTCTCAAAAAGCTAGACTGATTGCAAGAGACTATGTGTTACTCAGGCAATTACATTCATAGCAAATATTATTTAAAATTAATACTTGGATGACCACAAGATATTAGTTCTACACAAACAAATAAACAGAGATGCTCTTCTAGAGAGAATATAAACAGATTCCCAGTTTCCACTGCAGATTTCAGACCATCAGTTTAGCTCTTCTTGTACAAAAAACGGATGAAGTAGATGTACTTCTTAGCTAGTCAGTCTGTTTTGGTCCATCTATGCAAACTTCCCAGTAGAGCTAGATTTGCAGTTCAGCATATATTCAAGGTAAACAGTGCACCGTATGATTTATATATGGGTTATCGTTCAGCCAAAGTCTGGCATTTCATTGATATGCCTGTTATTTAGATGTATTCAGAAGCCTTCCAATGCATATGAGTTTTCCCCTTACAGTCACTGTATTCTCAAAAGAGATGCAAGAGCCAGATCTTTTCTATTCCCCAAGGTTAAAGGAAAAAGTGAGATGTCCTTTGCTTTTTCAACTCTTTACCCATATAGAATAATTCATCTGCTGATATTCATAAGGTGACTTCCACTAGCAAATGTAAAGATGTCAGGAGGAGAATTTTTAAGCACATATGTAATTGTTTATGATTGGTATCTGCTTTTATTTAGCATACTTGCTAGTGCTCTCTTTCTGCTTCTAGTCTGTAAGAATCTTCCTAGCCCAAGAAATCTGCTCTTCGGGGAACTATATTTCATGTTCTTTCACTCTTTGCAAGCTCTGCCATAATAGAATCAATGTATCAAATCAATCCCGCAAAGCAGCCAAAGAGCCTAATGGTAAAAGTAGGAGATGGAGGTGTTTTCTAACGGAAATTTTGGCAGGAAGGGATTAATCTGTGTTTGCCCATTTCCTATGCTTCTCTTTCCCTTCAAACAGAGTGTGGGAGAAGGGAGACATGGAGAAAGTGTCTTGTTTGATCCCTGATAGTATTTTTTTTATTTTACCCCAGAAAGGCTTGCTGAGAAAACCCTCTGAGATTTTTGAAATCACATGGTTGCAGCTAAGCCCCCTTGATAAATAAAATATTTAACCACGTTTTTTGCAGCTCTGTACGTCTTGCATTCCTTTGCAACACAGAGCAAGCACAACAGCGTCACAGGGTGCCAGCAGAGCACCCCACTGCTCCTCCAGCTCTGTCCTCCCAGGAAGTACAATTTATAATCCTGGGCACAGGCATCTGCAGTGAGGCACTTTTCCTCTCCAAGCAGGGAGCTGGACAACGGGTGCACGGAAAAAAACTTGTCGCCGTACCCCAAGTCTGCCAGTGACCTCCGTCCACCGCAGGAAGGGAGGCGTCCCCATCGTCCTCCCAGGACGCCACCCTCTGCCCCAGCCCCGGGCGCGGCGATCGCTCCGGGAGGCGGCAGGGAGCGGGGCTGATCCCGCTCTCCGCCTGACGCGGGCGGCAGGGCGCTGACAAGCAATCGGCGAGCGGCGCCGGCTTCCCAACGCGAGGATGTGCGGGGAGCGATCCCCGGCGAGGATCCGCGCGGAACGATGGAGCCGGCGCCGCCTGACGCGGGCCGTGCCGCCAGCGCCCCCTCGGGGCCGCCCCTGGCACTGCGGCTGCGCGGGGCCGCCGCGCTCCGGCCTCACCTGCGAGTCACAGGCAGCGTTACCGGGGGAAAAAAAAATTTAAAAATAAATAAAAAATCAACCTGGAGTGCAAAAGGGTAGCTCGCATGCCTCGTGCAGCTGTGCAACTGTCCCAGAGCTGCCTTCTTGAGTGATGGCTCATAATTTTCATGGAAAGTTCTCACAGTTCGTGACCCAGGAGATCCCAAACATATGATTTAATCGGGCATTAGTCAATGTCGAATTTTTCCCTTCCCGACGCGTCATCTGATCTATACCACATTGTCAGCTTCTCCCTGCAGCACGAGGGAGGAACAAGGCACCTTGACGCAGGGCGAGGAAGGGAAGACGGGAATCAATGCTCGGATTAGGAGCAACAGCAAAACTAGACAGATGTGGCCCTTAATGACGCCTCGTGCTCATTCTCAGCCTATCACTCCCACAGCCCATAACTTGTCTGTATTTATGGAAGATGACAATGGCTTAAGCCACCTTCCAGTGAACAAATTTCAGCAAACTGGCGTCACCTTTAAACTCTCTTTTCATTCTCTTCTTCCAGTGGGCAAACTGCCACGCTCAGACCTACTGTGCCACACACCCAAATTACTCACATGCTTGCAACCACAACTGAACAAAATTTCTGCTCTTATTTACAGGAATCCTCACTCAGGAGCTTTCGCTTTGCACAAAACCTCCACTAGAGCTCTTTGGGATGTTGAGTCCAGAGCTTCTAAGTATCACAAAAGGAGTGGGATAAAGCAATACCTTATGGAAATGAATACTAAATATGCTACTGACTTCAGGAAAGGCATGCCATCCTGATGTGTTTATGGACACTAGTTACCCATACTATATGCTCCCTCCTCCTCATGACAAATATTGCTTGAATGATGATTTTATTTAGAAAACAAGTGCATTTATATGCTAACGACTGTTCACTATTCATTGGATATTATTTTCTTCTCCAAAAATTTCAGGCAACCAATCAACTGGATTGGAAGAAAAACACTGTGCCAGATTTTTTTTAAAGAGCAAAAGAGTATAGCTGTGTGATTGATTTCTACTAAGAACAAGACTTTATGCAATTTAGGCCACAAACCACTCTTCACAAACACCAAACAACTAACAGATGGAGTGGGTAGTCTGCTAACAAAGCAGAGGTTGAAATTGAATTCCCCCAAATGGTCTGGCAAAAAACTGTGGAAAACAGGATGTCTTTCTGAGTGATGTGCAAAAAGAAGAGAGGCCTGAATTAGGGAACAAATATGCTAATGTTTTAAGAAGTTCTACATACTAGATAGTGTGGCTTTTGTTTTCCTTGAAGTTGCAGGACTGGATAGACAATACCAGATTTAGAGTCAGGCAGGAGATGTTACTCTGAAGAGAAGCCTTCCTCTTCCTTCTCCCTGCGGCTGCTCCACACAGACAAGAAAAGGTGACATGAAGACTCTCCCAAACTTTTACCTCTTACAGATCTAATGCATAGTAGGTCAAATCTTGTCTTGTGAGTAGCCTCAAGTTAGTTCAAGACAGTAACAGAGCCTTCCTCCCTTTCCATTTCTTCACTCCAGAACCAGGTAGTGATTAGAGAGAGATGAGGTTATGATTAGTCAGAATAACTTTACTACCACCCAGACAGCTCAGTTCATGCATTTATTCACACAATCATACTAGAAACAATTTGAGTACTGAACTACCTCATCATAAAAGAAGACAAAAAAAGGGCTCGAGAAGAAAAAGTATATGTCAAGAGAGAGACTTTGACATAGACTAATGCTCTGTGACATTCAGATTATACCATGTTGGGTTGGTTGGTTGAGTTTTTTTGTAGGATTCTGTGGCTTTGGACAACAAGATAAGCTGATTGCCGCCTGCAAGACCTGCAAAGATGAGTTAATCTCTGTCAGGAAAGATTCTGGGATCACTGGTATCCACTTGGTATTATGAAAAATTCCTTCAGATCCACAGAAATAGCTATAATCCTCTGTGGTTAAAGCTACCCATTGGAAAATCAGCTGAGAGAAGTGATAGCAATCAAGAAAGGTCTTGGGAAATATGCAATGTGGTATGGTTGCTCCCCAGCAGAGTCTCCAGAACTGAAAGGTCAGGCATTCAAGGCTTTCAGTGAATCTTGTTTATGAAAGTTTTGTATGTTTGACCATGACTATGGTAAGAAATCTCAGTCAGGGGGATTTTATCTCAAGGAACAGGCTGACGAAGTCAATACTGCTTTTGTTACAATGCTTGGCTGAAATGACTCTTCAAGAATGCCGTGCAGAAAGCCCTGGACAGCTAGGGCAGGCAAGAACAGTTCTCTCTGCAGCCTGGATTAAACCTGCTGTAGGTGAAAGGACAGGCTGAAGGCATTCTGGAACCCCGCAGCTGATGTCTCTGTGTTTCTCTCCTCCCCCACATCTCCCCACCCCTGCTTCTTATCCAGGGGGAGAGAATAAAGGGAAAGTAAAGCCCACTTGCTACTTCTCCTTAAAGGCTAAAACTGATGCCAACAAACAATATGCTGCAGCTAAGCAAGCTGCCATGGTCTTGCCTGGCACCAGGAAACCAAAGGTGAAAGCTTTGATGAACAGCAATCATAGATGCTGCTCAGCAAATGGCTGTGGTCATGATGACATAAAATACTTCTTTCTTTTGTGACAAAATTAATACACCTCTTCATTAAAATACAAATCTGTTCTTTTTCCTAGTGATTTTACCAGAAAGACACAGTCTGGAATGGTATGGAATGCTTTTAGCTTAAGAAATGGCTCAACAGGTCACCTAACACAACAAATCTTTGATGAAGACCTCTCACCAGTCTGATACCTTGGACCGTATTTACATGTCCTAAATGCTACATACAACCTCCACTCTCTGGGATCTAGAGTGCCCTTCTCAATAGGAAGTATTAGGCTAAACAGTTTTGTAGTTTTGTCTGAACTTCAGCTATCTGGTCCTTAGTGCACCCAGCTCTCCCAAATAAAATCACAGCCATGAGTACCGTGTAAGAACTGAGACATTTCTTTACGATTCCCTCATCTGAGCCCATAATTTATTCCACACTGCCTTCCCTGGCAGAATAATCAGGCACACCGTCTATTAATAACAACAGAGGAGGCAGAAAGGCATAACAAGAAAGCTGTACCAAACACTTTATTCTGCCTGGGATGTAGAAATAAGGCTTGACATAAAGAATAACTGCAATGAGCATATGATTTATTGCTTATACCATGTCATAAGACAAAGCTCTCAGATATTAGTGACCTAATAAAGTGATATAATGCTTGCTATGTGTTTATCCGTGTGGTAAATAGATAGCACAATTGACACTTGAAGCACTGTAAGAGGAGCAATGGCTACAAAATCAGAACTCTGCGAGGTAGTGGCAGAATTTATTGCTAATTCCATCCCTCAGGAAATAAGGAAACATTACTCTACAGTAATATTCAAATATCTGGTGAATTAAAAGATTATTGGTGACAACATTCCAATGCTGCTCTCCTTTCCTCCATCTTTCCTCCACCAGGGGAGCAGGACATGCATTACAGGGTTTGCAGCCTGACATAAAACTCTTGCAGCATCTCAACACAAAAGAGGCTGAAACCTAGAAATTCCATTTTACAAAGAGGTTGAGAATGAGACATTGTTTCTGATGCAGAGGGAAATGTTTTCATGACAAAAAAGCTGACAATGCCACCACTGCTCCTGTGATTCCTGCATCAGCCTGCACGGCCCAAGGAGCTGACTTGCAGAGTAAAGTGTGACCATCTGCAGCTACTCTCCATGACAGCACCCCAAGAGCAAGACTGCTGCCTTAATGAGACAGAGATGACTGTTACTGAGTTGAACACTACACCCTGGAGTAGGATAACCTTCTGGACAGAGATATTTGAAGCTTTCTGGTAAATGTGAACATCATAAAAAATATCCCAAACTCTAGTGGCTACACCCCATGACAGGCCAAACCTTCTAGCATGCAGGTGGCATCAAATATCTTTTCAAATTCAAAACTCTCAGGCCATGCCCTGGGGGGTTCATGTGAACTGAAGTCATCTGCCTATATTCAGTGAGAAAATGTTCAGCACAGTCCCCTCCCCAGTCCTCATTTTTGGGTAGCTTGTTTGAGATTAGTGTCTATGCTCTTCACAAAGAGTAATGCAAACATGAGGCTACGGAGGGATTAAAGCTTACTCTCAAAGAGCAAGAACGGCATAATTGGGAAGTGAGCATATTAGAGGTGAACAATGTCATCTTGACTAATTTTAGCAAAGAGGAAATCCAGTCAATATGTCCAAGTTTTCCAGAATTCAGTCATGAAAAAGTTGTTGGGGGGACTGCAGAATTCTTCTGCCTCTCATGGATCATCTATTTGTATAAGAAATAAATCCCCTTTTCATTGAAAATGCCCCAGTCTAGCTCTATTCTTCTTCATATCCATAAAGCCCTCTAACTCAAGTGGTAATTTTGCAGACTTAGACTTGCCCTAAGTAATACTTCTTCATATCATGGGGAGACAGTAATACCTCTTCTCAGCAAGTGCAAATTGGCAATAGTCTCTCCTACCAAGAGGCACAGCCTGCTTGTTCTTTCACTGCAATATTTATGTCTGTCTCTGTAACAGTTCCTTTAGCTAGGAGCAAAACCCTAGTTAGGCAAAGTGCTGGGAAACTGCCACATGCTCCTGCAACTATATGTTGCACATAAAATAATTCGAACACACTATTAGAGTGTGTAATTTACCTCATATGTAGTTAGAATATGCAGAGTTTGCCAAGTGACTGCATCCAGCTGGAAAATCAATTTATATATGCCAGTTTAATAAAACCTGAAAGTCTTCCGTGATACATGAAGAAATGTTAGACAACGTTGAAATTGTACATTATGTAAAACCAAACATAGCTGTAAATTACAGGCTGAGTGTGAAGGATCATTCGTCTCCTGCCAAAATTCATATAAACGGTAACCAATTTGGGGATGGAGGGGGAAACATACCATAATAAAATGAAACTTTGTACAATTCCAAGTACAAGCTTCCAGGGCCAAATTTTGGTAGAAGAAACTTTAAAACAAATTTGACTTTGGCATTGAGCCATCTCTTCCTGATTTAAATCTGCGGTAGTCAGGGGCTACACTGGTGCAAATGAAAACAGAAAACAGGTGATTTAATGGTGCAGAGGTCTTTCTGTGTACTGCAAGTGAGCCCTGAGCTCTGAATCTGGACTAACCACATTGTTTGCCTGCAGAGTTCCCCATTCATTCTCACTTTAGAAAACACTATTTTCTCATCCATGAGGTGCATACTCCATTGCTCTGTGTGTATAAATTCAGCCCAAGCAGTAACTAGGCTATCCATTCTCTTGCCTGTGCTTTGCTGGTGGCACCTGAGGTGTTTTGGTAGGAAGAGCAAGGTGCTGCCTTGTGACTGCCATTGTGGTGTACAGGTGCAAAGCAATGGGTGTCCCCAGTCCTGCTCTGGAGAGACAGAGATCAGCACTGCAAACCCCATAGCGTGGATGCTGCTAATGAGCAGGCTTGCTTCTGCTCTCAGCAGGGGTATGAGTAGCGAAGTGGCACACAGATACTCAGGTGCAGCACTTCCTCCTGCCCCTGTTTCTTTCTTGAAGCTGTATAGGATGAGTTTGGAATGCCTGTGTCCAGGCAGGAGACAAATATGTGACTTCAGTTTTCAGACCTATCTCTTAACACCTTTTCCTAACACCAGCAAAAAATGTCTTGTTAGTACTAGGGAACACAAAAAGCTACAGGAGTGAACCAGGTTTTATTGCACTGGGTTGGTTACTCCATTTTCTGGGCAAACTATACGAGGCAGGAAAAATAACACTCGTCTGCAAAGCAGTGCTAGTCTGATCCTCTTCCCACACATATGGTCATATCTAAAATAACTATTTAGATTAAATTAACTCCTCATCTGCAATTGCATGAAGGTTTCTTTGCAGAGGTAAGATGAGTACTACGGGTATTTGGTGCACATTGCTTGCACACTGCCTACACCACCCTGACTAGGTCTCCCTTTCAGGGTGCTCTTGATGCAATGTGACCAAGAGTAGCCAGACAGAAGGTGTTTTACAGGGCAGCTAATGTGAATTTATGCTTTCTAGTGAATCACTCTGACTTTGCTCTAATCCCAAAAGAGGAAAGATACAGACTCTTCATTTAACACTTAGCAGTATCTCAGGGATCAGTTCTGTTCATTGTAGCATTACAAAAACCCCAAGGAAACTCCATTTAGACCAACGGCTACGTCAACAAAATCCTGGAAACTGAATTTGGCCCAGTTTCTTACATTTGCATCCTAAAAGCATTTCCATCTTGTGGACATTGGATGGAGAACTTTTCAGATACTCTGGTTATCAAGGCCTTTCAGATGAATCAAATTTATCTTAGCAAACTATTTCTTCCAAGGTTGTAGGAATCAATCCTTACTCACATGAACAAGGTCTTACCTTGCACCTTAACCTGCAAATCCCCTCACCAGTCTCCTCATTCACCCTCGCTTCGGGCATGCTGCTTGTTGGCAGGGAGTATTGGCACAAGTCTTTGTTTTCACAGAATATACAGTTTCACCTTGGCTTAGCACTTGACATCCTCGGTATCAATGCAGCCACTCACAGAAGTAAAGGTCATTGATTTAAACCACAAGTATTCAAGATTACTTTCTTACGATTGCCACTGTCCAACATACAATTAGGCTTTCATGTGCAGAATGTGTTTCAAGAACTGCCAGTAATTTTCATTCCATATACAGTAGTTTTTATGCCAATACATGTGCTTTATATCTGATGGCAAGAATATTTAAGAGAGTGGAAGGTCAATCTTTTATAGACAATCCAAAAAATAAAATAAAAACTGAGAAAGCTATAGAAACGTGCATACTCAGCAAGAACCCTAGCAGGAAAAGCTTTCTAGGTGATTAAATACAAAAATGAGTGTTGTCCAATTGGTAAAACCATTGCGGGGTGTGTGCACACCAGTCACACAAGGGCCTGGAATGCAGAGCCATTCAAGCTCAGCTTTTAACAAGGCAGTTGTGGACCTGGACACAGGCCAGATATAAAAGCCCTGGGCCCAGTATGGGCTAATTTACCAAGCTCTTATGATGGCGATCTAATCTAACCAAGTTTATTGGCTTTGAAACAAACTAGGAACACTCACACAGCCAGTAACCATTTGTCAGCTGGGGAGACAGCAGTGAAGAGCTGAGCACAAAAAGGTAGAGTAGCTAACTTTTCTCACTCTCCTCCCCAAGGCGTTGGCAAGACTGTGGCCTTATACCCGAAAAAAAGAGAAATATATACAAGGCACCTAGTACAACTATCTTTCTAGATGCAACAATGCCAGTTTAAAGAGTGTTCACCCACAACTAGCTCTTCTTCCCTTCACTGAAATACAACTATTGATAAAATATTTAAAGCAATATTACACTTAGGTCTGAAATAGTCATATTGGCAAAGGAGAAAAATTAAGAGTTATTGTATCATTTTACTTATATCAGTGTGATTAAAGTAACACAACTTATGCTTGTAGATAAATTTCAGACTACCATGCAGGTAAAAATGACAGCTATTACTGTGTACTGTGTATGTACAAGACTTGATTTCATTACCTCTGCATGAACAGTTTCTAACCAGGCCACACTTAAACTTTCTGATGGTTGCAAACCACATAATATCACTGGAATGACTCCGGTTCACCTCAAGATGTAATCAGCTCAATGTAATTAAGCCAAAGCTCTCTTCACCTTCAGAAAAAAAAATAAGAAACTTCAACTTCCTCAAAGAGTACTGGAAAGCAGGAAAAATAACTTTCAGAAAAGTGTTTTCACTCCTAAATAAAGACCTTTCCACGTATTGCACCAATTTCATGCTCAATTCACATAATCAATAAATATGTATGCTATTTTGTTTAGCTTGATTTTGCCTTCAATTTGGTGAGTTTATGCTTTAAAAGGAGGAAAATAAATCTACCATTGTTAATAACAAAAAATAAGGCTTGCCTTTTAAACCAGAAAGTGATAATGATTTTGAGATTTGAATCACATAGTTCTTCATCTTCTACCCTTGACTGTTTCCAGAGAGAGACAGGAATGTGTGCCAATCTTTATGAAACAGACCAAAAACTAGCATTCAGTAAGTAAGCAAGCCCCTAGATTTTCATCTTGAGGGTTAAAGGAGCCTGCTTGCTCCCTAGTCTGCCAGGTTTTATTGCTGCTAGCAGGAATTGTGTGCTTAATCCTCCACTCCCTTTTTGGATGCAACCCTAGCAAGGAGTGAATGATAGTTTTATCATGAGGGAGTACAACACCACCAGTCCCCATAAATACGTATCACTCAAGAGTGCTTTGAGGACATAGCATTTGATTCCAGTGGGGCCAAATTTATCTTTAGCCCTGGGGAGACCCAGAAGACACTTGTGTCACTAGCTCTAATGAGAGACACAGATCAGTCACTCAACACGTAGGAGGTTCAAGCGAGGATGAGGGCCTTCCCTTCAAAATCCAGACTCTCACAAGTAATTTTCAGTTGGATTTCCAAAAATCAAGTTTGAAAGAGGCACCAGTCATGATCCACTACTGTAGAACAGAACAAGATGGTGAGGAGACAATCCAATTTTCTACGGACAAAGAAAAAGATATGGGATTTTTGAAAACCAGTTGATTAACAGGAGAGATACAGCTGAAAAGCAATGGTTTTCCAGTTCTGAAGTAGCTTCCTCCAAAAAAGAGGTTCTGACCCAAAAGAAGGAATAGCAGATAAGGCATTCAGGCCTGCCATAAATATATTTTGAGGTGAAAGAGAATAAGGTCAGGTATCTGTATCACTTACATTTTTATGATGACTTCCAGAGCATAAGTATTTCTGTCATCATACAATAATTTTAGTGAAAGCATCTAACATGGAAAACAGCATTTCAGATCCACTTTTATTGCAGATTTAGTTTCTAAGCAACAACTAAATTTCATTTAGTTGAAAACCAACAGTCATATAAATTATCTATGTATATTTGGCAGAAGAGAAGGTGGGAGAAATTTCTGGAGCTTACTTTTACTGAAATCATTTTATTGAATAAAAAAAAGGAAGAAAGAAAAGTTAAAAGCCATTTTGTATTGTGAAGATATTGACACTTTTGAAATGGAAAGGGCATACAGGTCGCTAGTCCCAGGTCCATTCGTTGAAGAATCTTGTTGGGCTGTAATAATCAAACTTTTAAGATTTAAAGAAAAGGAGATAATTCTGATAAAGGCAATACAATACTCTAAAGAAAAAAAGCAGAGGATATAGAAAGGTGAGAGAGAGTTCATATTTTTGCCTGTTCTACCCAAAAAGAAAAGACAAGATAAGAAAGGAACAGTTGAATTTGAGTCTTTAATGCCAGGAGGGGAAAAAAAAAAAGTGAGACATGAAATTTTACAACCTACTACCCCCATAATAACAGCAGGAACCATCACCATCTAGCACAGGCAGTTGAACAGTTTATCAAGGAGATTTTTCCTTTTGCTATGTATTTCACTGTTGCAGCAGTGCATAGACTTTTCCGTGTTACTTGGCCCTATTCCATGGCTTTTATTGAAGATTAAGGCCTAAAAGAGAAGAGAAAGCAAACAGAAAACAAGTACAGGCTCAACATCTTTATAGAAGTTTATACTGCGGGTGTGCCTTGTTGCTTTCAACACAATTGTTGAAATTGAATTGTTGTAGCTGCAGGCATTACAGTTTCAAACTGTGATTAGTTTAAAGGCTCACTGAATATGATTTTATGGAGACATTAAGTGTTTTAATTTCTATGCTTATTTTCAATTCATCATATACCATCCTTAAAAGGAAAAACAGCCCAACACATTTTCATGTTTCTCATTAGAAGGTATAAGTTCCAGTAAAATATGCAAATGGAAGGCATAAATGGGAATTGGGAAGCTGTCTTTGGTCAGGTCAAGTAGCAGAAGCACAGGTTTGTACATAATTACTTTTAATACTACGTGGAAAGCTGGAACTGATGAGGATCTGATTTTCAGTGCTAAGTTTTTCAAGCTCTACCTTGTCATGTTGAGTTTGCAGGTGCTCAGCCCCATTTAGAAGGCTGACAGTAAATTATGAACTCTTTTTGTCATGGAGAGATGTCCAAATGTAAACCAGTGCACTGAGTCATCTCCTGGGCTGCCCATGTGCTCCCTCCACCTCTCAGAGTATTCTCTAACATGGAAACAGAGACAACCCTTGGTATGTTGTGCCTCACTTCTGCACTCTGGAATCTCAAATGCCAAATACGATTATCACATGACACTATGTGGTAAGAGGAGCAGTTATCTTCCAGGATTTGGGACCTCCCTGCAGGGTGGGGAAACCTGCACAGACTGCTTGCTTCTGCCTCATCCTGCTGCATAAACCCAGGCAGGGTGCTTGCTGCCTCTGTGCTCCTCCTTTCTTCCCTCCCACTATTTGTCTGTGCTGGCCCTTCATGCTATCCACTGCTGTGGTTTGTTAACAGAGGGGCACTACAAAAGCAGAAAAGAGATGCCTTCTCCAAGTGGCTCATACCACATCCAACCTTCAGGCTCTCAAGTTTCCACCAAGGAATTCCTGCAGTGCCTGGCTTGAAGCACTGACATCCCAGAGTAGTGAATTTCTAATGTCCCATAGCCTGTGAGAGGACTGGCGTCAACTTTGCCCCCTCTAAGGGCATCTCAACCCCATAAGGAGGGCCTGCAGGAACATTTTCCATCTGTCCTGCCACAGCTGTTACCCCTTATGCAATATCCTGAGTCGTGGGGCTATGAAGAGCAAGGCAGGGAGCATGACTGCAGCCTGGCAGCCAGGGCAGTCACCTGGAGGGGAAGCAGATATCCAGCAGTGGTTCAAGGCTCTTCCCTGTGAACACAGTATATTTTTTAACTGCTGGGTGTGTAGCATGGAGAGCAGGAAGCAGAAACAGAGACCCAAGTCCCCTGTGGATCCAACCCTCTGTTTTATTATGTGCATGTGCAGCAATGTTATACAGCAGACCTCTGGTCTGGTTTTGTGTCTTCAGGCTGCAGTTTAATGATGAATAATTAGGTTTTGGACAGCTCTTGGCAAAGGCTGCCACTGAATACTTTATGCTGTAATGGATGTTAATCTGAAAATTGTGTTTGCAGTTCTGTTTGATCATTTGTAATGAAAGTGGTCAAATTGTAATTTGGTCTTAGTAAAAAAAATAAATAAATCACCAAACCTGTTTCAAATCCTACTCTTGCCTTATAGTAAAAACAACCAAGAATTCCTTAACATCCAACGGTCTTACAGAACCACAAGAGATGAAAAAAAGGTTTTCAAAAACAATTTGAAAGGGTTAAAGGTTCAACTGCAGCATCAAACTGTGGGAACTCCAGTTTTGCTACATAGGCAGCTAGAGCTCTATCCTCATAGCGACATACCAAGCTACAAAAAATATAAATGCTAAGCTATATGAAATATTTAAAAACATCGAATCTTCCAAGGTACCTGCTTTTTCATTTGACTCTGCTGGGAACATCATTGCAAACATTTTTCTCAAAAATGGCAAGATGCAAGAGAGTGTCAACGAATAAATGGTACCTGCGTGTCAAACACTGCTTCCACATCTTGTGACTGATACGAGACACTCTTAGCACTTGCTGTGAAACACAGACTGAACTGACCGAAACACCGATCAAAATACATCCACAAGTGATTTCACCTTCTTATGATCCAAACCATTACCTAGAAAAGCGTGTGAAATTCAGAGTAGTTCCTGACTGTATCAGCGAGGATGAGAAAGGAAATGGGATCAGAACCAGACGGTGTGACACAGCCAATATGACCCAGCAAGGCAGGCAGTGAGGGAAACACAAACTGCAGTACAACCACAAAATATTTTTTAAACCTTCATATAGGTAATAGATGCAGAATTAATCAGTGACTGAAACTGTTAAAACAGGAACTTTTCACAATGTTGAAGTGAGAACTGACAAAATAGGGCGAACATCTTTCCAACAATGCCATGTTGCTAATGCAGTGTCCGTGCCTCTGTGACACTGTTGTGATGGGAGCCTGAGTGATGCCAGCCTGCAAGGATGAAACAAAGTGGATCGCATCCTGAAGCCTTTATGGGGATACATTTCCACTGATTTTAATGAATCAGAGACAGGCTAGAGCCAATGGGAGCTCAGTCTGCATAAGGAAGGAGACACAAATGAATAAAGATTTCAGCATTTGGCTTTACCTTTGTAAAGAAATAATAAAAATATATTGCACATGTTGCATATCTGTCAGCTAAATTCATTTTATCTACAACACTTTATTGGTCTCATGCAGCTCTAGAGAACAATTCAAATCTCAAATTACAAAACCACCTAGTTTAAGATTTGATCACTACTGAAGCCCTCAGACCCTGAAATACAGTCTCCAAGTTCCCATTCAAATTGTCATCAAAGCTATACTCCAACATTAAGTCCATGTCAGCCTTAGTGGAAGCAGATGAGGACTCCAGCTGCATCTGGTTTGACTTCCCTTTAATAACTACAGCCAATTGAGCCATATCAAAGAAAATGTAAGTATTTCCTTAAAAAGCAACTATTTTTTTCTTTCAAGAAAATAATTGCAAAAAATGTTAATTTAGTATTTAATAAGTCTTATTTTAAAATACAAGACTAAAATATCTACTGGACTAGAACAGGCCAAAAATATCATGGAGGAAGTCACAGCATTCTCCCTTTGAGCAAATTCGTTCCTGCATAGGAAGAAAAATATTTGAAAAACTCGGCTTCTGTGACAGATGATAAATTTAAACTCAAATCTGAGCTCTTCGAAGACTCACTTAATCCACAGACTCCCACACGTGTCCTGTACAAAAGAACGGCCCATGCAGCTCCTTCACAAGCTCTAGCCCTCGCTCACTCTGTGATGCAGGCACTTCTGCTCTGCCTCTACCTGCTGGTAAATTAAATCTTTAACAAGATCCAGTGGGAGCAGTTTTGCTGTTACTCTTGATGAAACCAGCAACATTGGCACGCAACAGGAAGGTACCTTCAGGCACTCAGGAAAACATATTAAGTATGTTTTCCACTAGCTTTATTAATTACTTTAGTTCATTGACAAATATTTAAAGCACTTCTCAATTGTTTATCTAACATCATGGCCACTGTAATGTTAATAACTTTCTCAATCACTGATGTCCATGTTCCTGCTTTTCTTGTCACAGACGGGAATGTTTTACTGTCCTAACTAAAACTGGAAACCCATGGTATACAAAAATTAAATCTCAGGTAGATTTTCAATTTTTAGAGTTCCTTCTTAATGAAAAAGATGCAGTTTTTTCCAGTTCTTTTGCAGGCCAGTCACGTCCTACATGTCTCTAACAAATTCTTCATTAGATATTCACACGCCAGAAATCAATTAAGTGGCTATTTTAGAGGAGAATTTCTCATTGCATCTGTTGATAAGCTCTAACACAGTCAGACATGGCTGGAAAGCTGAGACCTGAACCCCTAGATTGTAGTTTACTGATACAGGTATTATATATGCTCTCTGCTCTTAACTTCTTTCAACCCCTTCTCTGAGCTATGGCCATAAGTCAGGCACCCAGCTGGGTGGATAGAAGGAAATTAAAATTCCACAGTGCTCACAGAGCACAGACACAAATGTAAATCTGACAGACACATACCAATAAAAATTTATCTTCATTTTTAAGCATGAAAAAACACTGAAGTGTTTAAGAACATCTGGAGGACAAAAAATGGGCTACCAACCACAATGTTCCCTCTAGAAACATGTTTAAGGGGACTTCCTCTTTGACATAAGCACAGGTTAGGCATAATTCTTATTGCATGAGACCATTTCCTCCATCCCAGATGTGGACTAGTGAATTTAGCAGAGATTTTGGAACTGATGCATTAACAGCTAAGATAACAAATTTAGTTTCTTTGCTGAACATTTGTATGATTCATATTACTAATATCTGAAAATGTCTTAAGTGAAGCAGAGGGAGAAATGCCATCTTTTAAAAAGGGAAAATTTCATATTTATTTAAAAAACTAAAAATCAGAATTTCCCATGTAAGAATTAATGAGTATTGCATTTTGGGGGTCTGGGGGAGATGGGAATTTGGTGGGGGGGAGGGGGGAAGCAGGTTGTTGGTTTAGGGTATTCATACTATTTTTTTGTTCACAGACGAAAATAGGAAAAATTACCGGTTTTACGTGAGTATTTGCAGTTTAAAAAATTATAAGCCACTTTTTAACCCCAAAAATACTATTAACTAAAAGAATCATCAGGGGAACAAATTTTCATGCTTGGCTTTTTCTCCATAAAAAAAAAAAAAGCCAGAAATTTTTTAAAAATGAAAATTTTCTGCCAAAACCCTCTTTATTTTCACTCTTCAAAGCCCTTTTTAATTAAAATGTAAATCCAGCAATAAAAATTCTACAAGTTTTCCACTAGTATTTACAAATTGGAAACAATCTTTCATCTTTCCCACACTGGGTAGAAAAAGCTTACATTTAAATTAAAGAGGTGACTATTGCATAAGTCTTTGTGTGAGGAAATCACTGAAAGAAAGTCTGGCAAATGTATTTTAAATCTGAAAGTAATTGTTTTATTTTGAGAGGTTTTTTGCTTTTTACAGGAGAAGTGCTGTAATCCAGCCCATCCTTGTCGGGAATGTACCCATTAAGTGTTCCTCCCAGTGGTCAGCAGTTTCCACTGGTTCAATTTTCAAAGAAATTTTTAGGCTTGAAGAGGGAAAACCAGAAAAACGTTGCTGATCCATTTTTCAGAAAAAAATATTTAATCCAGGAAGGCTGGTTAGGGCTCATGGATATTTCAAATACCCAGGGCAGCAGCAGCACCGCTGAGTAGGAGCCACACGCAGGTTTGCTGAGGTTTAACTTCATAACTTTGCTCACTTCAGCTAGACTTCCTTGAATGTAGGCAAAATCTCAGGCCTCTACTGACTGCTCCAAGGAGAGTTCTCAGTACTAGGAACACAGATGATGAATTTCAAGAGCAGGAAGTCTGTAGGGCGAGAAAAGCTCAAAAGTACTGTGTACCTGACAGGTTATTGGGATAAACAGTTAGGTTTGTTTGGTTTGGATTATGCAGAGGTTTTCTTATACAAGCCATATCTTTGCTTACTAAAATATTTACTATTTAATGGCTTATAAGTTCTAGAAACACACTTTTCCAAATACTCATGTCAATCCTTCTTCCATAGCAGTATATGCTAACAGTATACTAGTTTATTTGAATAGAAAAAGAACTGGCTAGAATCTACCCTCAATAATTTTTTGTTGGTGGTGAAACAGTTGGATTTATTTTTCCCTGCACAAACCATCAGGATGAATGCCATTTTCCATTATAGTTAGAAAGTGGGCCCAAGCACA
Organism: Edolisoma coerulescens; assembly: GCA_013397115.1. NCBI lineage: Eukaryota > Metazoa > Chordata > Aves > Passeriformes > Campephagidae > Edolisoma > Edolisoma coerulescens. The sequence goes on from VWZW01000429.1 coordinate 49,010, forward strand.
ACTCACTCTTGATTTCACTGATGATGGAGAATAAGGGTAAAATGCTAAATTAGAGTCCCAGCTTGCCTACCAAACGCTTTCACGAGTTTCATGTTTTCACATGAGCTAATTTTCTTCCTTCAGCTCTAACCATGGTGCAGCCTTGCTCTTACCACTTTTGCCAGCATTTCCAGGAGCTCAGCTACCACCAGAAGAGTTTGTGCTTCACCACCACAGAACCAGAATGACAAAGCAGTGACACAAGGTCACTGGCAGAATTTGCCCTTAAAAAAAAAAAAAAAGAGAAAAAAAGAGAGACTATAAGCAGGACCCAATGCAAAGCATTTAAATCAGGTGGAAGAAATTCCCAAAAAGGAATCAATAGGGAGTAAAATGTCAGTGTTAATACATTCCAGTGGCAGGCAATAGTCTAGGCTCATACAGTGAAATTTTGCAAGGCACTTGCGCATCAATGCCACGAGCATTACAGGCCTGCACAGGCTGTGTGAATACCTAGGGCAAAGCTGGTAACCCAGGCAGTTTACTAACAGTGAACTCCTAACATACATTACTTAAAACCAAAATGCACATGAAAATGATAAAACTCTGTGTTCATGCTGCTTTTTGTAAGAGTCCAAACTGGTTGCAAGTTATTAGACCTTTACTTTTCTGTGTGCCAGTTCAAGCGAAGCCTAATGTGAGCATGTTCTCACATCCTTCCAAATCCTCCTGTGACCAAGCATGGGCCACTCTCAGTCAGGAATCCTCCTTAACTGCCCGAGGGATTGCAGAAAAATCAGATCTCTTCAGAGGAATGTATGACACAGATTATTCCCGTGGCACCCTCCTGCCTCCTGCAACCAGAATGGCACACCCACAAAGCCCCACACCTGTGCTCAGTGCACAACTTCAAGCGCTGCAGCCCAGGGTGTAACTTACACCACTGTGAGCTGGAGCCACACATTTTAAACTGCAAAGGGCAACTTCTGCTCATGGTAACATTAGTCTAACCTTACTAATTTCAGTGTTGTATTGCACTGGGTTAAATCAGAGATGAATGCAATCTAAGTCTTCTGGTTTCCTTTATAGCATCAGTGCACTGCCATTTTCAATTCTCTCCTGAGCAGTTGATTCAGAGAATTCAGGACTGTTGAAAGGTTCTGCAAAAAAATGACTGAAATAGTTTATAAATCCTAGGAGGGAGCGTAACTGCACAACATTTGTAGGACAAGGAGCATCCTTTACAGCGGTTATTTTATCCTGTGATTTATACTGGTCTCCCCCATCTATCACATGGCCGCAGCATTCAGTCCTGCCTTGTAGGAATTCACTTTTGGCCTCATGCTACACTCTCTCTGCCAGAGGAAAACTTTCTTTCGGTTTGTGGAAGCATTAAATTCTGTGGCCCTTGGTGATAAGACAGGGATTAATACCATTTCAGTGAGAAACTGAAAGCATCCCATCATAGTCTGAACTCTAATTCAGAGGTTTCAGGTATAACTCAACAGGAAAGTCTGAGTCTATCTTGCCTCAACATTCACCCAACTTGCTTCAATGAAAACAGCTACAAGGAGAGGAACTAACCTGATCCAAGGAGTGAGACACCTCCTCACACAGGTTCAAATCCTGAATTTGATGGTTCTTGAGCTTTGAGGGCATCTGTAATTCAAATACAGATGAGTCTTTTGGAAATGATCCACCTTAGCATTTCATAGAATTCAAGTCCTGGCTATTAAGTTTGTATAATAAATAGATTTTTTTTTTAAGATACTACTAAATTTAGTTTGTTTCATTTTAAATACCTGCCCAAAATCTTTATATTGCACACTTCCCTCTTTGACCAGAGTCAAAACTGGGTCTTCAAATACATTTCCCAGCATTGCTTCAAGCAGAAGGCTGAGCCAAGCCCCTGTCTTACAGCACAGGCAGGTGGGAAGGATCACTTGCACCTTCTCTCTAAATACAAAAAACCCACACAGGTTTTCCCAGGAACATAGTCACACAGGCCACTCACTTCCATAATATTATGACCACCTACTTTAATTCTCTGGCTATAGAAATATAGACTTAAGCTACAATTAATGGCTTGGATTCTGCAGTTCGTAGACCTTTATAAACAGTATTTTAACTTTCCATGACAGCACTTTCTCAGTTCTATGCACACTCAGTACACATTAAGCACAAAAGGAATTTGCTGCCAGTAATAAGAAGACCATCAGAGATTCACAGAGTCCCTCAGGTGCGAAAGTCCCTTGGGAAGTCTCTGATTGCCACTCCTGATGCTCTCTAATCCCTGCACAAAATTATTTTCAAGTTTAAGAATGTTACAATGGCATAGAAAACAGTAGCTATGAAGGACGTCAGGAAGTTTCCTCTGCAAAAGGGTGGCAAGATAATACAGCACTTCAGATCACTGCAGTGGCATCAAGAGACGTCTCTGCAGAAAGAAGAAGCCTAAGGTAGGTCATACGGGTTCCTCTACTGCCATAGCAAGTTTGATGCAACTGCTCCAGGCCACCCTGTAGCCACAGGTGAGCAGCTTCTTCATCTACTGGAAAAGTCTGATCAGTCAAGCTTTCTTCACAAATCAACTCAGGATGTGAAATATTAAAGGAGTTGCATCTTTCAGTAGAAGTAAAATCTGATAGCAGCCTTCTGCTTAACCCCAAACCAACAAAAGCCACCCTAATTATTTCCTCTGCAGGAAGTCCTTTTGGGGATAAAAGAAGTCATACAGGATTTGGATCACTTCCTGGATTTGTGTGCATCTATCGAACGACACACAGCAGCAAAGCCAACAGCACCCTATCTCTACTTCAATGTACAATCCAAGAGAAAGGAAAGAGAGATTCAGAACTAAGATCTGGATTGCCTTCTCCACCATTCACAAGGCTTACTTGATATGTAGGCCAGCAAAAGGTCTCCTTTCCTTCACCTAGAAAGACCGATCCTGCTAACACGAACAAAGGAGGAGACAGAAGCTGCAATGCATATTGAAAGTAACAGAGAGACAGACACAGGGGGTAGAGATTTGATAATGCAGAGGGGGGAAAAAAGAAGAAAAAAGAACTTCTTAAGATTCTTTCTAAGAAAAATGAATCTTCACTGCACTGGTGCTTTTATTAGAACACCTCATGCTTTTTTCTTGCTCTCTTCTTGACACAGTAAGTTATGTTCAAGCTGCCTGAGACACTTTGCCAGGGCACCTCATTGTTCTTCTCCCAGACAGCTCCCTCACGACTCCGGCACACAGCACAGTGCTCCAGGGGCAAGTGTGACCACACCTCCAAGGGCTGAGGATGCTCGAACTCATAGTGGTGATTAGAAACAATCATCTACAGCAGCACTCAGCACACGTGCCTTTAAAAAGTCAAGAGAATGGACACAAAGCAAGTCTGATGTAAAATGAGGTGGAACAAAGAAAGCAGCAAACTCTTTCATGAGAAAGTTGCTCTTCTTACTCAAGATAGTATAACAGAGGCAGAGGAGGCACCTCTCTTTTTGGAGCTTCAGATGCCTTGAAGTGCGCCAAAATTCAGCATGCAAGTGAAGAGTTCACAGCAATTTAACTCTTTTCTTAGCATGGTTTTTCCAGGTAATTATTGTCACTTTATTGAACTCATAGTGTTACAGCAGCAGCTTGGAACCCTACAGTGGCATTATTCGTGGATAGTGCAGAAAATCACACCTGTCCTAAGGTACTTGCGGTCAGAGATAAAATAGACAAAATGCAAAAGTATAATCCACATTTTACAGAAGCTATAGGAAGGTATATGACAGGCTTGATCCATGTTTCACCAATGGAGACCTGAGCCCAGGTCTCTGCAGACTTGATGCTGGAACAGGTTTTCCCTTGGAGAAGGCATGGAGGTGGTGCCTGCAACGCTGTTTGCAGCTGATGTTATCAGTAGATAATCACAATCTGTCTAGAAGAAAAGCCACAACCCCCTGCAAAATAATACTGACATGATTTTTAAAAACAAAGTAATTCTGTGGAAAAAGCACAATTTCAGTCACAAAGTAAGACTTGTTCTTCAGTTTCTTACAGGATTCTTGAACCAGGTTAACAAAAGTTATTTAGCCCATCTTTAATTTGGTTTATTCCTTTGAAAACAGAGCTTGCATAAGGCACACTGCACATCTAACACTTCCAATCTTGAGACAGAAAGTAGCACAAGAGCAAAAAGTATTACACTTTCCTGACAAACTGGGGATAGGCAGTTAACTAAGAATTCTAATGATCCTAACACTCTGGACAAAGTAATATGACTACCAACTGAGAAGCTCAAAGTTACAAAGTACAGCTCCTCGCTGAAATTATGGTCCACCCTGGTCTAGCAAACTGCATGCCCAAAATCCTCAAGAAATACTGTACAAGCCTAAGGTTTTCATCTAGTTGTAGTGGTTTAGTCAACAATCCATTGCTTACTTATTTTCCTTCTGTGAGACAAGGATTAGGAGAAAGCAAAGCAGGCCTAAACCTTTAAAGTATATAAAGAAAGCTTTATTGATAGAACTAAAGAAAAAAGAGTCAGAATCAACCTTCAGAACATTTCTCCTCCCCCCACCTCCTCTCTCTTTTCCCACTGACAATGTAACAGACAAAACTTGGATTTTCTTTCAGTCAGTTTACCACCTCTATAATAGTCTTTCTTCAGTACACTTAGGGAGAGGAGTCTCTTTTGCCAGCCATGGTGACGCCTCCACAAGAAACAGTTCTCTCGTGGCTTCAATGTCACAGCAAATCAGCCGCCCGGGAATGGTTCTCTGCTCGCAGTGTGAAAAGTCCCTTCCCTCGACTTACAGCTTTTCCCACAACTGTTTTCGAGGGTTCAATCTTTGGCTAATGGGGTACCATTTTAAGGATGAGCCGTTCAGAAGCAAAGGTTCTCTTCATTTATCTCTGGGATCATCTTCATCTCTGGGAACAGAGGTCTTCATCTTCTCTGGGGGCAAGACTCTTCATCACTCTCTGTTCAAGCTTCTNCAGGAGAGGCCGAGATGTCAGCGGCCTGCCCAGAACTCAGCGGCAGCACGCCGCGGGGCGATAGCTTCCCCCCATTGCCTGGCTGCTGCAGGTGGAACTCCATGGCGGCAGGATCTCAGCTGTGCCACACCGCGGGCTGGCCTGGCTGGAGCAGGGCCGTGTGGGCAGGGCCCAGCCCGGCCCCGCTGGGCCGCATGGGCCCCTCATTACTTGTCCAGGAGCCGGAAGCAAGAGAGAGTTCCCGGGGTTTGTTCATACTTAAATGTGGTATCCACACAGGCGTACAAAACTTTTTTTAGTGGCTTAACAGAGTTGTCGATATTCAAACTAGCCAGCTGATTGGTTTTGTTGGGTCTGGAGGAAGCTGTCAGCAGCTCCTCACAAAAATCACTTCCGTAGCTGGTGGATTTCTCCTTAACTGAAAACCAAGCTATGATAAACCATGACACTAGTTTAATATTTCCAGTCCTGGATGAGGTTATTAAATTAATGGGTTCTTTCAAAACGTCGAATCTCAGTTGTGAACATCAGGCTGAAATACCATCTTTTCATGCACTCACAAAGAAATGGAAATATTGCCAAATGCCATTTGTATGCGGGGAGAAAAAGTGTACACTTCTGTACTTCAGATATATTTGAATTCCAGTGATTCTGAAGTCTAAGAGGTACTACAGTCTCTTGAAGAAAAGCAGGAAAATCATCATATGCCATTTGCATGATGCCTACCCCAACTAGGTGTGATCTCGAGCTTACACATCCAAGGAAGATTGAGATTCACTCTCTCTGGAAAGATGAAGACTTTCCACAGTTCAACGTGGGACGTAACTATTTACCACTGTTAGTTGAGCAAATAATTAACTTTGCTCATTGGATGAAATATTCGTCTCCAGCAATGCACACACAGTTTAAACAGATAGAGACAGAACAAAAACTGCCCGCCTACATTAGCATTCAAAATATTTTGGCAATTGAAAAAATAGAAAAGACAACCCACTAACATCACCACACTAGAAAGACTGTCCCTAAAACAAGAACTTCAAACTGACAACATCAAAAGATAAAATTGCATTTAAAAGAAATTCTTCTCTTTTGAAGCAGAAAGACATCCAAGCAGCAATTTTCCTAATTAAAGTCCTCTGCAAAGTCCACAGTCTCCAGGTCTTCCATGGAGAATGGAAACCTTTTGCTGGGAAATAAGTCAGCAAATCTGTAGATGAGCCTTCTGCACTGAGCTCCAAGCACCTTACACACTGCTGACCTGCCTCTCACAGGAAATGCTTAGGAAACAGCCTGGTGACAGTGGCAGACAGGTAGGGAGAGCCATCACCCGAGGTGGTACAGACAAAATGAGCACCAATATCAGCTTGGCCCCGATCAGGCAAAAGAGTTGATGGATTCCCACTGAGAACCCCATCCAGAAATCCCCATGCAAAAGGCAGCAAGTCTGTTATTGCAGGATGTACACTGGGAGATGCTGCCATGTAGGTCAGCGACTGGCTCTAATGCTGAGTGTGGATGGTGGCCACAGCAGGGTCAGCCAGACAGCAAGAGGTGCAGAGATGTCTGCCCTGCTCTCTCACAGAGAGCAGCGACTCAGCAGCACTGCACCCCTTGTGCTGCCCCAGTGATGTATCTCAATTGCTGTCTAAATAGTTGTGAGCTGAGGAAATATATGGGTCCCCAGGGTTTGTCCACTGAAGTGTCCAACTCTTGGGGGTATGCCGTTGGTCCTGTTTTGACATACTTGAGTGTGAAAAAGCTTTTGTTATGAAGTTTATGGAAGTTGTCAGTTCTACCATCAGCAAATAACTAAAGCTGATTATTAATGCAGGCACACATCAGTGTAGCTGTACAGATCTATACCTGCTGGAGATTTGTTCTCTAGGTTTACTGAGATGTTCTTCATGAGAAGCAAAGGTAAAAGCATCAGCACAAAACTTTCCAGGCAGAGGTGGTGCTCCAGAGCATCCAGAGCTAGGACAAGGTATCGCGTCAAATTGTGGGTGTTTCCTGGAAATCTTTTAGAAGCCATCTTGCCGTTCACCTGTGAATACTCCTTCTGTACCTAAAGGCACAGTTAAGCCTATACCCATTTCATATGAACATGACTAAAGTAAAGTTTCACTAGATTTACCGAGCTTTCCCTAAGAACCAGACTGGAAAATCTTAAAGAAGCCATAAAAAGGCTTCCTACTGGAAAGAAGCCACAGGATAAATCTTTAAGCAAAATTGACTTTCTATTTGAATTTAGGTCGTTGGGCCCAATGTGGCAGAATTTTAACAGCTGTAGTAACTTTGAAAAACTCCTACATTAAGTGATTTCCAAAAAAATATCTCAGTCAATCACATGGAGAAAAGAATATTTTTTTTTAAAAAAGCAAGAAAATCATCATGTTGTGCATAATTTCTCTTTACTTCCCATAAGCTACAACAAGTCAAAGCATAAAAGGAAATTAATTGTGGGTATTTTTAGTAGTTGTTTTCTAACCAGTTATTTCTGTGTTCCGTTTGCATGAGAAATTGAAGGTAAGAGGTTTATGTGCAGATGCCACACTCCTCTGAGATCATCTCTTAACTGCCGTGAGACAGAAAGCAGTTTCAGAAGACAGAAAAAACTGTCATTTGAGAACATTTGCCTCTGGCAGTACTATCTTTTTTCCTCCTCAGTTAAAATTACCCTAGGTAAAACCAGGCAGAAGCGTTGAAACATTTACAACCAAACATGCAATTGTAAACATGTAACCACATACAATTAAGATTTATTATAAACGTGAAAAGATGTGCCAAACTGGGAAGAATTGCCCTTGCTAGCTTGCACTGTGTGAGCAGAAAATTTTGCAGAATGGCTCATTTTGCTCCAGATAGCAGTTCTGTTCCCAGATCTGAATGAGACAAGCTCACACATCTCTCTGATACCCAGCTGCAGATGGTAATCCCATCCAGCAGCACGAACAGATCCAGGAGACAAAGCAGCTCCATAGCCCATGTCAGATGCCTGAAGTTGGATTGTATAAACACTACTCCTTCTGCAAATGGTCAGGACAGAATCTGAGAAACATCGACTAGGCATTCTGAGTTTCATTTTTAGCATGTTGTAGGGCACAGCTGAATAAGGAATTGAAATTGAATGCAGGTATTCACCAGAGTGTTTTCCAGTGAAGGGGTCATTTCTGCCCTGAAAAGAGCCAAGGATACAGTCGTGTCTTAGCAATGGTTTTCATCATCACTGCCTTTATTGAAAAGGAAAACCATGAGGAGCAGAAACTGGTTAATTTGTTTGTGCAACAAGAAGAAAATGAAGTCTTTCAGTCCATAGGTAGGATTTAAATTGTTAGAGTCTCTCACAGCTGAAATGCGGGCATTTTGCTGCAAACAGTGGGAAAGAATGGGACTGGTAGAACAAATCCTGGCTCTTATGCCCAGAGATTATTAGCATCCATTCAGACAGAGCAGCCGAGCCCTGGAAATGTTAAGGTTTTCCCCCAGAAATCATATAAATCAGCATCTCCTCGTGATGAAAGGCTTGGGTTAAATATAGTCAGGATTTGAACTTATGACTCCAAAAAGTCAAGACTTCAAGAGTGTCTTACTCTGGTTTCTTAAGCTATACCTGAAAAAAATCTATTTGGTGTCCAGGAAGACAGAGATACACTGACAGAATGAATCTCAAAAGAATCCATGAATGGAGCCTGAGCTTTAACATACCTAAGTGTTATATGCCTAACAAACAGACAGAAGGCTTAAGTCTGCAAATTGAGAAAAGGGGATCCTGGAAAAGCAGGGTTTGGGAGAGTGAGACACCCTGCTGAGGCAGTTGGACTGGCAACACAGGAGGGAACCTCCTCCATTTTGGCGATTTCAGTTCCTAAGGAAAGGTGAAAGGACAGTGAGATACAAAAATTTAAAAGCAGCATCCCTTTTTCAGATGGGAAATAGTGACCAAACATGGTGGAGCCTGCTGATACTCATATCTAGTCACAGAGAGAGCACTAGAGGGGCTTCGATAGCCTCTAAGTCACTGCTGCCATCCCAAATGTGCACAGTGTGTATTAATATATTTCATACATTTTCTTTGGCAAGTTTAATGGAAACAGAGGCTTTCAATGAAAAGGCTAAATGAGCCAAAACTCACAAATACCCAGCTATACTGTCTACACGCACTTTTATTTTCCCCGCCTTCCTATTCCCCCTTCAATAAAAGAGCATTTAAGTGATATTTTTTCCACTTGGCTCGTGTGGAAGGTGAGCTGATCTGTACTGTGCAGTTCTATATTGGTCCCTCTTTTATTTTTTCAGAGACCAAAAAGGGAAGGAATAGAAAACAGCCTCTTTAAATGAAATATGCCCTTGTCAAAACAATTTTAACAAATGGAAAAGGCATGCCCATTATGCTAGTTTTCCAGAAGTTCATCAACCTCACTGTTAAATCTTAGCATGTAAGAAAAATTACTCTGTTTGTTCTTTATGGTTTGTTCTCAAGATCAAAGTGCTGTGGGCTGGAGGGTGTTTGACATCCAAGAAACACTCGTTGCTGCAATATTGTCTGTAGTGCCTTTTGTTAGTTTTGTTTCTTTATAAGGCTTTAAAGAACAGCAGTCAACACTTGCAGCACACTGGCATCCCATCAAATGCCAAACTCGTCCTTTCAGAGCACATGGGAGGATAATATTTTTATTACTCTTACTGTGGTTTTCTCCTTTCACTAGGTCCTCTGATAGAAGCAACTGGAAATTGTTTTGCATCCCAATCTCCTTTCACTTGCAAGAGATTTGTCCAACAGAGAAGTTAACACTATTAATCCTTTATTTTAAAGAGCATTAGAGCCTTATATAGATAATACCAGCAGTTCATGTTGGACCAATCTATAAATCATTGGAGGCTTTGTTTTGATTTGTTTTTTGGTTCTGCTTTGATTTGATTTTGTTCTTAAATAGAACTTGTTGTCCAATGTAATTTTTTGAGTGTTTTTATTTAGCTGCTATTAGATGGTGGATGATATTCAAAGGGCTGAAAATGTATGTCAGTGACATAAAACTGCTTTATTTAACCAAACCAGTTTAACTGACTGAATTAGCCGACACACACTGTTTCAGTAGAAACATTTCAACACCTACAGCTCAGTTTCAGAAAAGCAGTTTCAGTCAAGTTCAGTTAGCTTAGCTGAGCTGATGTGATTTAAAAAGCAACTGCTCCAAACCTCGCACCACTGTAAGGATGGAAACTTTGTTTACTTCTAGAAGGTAACCACAGTTACAAACACATCCTTCTCTCTGCAAGTGGTGAGCTTATTTGAAACAATGAATCAAGTGCAAATTACTATTCTAGAGATAAAGAAATATATTTATTATTTAAAAATGTAAAATTTTATATGTCCTAAGGGCCATAGGTCTAGAATGATCACCTGGCTCAGGCAGACTAATCCCTAGCTCTCAGGAGCAGCCTTCTTACAGATAATCCCCTTTATAAATTTACTGACCTCCTACTGTGTTTTGTGCTGGGACTGTTCCTGTGGAATAGTCAGAGTTTTGAGCTCAGCGACTTTAATAGGTAGGATCTTCTTTCTTAACCCCAACCAAAATGTACTCTTGGCCAGTTTATACCCCTCTGTTCCTTTGCCAGCATTGCCCTTCAGATTAAGAGTTATTTTCTGCCATGATGTATTTAAAGAGAAAAAATTTGCATGCTCTCTCAGGTTTTGCCAACCAGCCTCTCCTAGCTCCTGTTTGTAAAACAAATTCTTCATTTCCCTGATCATCCCCATAGCCTTGTCTATGCACACTTCAGTTTCAGATCATCTTTCTTGAACACTGTTAGTCAAAACCATATGTGGTATCTTAAATGAGGTCCCATTAATGATCCCTCTATGCAGCTCATAATACTTCCTTATCTGGAATTATCTTTCCTGAGACATCCTAGGATTGCATTTACCTCTTTCATACCTCCACAGTTTATAATCAGCTTGTGACAGAGTGAGCCCTGTATGTTTCTTGGCTGTTTCCAGCTGATGACCTCCCAGCTTAGAGCAGCAGGTTTCAGTAAGAGCCCCCAAATGCATGATGTTATCTTCTGCATTCAGAAATTTAACCCCATTTGTAGTCCTCAACATCATCCAGCTCTTTATGTGTACTATCCCAAACTCCCTTTGTACTTCTGTCCCAAACTCCCTTTGTACTGTTGATGCACCCCAACTTTGTGTACCTGCTTAAAGAACTACGCAGAAGCAGTTCCCCAGGATGAACTGTCCAGAACATAATTAACAAATAATTTTTCAAAAATCCCTTTCTTTCTGCACACCAGGTACAACATACCCTAGGTACTTTTCAAACCAGTAAGAAAGCCAGATGAGTTAATTGAAATTGGGAGAAGATGGAAAGCTACAACCAGCATAGTCACAACACTGCTTTAGCAGGACACTGAGCAATTTTCCCCTAAGAGAGCACAGTAGAGATGAATTTAACAAGGTCAGCTTCAGTGGGACAAAGGACAGAGTTGCTTCCAGAGTGCTCTGGAAGGTTACTTTGTAAAAGGCAGCGTGAAAGATGGCACTGCCAAGCTTGTGCAAGAAGATAACAAAAAACCAACAAATTACTTTCATTGCCTGATAGAACAAAGCAAGATCAAAAAAAGTAACGCAAAGAGGCAAAGGCAACTAGAGAGGAGCAAAGACACATCGAATTTGATACATGGGAGGGTTCCAATGAAATACTGATAAAATACAGATAGCTAAAGGAAAGGTATTACATAATCTAAACAATGAACACAAACTATGATTATTTCTGGCAAAACCACATTTGTAATGAAATGTGTTTAAGTGAGAAGACAACTGAATCCAAGAAGGTACAAGAAGGAGGGATCTCCTCACTAAGGCAGATTCATGTTGTTAAAGCAACATATAAAAGATTAAAGAGTATTTTTAAATTTATTGTCCAAGAGAGAAATAAATTAAATCTATTAAGAAAGAAATTGACGATTCACAAGATGAAAAACTCTTCACTTGACTTGAGAAAATTTTACAAACAGAAATTTTCAGGGGGAGAGGAAACCAATGACAGGTTAAAGCAAATAGTGATATGATTTCTTTTCACCTTCACCAAAAGCCTTTATTTTTCTTCTTCACAGCTAACCTACCTTCTCCTGACTTCTTCCTACTATTGTAACAAAGAAATTCTTCATTCAGCAGAAACTATTCCCACCTTATACAATGCCTTAGAAAACTGGTGTCAAACATACTACAGTCTGCTGAAATTACTGATGTTAAATCAACCACCAATCAATTACATTTGAAGCCTGCTGTCAGCTCACCTGCCAAAAAAGCTGTGATTTTCTAAATATGCTTGTCATTTTCCTTTGATCAGAATTCCCAAAACATGTGTGTTTTAAAACTGCTTACTAGAATAACGACACAGGGACTTCTGCATGAAAATCAACAGCACCGGAAGCCCACAATGTTTTCTCAAGTAAAGAGCAGAGAAACAACCCAGCAGTTCCTTGAGAACTACAGCATCCCAATCTTCCAGCTGAATAGCTGAGAGGTCAGAGGTGCTCCCAGGCCCTTACAGTGAGCTGGATGGTGATGTGGTTGTGTGGGCTGCAAGGACATGGTTCTCTTGTCTCCACGAAGGATAACCCAGTCAAAGAAATGTTAATTGCAACAAACAGAACACAAACAACACTGCTTCTTTTTCCCTGTAGGGAAACTTGCCTAGTGATTATGAACTTAACACTTAATGCATATAAATTGCTTTCTGTGTGGTAGTCTTTTCAGTCAAATAAAGAAAATAACAACAACCTTCCTTTTCTCTTAGTAAATGTTGAACTCTCTTGTTTGGGACAACACCAAGAGGACATATAGATAAAATTAATATTTATTTCAGATAACTGTGTGCAAAATGCATCTGTTTGAAGATGCTAACACGTATTTTAATTATACATAGAATTTCCAGAGATTTACTGAAATATTCCATAAAATACAATGTGGAACATAATACAATGTATAAATGTAAGTATTATTTAATTTAATCTCTTTTACAGGTGCACATATTTCTAGATATACACATGCACTTTTTAGGAAAAATTTATACTACAATTAGACTGCTCTTTTTGTATTTTTCTGCATTTTCACAATGCTATTATGAATAAACAATGAGATGCTGAAAGTGAATGAAATAGTTCATACTCTACGGCTCCCCAAGGTGTTAAGAACAGCAGAGTCAGGAAATGAGCTAAGAAAAGCCCACTGTAACATTTAAATACTAGTAATAGCAGCACATAACATAAAAAAATTTCAGGTAAAAAAAAAAACTATGGGAACATAATTAATAACTCATCTAGAGAAAACAAATAGAAGAACATGAACACTTTTAGAATTTCTGTTTAACAAAACATCACAAATGTAAGGTGAAACTCACTGCCCACTGGTTTTCGAAGTGCTGAGCCAAACAGAGGGAAAACTTCCAATGATTTCTCAGAAGGCAATAGTTTATCTAGAACATACAATAAGCTAGGCAAACTCCTAATTTCCCCTTTCAAGACAGAATATTGTTCAATTAGCAGTTTGCTACCCAAAGTCTCCTTCTACATCCATTTTGTAGGTAAACAGCATTAATTTCATTCTTGTACTGAGTGAAGCTTCTCACAGCTTGCCTGAAGTTCAAAAAGTCATCCCATATTTGCCCAGACAGCACAGCCTGGATTTTATCATCTCCTGTCCAGCTGCAGCCAAAGAAGCCACTGCTTCCATTTATTTCATCCCTGCTGCATCTCAGATTGCTGCAGTCCAACAAAGCCTACTACACTCAGTGCAGAGCTTTTCCTAATTTCATCAGTTAATGTCAAAACATGGGACTCACCTAACACACATCTACTGCAGTAGCCCTGAGAAAGCAGCTCAAATATACAGCCCATGGTAATTCTTCCAAACACCACACTGCACAACACATCTCGAGTGCCCACATTTTCATATTGAACTGTCCCCCCACCTGTGGCAATCCTGTTCTCTAACCAATTCCACATCACCACAAATGGAGTAACAAACCATGGGCATGAAAGAAGACATAAAAAGGCAATTTAAAGAGAAATTCCTCCAAAATACCACGTAAATATACAGGACAGTTATAAAAGGTCAAACAACAGATTAAGGCCAAATTAAAAAAAATTTGGCATTTGTACATCATTCTCACAAAAAGATATTCCAGTTGCATTTTCTTTCACGTCTCTTTTCTTGTGCACAGCTCAAAGTGTTTAAAACAACCTAAAGAAATAAGATAGGGAGGAAAATATAATCAAAATTAATTGTGACACAAAATAAATTTATTTTATGCCTAGAATTTGCCATTACATTCATCTAGTGTGACTTCTGTACACAACATAGACCACCAGATTTCACAAAGTAGCTCCAGAATTCAATCAATATCTTTTAAGGACTCTGTTGAAAAGCCTTACAGCCTGGAAGGTCTAAGCAACACATCAAACAAAGCCATTAGATTTCCCTGATTGCAATTACAACCAACACCAGAGAATTTTATCTGCAAACAGCCACTTTTAAACAAAAAAGAAATGCAAAGCTAGTGATCTGAATCCTGCTCACTGACGTATGACTTGCAGTTTCATTCAGAACTTAAAGACTGATAAACAGTCACAAGTTACAAATTTCAGATCTTTTGGTGAATGCATACCTTTATTCTTTTTTCTTCTCCTCTTCTGCCTTTTCATGAATCCTTATTCAAAAGTGACACATTTGTTCAGTTCAGGGAGATTCTTCTCTCTGGAGGGGAAATAATTTTTATCAGTAAGACTCCCTGGTGATCAGGTAGACTTGGAACTGCTGTTAATCAGCCTTTTTGACATGGTACCTTGAATAGCACTTCCCATGATGCTTTGTGTGCCTACCTTAATTCTTTCCTTTTGAACTCACCATGACTTATAGGTGTCTTTTTTTCCTTTTGTGTGTCTGAAGTTATCCCTCTATTAACTTTAATTGGAAAGGTACCTTTTGTTCCCCTAGAGTAGTCATGTACTAACCACTGAACTCCCTAGGCTCAAATTTCTGGGGTAGCAAGAGTTCAGTTTTCTGACAACTCATAAAAAAAAAAAAGATCCAGAGAAAAAAATTGATGTCTTTATTATTGCTAATAACATAAATTATATTCACACTAAAGATGACCTGTTGCATCCATTTATATCAGCAAATACAGAGGATTCCACCGGAAGTCACGGTGAGTTCAAAAGAAAGGAATTAACGGCAGACACACAGAACATCACAGAACCCTGACCCCTGCCATCTGCAAATCCTGCTGAAAGGTATGCTGCTAAAAATAAATAAATAAATAGCCTTTTCCTGAGGCACTGGGAGAAATGTAAGTTCTTTCATAAAGGCAGAAGGAACAAAGCCTTGTTTCCTGTAGACTTGTGCCTCTCCCTCTCAATACCACGGTTGGCAAGGGAGAGGGGCACATCCAGGCCAGCCTGCACCTGGCTGTGCTCCAATTAGCCCCACAGGACACCTGCACGGGACGGCCAGACCTTACCAACCACAATATGTTACAGCTGAGTTCCCATCTTTCCCTCAGTATTTGCTCTCATTTGGGGCCTGTCCACTAACCAAGTTTTTTTCAATTAATTTGTCAGAGCTTCTGGGACCTGCTGCTTTCCAGGTCTAGAAGAAGCTGTGCAGAAGCCCTAAAAGTTTCTGTGAAGTGACAGGCATATACTTCGGATATAACACATTTCTCTAAGAAAGCTAACCAAAAGTAAGATATCCTCTTGCACTTTATTGCACATTCAAGAGATTAGTTCTCACCTGCTTCATAGCCTGATCATGGTCACATAAAATGCTAAAGTAAAAAGACGTTACACATTGGGCTCTGAGTCAGAAGCTATGCTTGAACCTTCCTAGAAAGCTGAGTTTCATCACCTTCATGCTGTTCAGCTGTTTGTATCCACAGAATGTGACCCAATCTTCTAGATTTTCTTTGTACCAGAAGAATAATTTGGACTAAGGAGGGTCAGGGCAGCAATACATCCAATTCTGCTGTCCCACAGCTTCAGAAGACCCTGACTTAAAGAAGCAACTACTACCTTCTCTGTACTGATGGAGGAAAAAAACCCCATCAGTAGTATGTCAAGGATTAGCCCAGAGTCAATGGCCCACTCCTACGGGTGCACAGGATTTTGCCAGCTGGCCAGAGCTGACTCATTTCTTTCTGCATAGGGTATCTGGAGCCATCTCTATTTTTAAAGCAGTCATCTTAGGGCAGCTGGTGGTAGTATTCATGTTTGAGGTAAGTGATTGAGTAAGCTACTGGCCCTGTGTCATACTCCTGTGTCTAATTCAGTGCATTAAAATATCTGCACTTTTGAATCCTGCCTTATTTCTCCCATCTTCCTTTCTAGCATTGGCCATAAGTTACAAACCCAAGGTGTTGTATCCTCCTAAGAATTACTACACAAAACTCTCCTTGCCAGAAACCTGCCAGACCACAGGATAGGGTTAAAATTGCATCCCCTCCGGGTTTGTTGCAGCTGAGTCTGAGTCTTCAGCAAACTGTTGTTTCTTTTCTCAAAGCCGTGCAGCCAGGATGCTACCAGGCATCCCTCGGATGAAGTGGATGCTCTGAATACGTGTTGGCTGGGGAGCCCCACTTTGGGCACCCAGCCCAACAGGGCATTTGGTCCCCAGCACCTGCTCACAGGACAGTCAGTGCAGGAGAGTGGCTGACCTGGCAGCACCCCTAATGGGGTGCATTTACCAAATATTGTACTCACATGTGTCATCCCTGGCAGTGTTCAAGGCCAGGCTGGATGGGGCTTTGAGCAACCCGGTCTAGTGAAAGGTGTCCCTGCCCATGGCAGGAGGGTTGGAATTAGATGGTCTTTAAGGTCTCTTCCAACCCAAACCATTCCATGATTCTATGATCATTTAAGTGTTTCAGGCAGAAAGGAAGTGTGAGAGAGCACTGCTACTTGAAGTGACCCAGTGCCTGTGAAAGGCATTGAGTGAAAGGACTCACAGAGAGAAAAATCCTATTTGTTCACGCAAACTACATACCAGGCAGTTGTTTGTTTATCAGGACCCCAAAAGCACATCAACCCTGACATGAAAGTGATGCCCTACAAGGAAAGACTGCTGCAGTATCCCCTTCCTGAAGACAGACCTGGCTAGCCCTGTGCAGAAGCTATAGCAATGCATTCTGAAAGGAGGAGAAAATGAGATGGAAAAGTTAGTGGGTCAAGGACATCACTTAAGGGCAAAAAGAGACTCAACTTTGGGAAATTAATGTTTTAATTAAACATAAATTAAAAATTTAATTAAAAATAGAGTTTTAAAATTAAATAATTAATTAATAGAGTTGGATGCTGAGACAAAAATTAAATTACCACCTTGCTACCACCCACTACTTCTCCCCGGCTCATCTTCTCTCCCAACTCCTCTACTCCCCTACCCCTGATGGGTGCTGCTGTCAGCCCGGGGCTGTGCCCATCTCTGCCCAGCACAGGGCAGCCTGGCCTCTCCCCACTGACACCCCTGTGGCCCCCGCCAGCACCTGCCCTCAGCCTAGGGCCACACTGAAGAGCAGCGTGACAGCCAGCGCCTTTTCGGGGCCAGCGGTATCATCAGGCCATCAGCCACTGACCCTGGGGAGCCGCCGGGTACCTGGCAGCCCCCAGTTAAGGCTGCTCCCAGCCCACCTCAGCCTGCCAGCACTCGGGCTGTTCCTGGCACATGTGGTTAGTGTGCCGACAGAAAGCAGCACAGGGACAGAAATTGCAGTTCTTAGAACCAGTGTTTAATTTTCTCCTTTCCTATCCAAAAAGGTAGTACAAACAGAGCTTTCCTTACCATATAAACAAATTATTTTTGGGGGGGGGGAAATCCCAGGCAACAGCTTTTCCCAGTGTGATTCAACTTGTTGGGGAAGTTTCTGGAAAAGCAGCCTTGCAAGAATTTTGGCCTTTCGGTCTGAAGTAACAGGCAGTAATAAAAAGTGAATTAAAATGACCATCAAGCTAAAAGAAGATGCTCCAAGCCACAGCACCAGCAGTCTTCTCTGCTGGGACTGCAAGGCTGCCTGGTACTGGCTCCAAAATTAGCTCATCTTCATCCCTCTGACTGCCAAATTGCCTCACTTCCCAGCTGAGGCAGCACACTGAGGAGATGTGCACAGAGACTACCTGAAAGCAAAGCCAGCCCTGGAAGTCTTTCCTCCAGCTCCAAGAGCAGCCACTTGAGCACAACCAAGGCCAGGCAGAGGGTGGAAATAGTCTTTCCTACATGCTCTTTGGGCTCAAGGGGAAATCAAGTTCTGTCATTAGGGGAGAAAGGGAAGCAAGCCCTTAGCAGTGGTCATTGACAGGACCTGTGCTGTCATGCCCTGCCTGCTGGCAGGGGTGTCATACACAGCTCTGATCTGCACCAGCCAGTTCCTCAGGTGCCAGTGGTTGTCAGTCCAGCACCCAAATGCTAACTGCTGCATCTGCTGGAAGTGTTCAAAACACTTGTGGATGTGGCTTGGGGGTGCTCATGGTGGTACTGGGCTAATGGTTGGACTCGATGACCTTAGAGGTCTTTTCCAAATGTAATGATCCTGCGGTTCTCCCTCCGTTCCCACCCCACCTTCATTACCAACTTGCAAGCCAGGCATCAAAGCAAAGACAACTAACTTCCCTAGGGCAATCCTCTAAAGAAGGCACAGAATGTCTCACAGGTACGAAAATCCTTGCAGGCTGCTCTGCAGCACTGGCAGCCCCCACCCCGCTCCAGCTCCACAATTTGTCTTTGAAACGGCCTGATGACTGATTATGGGAATCTTCCCCATGCGGTACCCCCACACCATGACATCTCAATCATACTTCCATTTCTTTTTTAAAGTAACAAAATGGTTTTCCTGGCCCAGTATGTTTATCAGTTAGTCTGAGCCAGTTATCTGCATAGGTTTATGGTATGCAGCCTAGAACCATTAGATTGTTATCAGGTCTTATGAAAATCATACACAGCTTACTCTTGTAGCTGTATATTACAAGGGAATCGTGCAGAGAGACTGGTTCTCCTTAGATTACTATCACTGAATTGATGCTGTATGAGGCACAACTGCTTAAAAGGTAACTGATGTAATTTTTGCCATTACAGGTAATTTATGGCTCCTGTGTGTCTGACTTGTCAAATCTTCTTACGGAGATCAAACAGGGTCTGTTTGTCATATGCATTCATCTAACACTTGTTCCTCCGCAAGCTTCAAAACGCAATAGTTATTCTTTTCTTGGGTGTCAATTTTCTCCTATACATCTTGCCTCTTAGTCCTTGTAAATGTCCTCCTAATGCAAAATGCAGGGGTGCTTCAGCAGCAAATATGAGCAATGACTACTTCTCTAGAGGAATTTTTAAAACAGATTTTTTTCCTAAGCAGGGCTCCAGTCCTTCAGAGAGGATTGAAGTCATGTACACAGATGTTTTGAAGCTCCAGCTGTGCTTCAAACCTTGCTGCATTATTTTCCCCTCAACTTTACATAACTCTGAGCTGATCTCTGCTGTTGTGAAAGAAATCCTTCAGGAAAACTCCTGGAGAACAAAATACCCTTTCATTGAATAAGGCAGGGGGATACACACATCAGGTGTACATCCTCAGCTCCTGCCTCTACATCTGCCTCCACTTCACCTCAGGGCCAAACCCCCATATCATGCCGAGTCTCCATTCTGTTTCCTTGTCTCCCATTGCTGGAAGTCATATTCTGCCTTACATTCTTGAGGCTATACCCCAATCACTCACAGGATGACAAAAGCTGTGACAGTTTCTTGTTTACTTCACACAGATTTCACAGCAAACTGAGCAGGAGTAAAGGCAGGCGGGGAAGCACAGGAAGGCTCAGTGACAACACCCCCAGGGCTGCACAGAGGAACACAGAGCTCTACCCACACCCTGCTTTCTGCTGTGCAGACTGGTTGGGGTTACAACAGCTCCAAGGACATGCACAACAGAGGCAAAATGCTGGCCAGGTAACAAGGGGGAGGGACAAGAGGCCCACTCTTCATGAGGTCTGGGGATTTTGAGAAGTATCAGCCTTTAAGAACCTCTCCAGTAGAGCTGAGATGGGAGAGTCTGTTGAAAGGACTCACTTCATCCTGTTTCTCCAAGCAAGGAACACCTGGAGATGAAAGGATGTGCTTCTGATTCAGGCACAGGAATCTCGGGGCTTACAGAGAGGAGAGGGCACCGGAGAGTTCAGCTGTAATGTTATTCAGTGCCACAAGTCCCCACCAGCCAGGCACACAGGGTGCCTGTGGGGAAAGGAGCCACAGAGGGGCTGAGCAAGAGAAGGGTCCCCACTCCCATTTTCCTCACAGCACCACTGTGCTCCCTAACCCACGGGACACGGTGCCGGCTGTGCTGTGCAGCTGCTGCCCCACTGTGCCATCACATCCATATATGAAAAGGTAAGGAGACCAGCAGCACTCAGACACACTCATGTTTCATATTTATGGACCTTTTACCCGTTCTACTGTCAGAAGGGCTGCATTTCTCAATGGCTATGAAGTGTGAAGTGTCTGGAAACACAGCACGCTCACTGTGGAGGAAAGAACTTTACAGAGGAGCTTTGCCAGTTTAACTCTACGTTCGGTTTTTCCTTCCAGTCAGGTATGAAATGGCAGGATGCACTTAAGCAGGCAGTACGATAGGAATCCTAGAGAGAAACAAATTAAATAAATAACTTTAAATAGTAAACAAACAGATATCATTTATTTATTCAATAATAAATAATAAAATCTTATTTAAGTTATAATAATAAACAGAATTAGAATAACTACACTTTGCTGAAGGTGAAGTCCTTTGAGTAAGTTGACTGAAATTGGTATCTTCACTGACACATCATTTTTGACTGGGTTTACAGTACAGAAGATTTGTGCAGCAAATGGGAAATATTCTGTAAAAGTACAAATAATTCTTCAAGCCATATATACAGAACAGGATTTCAGCTGCAAATACACACAAAATCTAGAGTTCTTAAGATCTAAGGATTTGGCCCAATAATACAATATGTGTTTGATTCAGGAACATCTAATGCTTTGCAAAAACTTCCTAATATCAGGGACAACTTTGGTGCTGCCAATTGCTTGACATGGCTTTAATGTCAGGAAGAATTAAATACTGGCAATTAAATAGCAATAAACTATAAATTGCTGATGCATGTTATATATGATTTACATGTATGACTATAGAAGCTGCAGAAGTATGTCAGTTGCAAAACATCACTAACAATCTCATAATTAATATAACTAGCATCCTGTTGGAAATACTGCCCAGCTCTGTGGACATTTTGCATCCACATTTTGAATCTTTCTAGATTGTTTGAAAAGAATTCCCGTATATTTATTCAAAAATCATTAAAATCCTAATAAGTGTAATAATAAATAATTTGCTTCTTCACAGATTAATTTTAACACTAACTTATTTTACCACGCTGATAAAATCTTTCCCAATCTCAAATATTATTCAAACTGCCTCAGGATCTGCCATCTCTTTTTTTTCCCTAAGTTTGTTTGTAGTTTCTTTCTCTTCCTTCCAGTGTCTTAGATGAGGATCTCTCTTTATCTCTGCCCCAAGCTTTATGCTATAACAGTCTTGAATGGCATATCAGAATCTATTTCTGAGCACTGGAACAATGTCTCTGACAATATGTATTAGTGTTCTGGCACTTTGCTCTAGAAGAAATTTTTCTGTGTCTCAGACAATAGACAATGGCAGAAGACTTGGACAGACACTACAGAAGAGACGTATTTAGTCAATCTTCTCGGAAACCACTCCAGTACTGCAAGCAGGAGTTGACAGAAGGCAGAAACACTGAGAGAGTCAACTACAAACTAGAAAGGAGCTCTAACGTTGAGGATTTTATGGAACATAGAGAATACTGTACTTCCTCTGGACAGACTGACCCATTCAACTAAACAAGTGCCAAAAGAAACACAGACCCAAAAATCATGGGTTTGAGCTGTTATAGTCAAGATATCAAAACCTGAAAAGAGTATGGAATTATTTCACTGCCTGTATCTGCACAATGCCAGCCTTTACAGTAAAAAATGAAAAAAAAGAAGAAAGAAAAAAGACAGATAAGAAATTCTTTTTCATTTATGAGAATAACTACATACTTACTGTCAACATGTGCCAGAAACACCTTTCTAAAATGAAAATATGTGGTTTATAAAAACATACCAAAGAAGGAACTAGAGCTCTTATTCAGATAGGATTGATTAAAGTAAATCCATGTGTTATATCAGACAGACATATGCCAGTTCTGCGATAGTTAAGCACAACAGTGCTGCATAATGGGCTTCATGTGTATGGTAGAAATACCAACTAGAAATTATGCAGTTGATAACACTGACTTAAACTGAAAGCATTAATTTCAGAAAAATTTTACTGACCAGTTTTCACTCCACAAAACTAATTGTAGGCTGTCTGCAATCTTCTGGCTGGGTGCTGTGCTGTTTTCTGTTCAGGACATGATAATCAGAAAGACTCTTTTAGATATTTTACAGACATCAACCATAAAAGATATTGATAGAGAGCCTTAGTAGCATGTGCCATCCACAACTTGTTTTTTTGATAGCAACAACTTTAGAAGCAGAAAACAGTGTGCCTTATTACAAATAATTTTCTTGTGTTCACCAGTGATACATTTACAATTTCTCCACAGTCTGGCAGGCCCAAATAATTTATTCTCTAAGCTCCCTACGATTTACAGAAATGTTTTGCACACTATTACTGACACAATCCTTTGAGAAGCTGAACATTAATTTAGGTTATGAATATATAGGAATTTCAGCTGCCTTATTCACTAGTAGTGGCAAGGTGTCATTTTCTCAAAATCATCTTCACAATTAAATCTACTGGAAAAATACACATAATCTTCCTATGAAATAGTACCTTTTTGTAAAAAACCGAAACAAATATTTCCATGAATTAATCCACTCTGTGAAAGTTAGATGCCTTACTCTGAATGCACTTTTGTTTTAAATCAAGGTCTCTACTCAATGGACTTATGTTCTATGAGGTCCAAGGCAGTTGACTAAAATAAGTTATTTCATATGTGCTATGCAGAAATCTATGTATGCAAAAGTTTTTAACAGGAAATGTGTGAACGCGATAACCAAAGAGTAAAACCCACTGATTTATGCCATCAGCTGGAAGTGTTAGTACATACTACAAATCAATGCCTTCAATTAGTGACTGACACTTCAGCAATAATTTACCAGTAAAACAGATGGTGAAACCTCTGTCAACTCATTCCAGAATCATCATCTTGTGCATTAATACTACATGAGAACAGGGTAACAGGAGATAAGGGAGAAAGACAAAATAGCAATGAAAGGCAGTGTCCCATAGAGGATGTTCTCTCTGACCAAATCTCAGAACTGGGAAGGAAGGTAACAAGAGAATAAAAAGCAATAAGAGCCACAGCACTTGTGCTTCAAGGTAGAAGAATTCTGGTTTCATTCATTAGGTGAATTGTGATCTGTCAAGTTTTATATCTTACTAAACTGCTGCTATTTTGTTACCTTGATCTCCTGCTCCCTTCCCTAATGCCAAGGTTTTTCTGGCTTTGCTCCATATGTCACAGTGGTTACACCAGCTCCTGGCAGTGGCACTCCTCTTTACCCACAGAGTATCTGTACAGCATTACGGGCCTGCAGGGCATGAACAGCCACAATCCTAAGAGTAGCAATAAATAATACCTTCCTTGCTAAAGAGACTTTTTCAAAGCTACCAAATATAACCAAGTAACTGTCTGAAGTATCAGCACAACCTTGGAGGTTTCTACTAAGGGGAAGAGAAAGAACACCTCTTTTTGGCAGTCCCGTTATTCCTAGAGTCATATCGAAGGGACACGTTGCATTCCCTCGCACAAGCTTTGCTCTCAAAAGTGCATGACTACATTATCCCAAGATCCAACATAGGCTGTTATACTCATCTGAACTCAGTAATTACTGTAGGTCCTCCTGCACCCTCCAGGTGCTGCACTATGTTCATTATGCACTGCAAGCACACCCAGGGATATGTCACAGGGCAAATTTTGCTCCTGGACCTGGACCGGCAAATCCCAAAATCTTTCCACCAAGTGCCATCAATCTGAATGTCATTTTACAGGGAAAAAGCAACAAGAAGGACTTTCAAAGCCCTCTCCCACAGGAGAACTGTGAAAATGAGGGATTTAAACTTTGTTATACCACTTTTCTCCAAATCTAGCTTGAGAAAAATACCGCATTTTCACTTCAGAGTGGTACATTTTCCACACAAAACCTGTTGTCTCCTTGCATCTATTAAAGCTGGAAGAGGCATTATTTACACCAAGCAGACAAGCCTTGGGCATTTTAAACCCCCTCCATTCAGCGTTAAGCTCCTGTTAAATGGTGCAGTTCCCATCAGGGGCTGGACAAGCTTCTCCCTGCAATTAGCTACTTAACAATGACACTTCTCCCACTTCAACTCAAAAAACAAAGCCGGTGCAGGGATCGTGCAGAAATACCCTTGAAATCGAGAAAGTCCTTCCCTGATATGGAAGATAGAGGACCCAGAGGCTCACATATGAAATATCAGCTACTCGGGACCAAATTTTTATACAAGTGTTTGCATCTCATATTAACAACAACAAAAGAAAATCCCAATCATTCTTAGGGCTGTATTTCTTAAATGACAAAAATGAGAAAAAGGAAGGGAATGTAAAAGGCGAATCAGTTGTTAGCCTACAGGTAAATACCCTGAGGATAGCTGTTTTCCCACCAATAGAATTTCAGATTGTTTCTATGCATTTGTTGTTTTGATACTCGGAGAGGAAAGCTTAATAGAAAACTTGACTGAAGTTTGCACCTTTTGCCTCACAGTGAACAAAAAATATCACTGCCTGTCATCTTCTGTGTCTGGCTAGTCACAGGCATCCAAGCATCAGCCAATAAACTGCAATAATCATAAAGTTAGCTTAAAATCCACCTGATCTCCTAAATTCCAAGTACTATAAAGGTAAGTTGGGTTGTCTGGATAATTCTATTTTCAATTCTTTTGACCTTTATAGTTCTTCACTTTTAAAGCTGTTCTCTGCAAGCCTGAAGACTAACCGTTTCTTTAATAGATCTGGATATCTAAAAGACTGGCTTCCAGCAAGAGCTGCTTACCACTCAGTTAAGCTGTATACAACTATTTCTATTTCCTGGGTTGCACATTTTTGCATTACACAGACTTGTGATCCTGCAAAGATTTATTATAACCCCCCCTGTTCACTTCAAGTGCTCTAAATGGTTTGACTGAATATCTCATTGGGGATTTCTCAAAGGGCATAAACTGAGTCTGCAGGAGCAGTGTGAGCAGGGCTGTGCCATGAGTGGATCAAACCAGGAAGCACAGGAGACCCAGCAGAGGCCATGCCCTCACTGGCAGGGTGGCAGTCCCACAGGGTCTGAAGATGGGGCAGAGCCCAGAGGTCACAGCAATGAATCCAATCAGCAGCCTCTGACCAGACAGAGTAACCAGGCAGTTCCAAGGTCCATCCAGCAGACAAGGGCAAGAGGTAGGACTGGAGACAGGAGAGGGTCCATCCAGAAGGAAAGGTCAGAGATAAACATGCCCATAGCATAGCTCAGGCCAGGACTGGGTGCCAAGCCCTGAGCTGAAACTGAGCTCCTGGAGAGAGGGGAGAAGCTGGTCAGGGACAGTAAGGTTCAGTAGTGCCCCAAGGACCCTGAGTGCCATAAGCTCCAAGGGAAAGCTCAGGCACAGCCCTGACCTCACTGAAAATGAAAGAAAATGCTGCCATCAGTTTCCATGAGGTCAGGATCCACCTGATGTCTTTCTTTTCCAGCTCCTGTGACATGTACCTCAAATACCCTTGGGTCACATATCAAATAAATAGATAAGAGTGATAAAAGTTGACTAAAGCCATGCAACACTCAAAGCACCGCTCAGTCACAGCTGTTAAGGATATTAGCACTGTATGAACCACCAACAAAATAAAAATTGCTATTGTGTTTCTGGCCAGCACTGGAAGGTTTTGAAGCTTTTTTTCTAAGGCTAGCTGCCAACACTGCCATGGGAGTGCTAACACACTGCCATTTCATTTCAAGGCTAATATTGAAATACAGTAAAAATCTGCATTTAAACAGAGCTATAAAGGGCAAAGAAAAGATTCCTCTTGCTTTCAGCAAGTTTGGATCAAGCAGCATACGAACAGTTTTCATGTGTGAGAGTGATGTTGCCCTCTGCTGGGTAACCCACAACCAGAGAGCAAAGCCCTTGCTCTTCACAGTCCCAGCAGATTCAAGCAGAGGCAGCCTACATATTTTTGACACTAGAATCTTTGCAAATAGCAGGTGATTTAGGTTTTCTGTACCCCAAGGAGGAGGTAGGAGTACACTGTTGGCCTCTTTTTATAAGTGCAGAGACAGAAGATACAGGAGGGATGCAGTTTCAGTCCTCATCTCTTTGTAGAATATGGCCCATTGACTTCCAGTGCAGAATCATCCCCATCCAATTTTTCCAAGGTCATGTAGAAAATCTGTAGGAAAGTTAAACAAAAAGAAAAAAAGAAAATGAAAGACTGTGTTTCATGACTCTCAAGTTTTAAGCACATGATTGAAAGAAAAAACAATCCCTCGAATACATTTAGTCCTTAATGACACCAATTATGTACGGCAGGGTATGTCTACATTAATTCTCACCTATATTCATTCATTTATTTTTCCTCCTTTCACAAAATCAGATTTAATTTTTCTTAAGTAACAGATAAATTGCTGGTGTCTATATTATCAGCACCCAATTAAGAGCAGGAATCCAGCTCGATGCCACTAGGACGTTGTAACATTCCTATCTCATCAGTGATCAGACTAAGGTCTAGGGAGTGAAATTTATCAAATGCCATTGTACAGTGTATCTGGAAGGATGATAAACATGATTAAAATTCATTTCACCAACACAGTTGCTCATATGTATTTGATGTCCTTTTCCTTGGAATGGTTAGACAAATTGCACAGTTCCCTAAAATGAAATTCAGTCTTGGATTTTATACAACATGCCCTGATAATACAAATCAATATTTTGACAAAACACATTTTTGCCTGAAGATGAAGTATAATGTGTAATAAAATACATTTAAGTACTTATAATTTATCCTGAGAGCACAATGCATTTGACCAAATGTCATACATCATTCCACAGAAAACTAGGTGGAATATATAATCTATACTCCTTTAAGAAGCAACTACATTGAGAGAGCACACAATTAAACACTTAATATTCAGAAAACATTTCAAATTAAGGATCTGTGTGAAACCTCTTGAAGGTGTGCATTGTTCTACACAATTTAACTGCAAGATCACAGTTTTTCCTCAAATGCAGTATCACGTTCTCTAATTACTTTCATTTTTAAGATAGAGTACATTATCTTCTGTGTGTCAACTTGCTTTTGCCACGGACCTCACAAAGCCTGTTTACACATATAATATAAGGGGGGCTAAAAACCCAAAAAAAGTTTCTGTGGACCTTCTGCATGCTGTGTGACTCTTGCCAAATATCTCTAATGAATTAGACGATTTCCTCTGGAATTTCCGTGTCCTAGACCCATTTAGCTATTCATCCTCCAAGCCCTCTTCCCCTATGGGGCACACAGCAAAAAAATTTCACGAGCTAGAGTGGCGCGGACAGAAATTTAAAAGTTGGTAACATGTGCCAGTTCCTAAATCCAGTGCTGCCCAAAGGCATCAAGAACATTTAGGAGCTGGATTCTCTGTCATTTTGCAGGAAAATATAACCATCTACATATCTTAATGGGTCTTGGCACCAAGTACCATGTGCATGGTCAGGTAAATATACGAGTAGGGATTTAGCCTTTGACTGAAATATGAGCCAGATGAGGGAGTATTTAATTGGAAGACTAACTCACCAGACAAGACTCACAGATACAGGAAATAAAACCTGTGTATTTTGCTTACTAAGATTTGCTCTATACAATAATACACCTTATTGCAGTCTCATTTACTGGTCTCTTGCCCAAAACAGCCTGGCATTTAGTCTTTACAAGGACTTTATCAGAACTCAAGACCTAAGTGCCTGGACCATAATCATTACACATGGATTGTTTTCACTGAGGCCAAGGCACGAGCACGTTCAGGCACTACACAAAGATCTTGTTGCTAAAACATTTCCCACTTGAATGCAATTGTTCTCCAGTAAGGAAGCAATCACTGAAAAGCAAAATCCTACAGATGACACGCTGAGTTTTACGTTCACAGGAGGTTAATATATTTTCCATCCACAGCGGAACTGTTTGTAATTTATAGGCAAAAATCCAGCCCTGGTGCAAGCAAGTGCAGCTCTTATTGATCTCAATAGTAGATGCACTCATTTATAGTGGGGCTGCTTTTGGCGTCATGTCTCTTTAGCACAGAATGAATAATATTACAAGGCAGGGCATAGGTTCACCATGCGTGCTGAAAGCTTTTGCATTTGTGAATGTTAAAAGAGCCTGCCTCCACAATAGCAACTATTTTGGGCTGGAGAACACAACATGTGCCAATCTGAGTTGCATAATGCTTTCACATATCTCAGGGTTCGCTACTCTGAATAGTTTCATACTGAATGGCTGCTTAATATCTCCGTTACTGCACACAGGTCCTGTCTCTAACAGCACGATGCAGCGTGTTGCTCAATAGATGAGCCCTGCATTCACTCACAAAAGCCCAAGCCAGCCTGCAGGAGAGACAGAGGCAGAGCTTCGCTTGAAGAGCCCTGTGGCTTACGCTATTTTGGTATGAGTTTAAAGAAAAACACTCACATTTTTTACACATTTGGTTTTAATTTGTTTGAAACAGTTTTGTAGCCTAATAAAAAGACCTACAGTTTCATAAAAGGAAGTTAACTGGTTGTCTTTGGTCAGTAGGAGACTTTTTCATATATTACTGGGTTGTTTTAAGGGCATTAACTGCAGTCAGACCATGAGCTCTGTTATAGAACTGATTTGATTTAGGTTTTTTTTTTTTTAATTACACTGTGTTTTATTAAAAAACAAATCTGAATGTCAGTGTGAAAAAACTGGATCCTTTCTTATTATGCTTCTCTGGCCTGGAAGGCAGAGCAGTGCTTGTGTACTGGCTTGTAAGCCATTCCCATTGTCCACTGCCTGTCTGCCTCCTGGCTAGCAGCAAATTTACCCAACAGGAACAGAGGTTCAGGGTGCAGGTGTTCCCATCCAAGCTCTTCTTCCAGCAGCAGGAAGGGATCTAATTTACCAATACATTCCCACCTTCCAACAGAAAGAAATCTGACAGCCTGATCTCACCTTCCAGCACTCAGACCCAAGGGGAAGGCAATTTGACTGTCTAACCTTGTGTTTTGGCAGTGGGAAAGGAAGGGAAGTAACCTGACCACTACTGCCTTCCCACTGATAATGTGCAGACCTCAGGATGGCCGTAACTTACCCAATTAGCCACAGTGCCTGCCATCCTCAAAATACACCCGGAAGACTTTTCTGAAATGGATAATCACAGAAAACAGCTCAGGAGTAAAACACATGCTTTTTTCTTTCTAAAGCTCAAGGAAACACACACATACTGTGCTCTAAATATATTTACATTACTGTCTTCTTCTAGAGAGCACAAACAAGCCTCTGTCTGTAAGCATAGAACACTGGCAGCTACCATTCACTTCAGAGGTATTATGCAGGATAACAAATTTGTTGAAAGTTTGATTTTCAAGAACCTAGCCTGTTCCTTTTTTAATTAAACTTTTCCATATATTTTATGCTATCTCAATATATTCCCTTTACAGTTATGACTAGAATGGCTATTCAATGTATTAATTCAACCCTACATCAAGGAACAAATTAAGATGAGGGCATAATTCAGGTAAGTAGAGTAATAATCCTGAGCAGGTATATGGAAAGCTGAGTGCTTTGCTCAAACTGATGAAGAAGAGAAAGAGAAAGGAGAAAAAGAAAAGAGAAAATAGAGAAGGAAAAAAAAATTCCCTAAAGAAGAAGATAAAAAAAAGGCAAAGCTGTCTGGGGTCTCTGTAACAGGAAGTTTAGCCACTGACTACAGCGTCATGGATCTTTTTGCTCCTGCCTAATACAATGCATCTTTTGTCCTGCTTTCTCAAATCCTGTCCTATCAGGCAAGGTCACTGTCACATCCTTTCTCAATAAATAAAGGAATTTATTTCTTAGACAAAACTCATGCCTCTGAGTCACACTAGAGTTGAGTCTAGAGGAACCCTGTAGTAATGTGGGAGAACTATACGAACCCTGGAGCTATTCCCAGCTATACCTAGAGGAAAAAAAAAAAAAATAAGTGTCAGAACACTCTTAGTGGGTTGGACCTCAAACCTACTCTAACTTGTCCTGTACACCCTGGGCAATAGGACAAGCAGTAAACTGTGGAGATCTGAAAACCAACAGTGAGCCTAGAGAATGTTACAAATAGCACACATAGTATCAGAGGTCATTTGGCTTCAATATGCTACAGATTGGTCTCACTCAGAGCTAATTACTCTTCATCAGGATCTGAGAGAAATTCCTGTATAAACAGTCTGTGATAGTAAAGGGCCTGTTCCCTCTTCTATCAAAGACAACAGCAAACTCTACTGACTTCAGCCAAGCAAGGACCAGGTTGATAACTGCAAGGTTCCTTAAAGCAGAGGACGGTTTTGCTGAGTGAAAATCAGAATTTGCTATTTGATACATTAAGCATAGCACAAAAAAGTTGTTTTGCTTTGCAGGGTAATGGAAGTCCTTCTTTTATAGGGGCTGAATTCTATATCTGTTATGTCCAGCCAGAGTTTTTAAAACAATCTCACACATGCATGTCAGTTATTGAATGATATTGTTTAAAGCTAGAAACTGTGAGCTGTTAGTCTTTAAAGAATAGGCAGACAGGCAAGAAATTCCACCAAGTGATTTATAAGCAGGTGGATGAGAAAGTGGAAACTTTTGTGAATCTTGGTCATGATCCAGTTCAGAGCCTTATTTTGATGTAGGGCTCCCTCTTCTGGATTTTGATTAAAGCATATTTCCCAAAGTCCAAACCAGTTTATTTTTTCCAATGCAATTAAAGGTGTTTTCAACTAGAAAACAGATCAGGGCGAGAGTCTCTATATACTCTCATAGTTAAACAGTGTCTCTGCCCAGATCACTGTGGGTATCTGGGCTTTGGGCAGCACATCTGTCTGCATCTGCCCCACAGACCTGCTGGAGAGAAAGGGAGCTGACACTGCGGTTTTTAATTTGTATATTTAAGTTAACAGATCTCCTAGGCACAAGGATAAGGGTTTCCTTTAGCTTATGATTCTTTATTTTTCTTTCTATCTAAATGCAGGTTTTGGATAATTACATCATTAAGAAATAGTCTTAGTTGCAACAACTCCTAGGAATTCTACTTCTGAACAAGAATACCTTCAAGTTAAGCAGCTCAAAAAGAAAAATATCTGTTTGGCTAGAAGTTCTCCAGTGACATGAAAAATAGCCTTTTAGTCCCTTATACAAATCAAAATAGTCTTACATGAAAAATCCTTCCTAATCTGTAGGGAATTTCCTCCCCCATAGGAATTCCATCTGAAAACAGACACTTCCTGAATGGCAGGTGGGACTGCAAGAAACTGAAACTGCAGCTTTGATTAATTTACATTTCTTAAAGAGAACAACCTTTTCAGGCAGAAACCTGCTTCAAGGCAAATTTTTCTTTAATACAGCCTGAGTTTAATACCCCAGTGCAAATATATCTATTAGACTATGCTACAGACTGTTATCATGGCCACAGGGGAATTCTTTATTTTCGAAAAGGATAGGAATGCAAACAAAACTCTGAGTTTTGCTGAAAATTAAATAATAGTAACAATAATACGTATGGCTTAGTGAAAAAGCATCAGATATCTCTGGTTTTAAAGAATGACTGCGAAGTGTGCATTTCATTTAAATCGAATAATAATCCAGTTTGAAGTAAACAGCTTAAATTTGAAAACAAGGATGTGACAAAAGCTATACATCCCTTTATCAGAGAATTCTACACTGATACATGGCAGGCCTTTGCCTTCTATTGCTGCTGCTGCCCACAAGACCGCATTCATCTAGACCAACTATTCCCTGACTTTTTTTCCTTGCAGATTAGCAAACAACAATCAGCCCAGTCAACATTTGGGGCCCATAATATCCACACGCCATTTACAGTGAGCTCCCAGACCCACCCACAGGCCCTCAGAGCTCAGTTTGGGAACTACCAACTCACAAAGCCCTGGCTGACACCAAGTGACTCCTCCCTGCCCTGGGTGATCTGCAGCTACACGGAAAGAAAGCGCACCAGCCCCAACATTAGTAATTTGAAAAGACGAGATGTGTAAGGGGTATACGGAAGAACAGAAGGAAAGTGAGCTGCTTAGTGCCAAGCAGCAGACTGGATGGAAAGCCAGGAACAGAGCACAGGGTCCTTAGGAACAATCTCAGCTCTCTCTGCACAGCTACAACCCTTAAACTGAGTCTACAGTCAAAGAAGGGATCATAAAAAAGTATCCACTAGAACATAGCTAGTACGTCAAGCTTATGCAGAAACTGATGTTTGGGATAAGAGCTCCCCACAACTTCCAGCACTAAAAAAAAAAAAANAGAGCCAAGAACCCCCATTCTGCTGAACTGGATAGCTACAGCTCTGGAATGAATTCCTCTGTAGTTTTGGGAGGGTGTTGCATTTTTTTTTTTAATACTTACTCTTGTCATAATATAGAAGGAGAAGAGTTGTGATGTGTACTAAACTGCTATTACTTAGCTTTACCAGGAGAAAGATCACCACAAATTTGACCAGCATTATAAGAACATTCTTGATTCCAAGAGAATAACTAAACAAACAAATAAAAAGCCTTATTCTTTGCTTACTTAAGCGCTGGAAAGAAAGTAAGAAGTTCATTTTCAAATTCATATAACTTGGTGGTATTACAACAGACTGCTGTTGAGAAACAAAAAGTTTTTAGTCTCTTCTAGCGCACTCTAATTTATCTTTGGTAAGGCTTTGTGTTCACCTTTCCTTGAGGCAGAGTTGCTCAACACTGTCAACATTCCCCCCAGTGCTTCAGGCCACAGTCCTCCTGTGTTTTAGTATCTGCT
Organism: Edolisoma coerulescens; assembly: GCA_013397115.1. NCBI lineage: Eukaryota > Metazoa > Chordata > Aves > Passeriformes > Campephagidae > Edolisoma > Edolisoma coerulescens. The sequence continues at coordinate 82,095 of VWZW01000429.1, forward strand.
TGGGATATGTGAGCCCTGCACTTGGCTCACTCCAGAGCTATGACAACTTCAACCACTTGACAAGCCCTGTGACATACAGCATTAAAAAAAAAAAAAAAACAGAACTACTAAAAACAATAGAACAGGCACAAGTCATGTTTAACTCTCCCACAGAGAAAATCTGAGAGGACAACCTGCATTTGTTTGCTCCCAGGACATCTGACTCCATCTGTATCTCAGGCCAGCCTGTCTGCTGGCAGTGCCTGGAAATACCTCACAACAGGAACCAAGGCAATTCTTAATATTCAGTACTCCTCTCTGCTGGTAGTTTTGACTTCTGACCTAACTGAGTCTGCGACAAGAAACAAGGTTTTCAATAATAATACCCATCCCACATCACCCCTCTGAGAATCTATTGTGCTGCTTTCTTCCTGCCCTTCCCCACAAATGGCCAAGGCACTGACATCAGAAAATCTCATACCATATTCATTAGATTTTTACCATCGTTATACCTCAGAGAAACACAGGAGCTTCATTCTGTAACACTCAGACAAACCTCTTTCAAGAACATGGTGTCAAGCATTTCCTGGAAAAAACTTCAGGCTGGCAAGAAGGTCCTATAAGCTGCAAGAAGAGCTGTCGAGCTGTGCCTTATTCCTTGCAAAGTTCCTGTTACCTGTGAAAACACGTGCCAGTGAGAGGTTGCTATTCCTCCCTAATCTCTTCACATGTCCTCCTCCTTCCTACAGCTATTAATAGTGATGTCCAATTCCACGCACGCCTCCAGGTGGATTCCTGTACTGTCCTTGTAACACTTTCTTAATTTCTTCTGTTGTACCCTCCTACAACAACCCTTACCAATAGCTCCTAATTTCCCACGCTTCTCTTCTCCCACCATCATCATCACCAGCACCACCTCCTGGTACCCACTGGCCCATGGCTTTGTCCTCTCTGTTGCTTAGAGACTCCTTTCTTCTCTTTCCTCATATATTTCAGCAGGGTAGAGCAGGCCACTGGAACAACAGAAAGCCAGAGATCTGGGAAGACTTAGCCCTCTTCTATGCTTCACATACCTATCACCATCAAAAGACACAGGCCTCTGGACATCTGTCATACATCTGGATATCTATTATTGTGTCTATCATACACACAAAATTACATTCAAATATTGCTGTGAACATTGCACAGTCCACTACTCCACCTTTAGGAAGTGGCAGATCTGATTTCCTGTGCAATATTTATACAGGTCCTCTGAGTCACGTGCCAATATAACCTAAGTCTGCTGCTTCATCCAGAGTCCATGACAGATGGCTGAACTAAAGAATGGCTATTTGGTTTTAACATTATTATTCAGTTTATGGTATTAAGAGCATACCTTCCCCCTGCTGATCTAAGCACAGAACTACAAATCCTAACAGGCTTTTCCATAGTATTCATCACTTTTTTGTGGGAGTCCTCCAGCATATCATGAACATACCTTAAACACTTGCAACACGCCTATTCATCTCTCAGTGCCACATGGCTTCATGGCTAGCTGCTGTCCCTTTTGGCAGAAGCAGTCTCTGTCTTACCTATGTGCTCCCAGGGTCTTCCTGGCACTGGCAGCCTTCTCTCTGTTTAGTTCTCTGAACAGTTTCAGTAGAGGATCAGACACACCTGCCCTAAGGCAAAGGTAGAAACATGCCTCTGATGATGGGAAACAGGGAAAGCAGGACTGCCCTTTTCGGGAGCTGTTGTATTTGTTTACAAATATCCTATCAGACCAAACCCTGAGTTCCATTACAGTGCCCAAGTGCTTGGGATATATTTTGTGAAATCAATAACGCAGGATAAATTCAAACTATATTTCATAGAGATTTTAAATAGGGCTTTTTGAGCTCTACTAGAATGCAAACTGTTTAACTGGTTAAAACACCTCAACAAGTCCTACATCCAAAATTTCAGTTCCACTTCTAAATGGCTAATAAGCTTTATCTCTCTAGAGGTCAGCACAGTAACAGAAAAAAGTAAAAATAAAACAAAACAAGACTTGTTTGACTGGAGTTTTACATTTCCTCTGGAACTTCCAAAAAAGAAATTAAGGAATTCATAATTTTCCAGAAGAGACAGCATTCACAGTTTTTTAAGCATGTAAAGTAACTGATGCTGTCCAGAAAATGGCAGAACTCAGGGAGCTCTCTGAAGTGCAGGCTACATCTAGCTATGGTACTTAGTTCCTAACCAAGAGGTTGCTAACAAATCATAACAGATGTGGCCAGGACTGCCAAGCTTGAACCTAAATGTCAGGCTGAGCCATGACACATGCACTCGCTGTGTTACCTAAAGTGTCATCCTTATAAACAGCTTTAGACTGGCTTCTCTGTTCATGTGACCAAGTCTAACTGACTGTTGGTAGAGCAAATGCAAACAGCTTGGTCTTCCATTAAGGCAATCACATACCCAGATGCAAAATCCAGGACTCTGAGACTTCATACAAATCTGGCAGTCGTTGGGGAATTTGGGTTTGCTGAAAAATACATATAAATATTATAATCTGTGACAGATATAATCTTGCTCCAATATTTTCCACTTTATTTAAAAGGAAAGCTACCTATTTTGTTCAGTCCCACAGTCTGGCATTTACAAAGATAAAAGGACCTTTCAGCATGAGCAAACTGCAAAACTTACTTGAAAATAAATTCTTAATGACAATTGGCATTAAACAATTTATTTTCAAATACAAGTTGCAGGCTGTTCACGCTGAAGGGTGCTTTTATCTTCTGAACTGGATGCTGCTAGACTGAGCAGAGATGAAGTTTTCTCTTAACTCTTTCAGTACCCCACAAAGAGCAGATTCCATCAGGATTTTCTTATAAAGTACTTACACCTGCATTAGATGAACATGGCATTACAGGGGCTCAGTTTCTCGTCCCAAGATAAGAAACAGATAACCACAGCTCTGATAGCCAATCATCTGACACCTACTTCTAACTCAAAGAATATTTCTTCTTTAATACAGTCCCTTTTTTTTTTTCTCAACAGAAATCCTGATTCCTGTGCTCACAGCACCTTTTTGGTTGGCCATAAATCACAGCAGCTTTACCTACTAAGTAGCAGGCACGCTTCGCAAGACCAGAATTTCCCGTCTCCCAGGTGGGAGTCAGCATCTTGTGTTACAAATAGCTCCTTTGTTGACAAGGGAAAGGCAAGCTCTGCCTTCATTTCTGGCATCCGTTCTGCTTTGCGTGCCTCAATCTTCATTGCAACTCAGGTGCTTTTAAAGTTACAAAATAAAGCCAGATCACTGCTGAACAGTGTAGTCCACCCTCCACAGCTCTGCACTGCTACAGTCATTATTATGCTTTCCCTTTGGATATTCACACAGCTGCACCATGAACCAGGACTGGAAAACAATCCAGCAGAAATCACCCTTTTTATTTCGAGCCTTTTTTCAGCAAAATAGTTCCCCTGGCTTGTCTGACTGCATAGCCAGACAAATGTCGCAGAGGCAAGCTTAGAGGGTGGAAACAAGAAATCAGTCTTGGGGATGTGCTGGAATTTATGTGAATTTATGTTGCATTTAAAAAGTAACTACAGACTAAAACAGAGGTATAATAGAAACTTCAGTATCAAATTCTAGAAGCTTAAAGGAAGTTGGGAGGCATATACATTACCCGGTGGTGTGAACCACCTAGGGGCTGCACCATGGTGCCAAGCTGACCATTATTTCCATCCTTGGCTGTTATATATATATAGTCCATCCCCCACACCGTTATATAGGGAAACTGACGTAACCAAACGATGGAGAACAAGAAGGGCCTAGAGACAGACAGACCCTTCTTGATGCCACTGGAATTTAGATCAGGCTGTAGAATGTAATCCTGCCTCTGTGAGACCTCAATTTCTATTTCTCTGTGGGCAGAATGAGAAGAAATGGAAATCATCTGAATACAGGACATCAATAGTAAAAATTACAAGAGGAAGAAATTCTGAAACATTCATTTTTGCCCAGCTTGCTCTGTCTCAGGAAGGAGGCGGGCAAAGAGAAAGTCAGAAGAGTTATTTTGGATCATTGCATCCAGCCCCCAGTTATCCCCATCAGATCACATAATCCCTTTCCATTTGACTGGCTAAACATCCTTCATACCCATCCAGCTCACAAAGACAAACAGCACATACCATAACTGCAAACTGAGTTGAATCCATAAACATCCAAGCCCACATCTAAGAGAATAATCAGAATGCTAAGGAAGGCTTTTGCTTGATCCAACAGCTGCTGTGCTCAAAGGCTGTTGAGATGGAAAACTTATCAAGAGTGAGAACAATGAAGTTATGTAGTCAGAGCAAAGGTGCATACCAAACAGGTATTCATGGAGAATTTAAAAATCTGGATGAACCCAATTTACTGGTGTGATATTTACCTGAAGAGGAACATTCCAGAAGGAGAGGAAGATGGCTCTTTCACTCATATGAGATTAAAAAAGGCAGAAGATATGAGCTCTAGCGCTCCTCACAGCTGCTCTTATTGAAGTTGATAACACATCTTCAACTAGCATTAGAAATACTGAATCCTAAAGAAGAAAACACAATTCATAACAGAACATGCTTCCCTGGTACAAGAAAGATGCTCATGAAATCCATGACTTTATTATGATGCTCACAAACCATTTTTAAAGCACTCTCCCATTTTCTCAAGAACCTGCTGAAATTGGGATACTACTGTGAACACCCTTGACAAAGCAGGTGAGCTCTGGTATCTGTGCTGCTCTGGCACTTGTTTTTCCACAGATCTTTACCTACACAAATCACTCCATTTCAGAAAAGCTCCCATAGGCAATGGGAAGCCATGACATATGGAGTCAAATATGCTGCTTGGTAAACCACAGTTTCCAACAGTTGAGCAGGGTCCCATTATCTCTGAGCAAGCATCTTTGCCCTCTGGCAGAAAGCTGAGAGGCTGAAGTTTTACAGATAAGAAAATGCTTCCATCCACTCCTTCCTGGGAAAGTTCAGATGAGATCCTTCCCTCCCAACCTCTTTCAGATGATCCTCCATGGAAGGGAGACTAAAGCTGTCTTATGAAATAGTGACAAACATGCATTTAGAAAAGAATGGCAGGAGAAACAGATGCAGAGAGGAAAGACTGAAAGGACATGATGAGGTTGTGACATGAAAGGACATAGAACAAGTATACAAAGTGGAAAATATTGTCTTGATAAAAGCAAGCCTACATCTCCTATTAAACAAACTAGCAGATGTATCAGCTAACCCCATTTGTCTGTCTTTTCTCAGCAGAGCACCACTACAAACTGCACATCTGCTTTGCTGGCTCCTACATTCTTGCCTGGTCTCAAATGTCAATCCCTGTCACTGTCAGTAACCATGGACAAGGCTGGGGTCGCATGAGAATTTCCGTTAAAATCAACAGGGCTTGGGGGGAAGCCCAAAGTGCACTTCTGAGCTGGAACAACCTGTAACACAGGGCTGCAATCCATAGCCCTGTCTGGTGCTGCCAAGTCCACTAGTGCCAGAATTTGCATGCGGGCTCTTCTGAGACAGCTCTACTGTGTCTGGCCCAAAACTGCTACCACCACTTCAGCTCCATTTGGACTAATTACTGCTAATTTGTTCTTTCATAAAGAAAAAGTAACTACAACCCACCACTTCAATTGATGTCTTTCAAGAGTGATGGAGCTACCAGATGAGATCAGCTGAGGTGACCAGCAGACACTGACATACTCTGTTCTTGGCCATGTGTTTCCACTGTTTCTCTGAATCACCTCCACTGTTCACTTGACCTCTGCTGAGGTATCTTAATTCTTCAGTATAGTAGGAAAAGAAAGTTTCCTGGCACATCAGCAAGTTGAATCAGCATCCCAAAAAGCAGTTAAGCACCATTGGCACCAGAAGAGAAAGCACACGGGCAAAGCAGAAAAGGAGAGAGAATCAAGACTTCCTGGGTGGCATTTCTGCTTTGTTAGTTCAGCTGGTTGAGTAATCTTTTATCACTTTACCCAGGTTCAATCCATGGAAGTCATATTACAGTCTGATTTAAGTTGTGGCAAATCCCGCCTCTCAAAATTAAACAGGAGCTTCTGTAAAGGCTTTTATATCAGTTCATATGCAAGAATTCAAATTTACATCCAAATTTACAAGGCCAAAATTAGAGTACCCTCAAGAAAGAACAGGAAAAGTAACGATTTACGTGCTCTGTCTTTTCTTCTCTCCTTCAGTTGGTACAACTAACAGGATGTCAAAGTGAAGCGCTTAAGCAATGTGGAAACTTTCTACAAAGGAATCAAGGGCTGCACAGCTTCAGAGAGCTCCCAGTTTACCATGTTGTTATAAACTGAAAGACTTAGCAGAAAAGACAAGATATAAACTGTCTCCTCAGTCCTTACAGCTTTAGAGAAGCTGCCTCTTATTTATCTACAGTATTTTCATTACATTTAGTTAATAACATTATACTAGGTTACATTACCTAATGACTACCTGAGTGTTAAATAGAGAGCACAATTCTCTGTGGAAGTTACATGAGCCACTCCTACGAGATGACCATTTAAGCAAAACAGAATCAGATCGTTCTCTTCAGTACAAAGTGGCTTAAAGCTGCCTTACTTGAGCAGTTGGATATTCTCCTTACACAATGAACCTGTGGGTTGATTTAGTCAGTCAAGCATCAAAGTCAGCTCTGAAATGCTTTTAGAAATGAAGACACATAAAACAGGTGACTTCTGACAGCTTTTCTGCAAAGATCAACTCTCCACGTTGTTATTCGTCACACATAATGAATTCATTTCTCAACTACCATTCATTTTTCCATCACTAGCTTATGGAAAGCACCGTCATCAGATTTAATAAGGCAAAAGACATAATAGGATTCCAAAAGCACCTAATGTTACTGGAGAAAATGAGACAACCCAAATAACACCCACAGTGAGAAGAAACAAACATGGGGTTTAGGCCTTCCTAAGCACATAATTAATGACAGCAAGAAAGAAGGGATCTCTGTGGGAAAATTGTCCAGTAAGAGTTTACAAAATGGCTTCTTCACACCCCCTCTGATAAAAGTGGTTCTCAGCTTTGTGCAGGGCTCAACTGCGGACAGCAGGACCTGTTTCAACTTCACCATTCCTGAGTTATTCTATCAGCCTACAAAGAGCACACACCCAAAACACCAATTCCTTCTGACCTACCAAAGGTATCTTAACTTTCCATCGCATCTTTCTCTCTCTCCTGACCTCCTTCAGCTCCTCTTCATGGCTCCTCCTCTTCCCCCCCCCGCCCCCCATCTCTGGAAAACCTGAAATAAATACTTTATTTTGCGATGTCCCTGAGAGGCAGCAGGTTGTCATCCAGTCAGTCTTGCAGTCTGGTCTGTGCCTCAGTATCCCCAGCTGTGAAGTGATAAGAACTTATTTACCTTTATAAACTACATTGGACTTCTGGGGCAAAAGAAAAGTGTCTGTATTCCCAGTAGTGCTGAAAGTCTGGCCTGAATCACAAAACATATTTCAAACCGTTGTATTTAGATCTTCTGATATGTAACTTAGCCTACCCTTATCTATGCCCAAAAGATCCTGACTTTATATTTTTTCTCAGATTCTCCAGAAAATGCCAAAATTTGTCTTATTGGCAAACCAAAACAATCAAACAATTATCTCCAAAAAGCCTTCTGAAACATTAAACACTAAGCGAAGTACAAAAAACTCCTGTTTTTCTCCTGTGGAATTTGACTAGAATCTTTGACTTTCCTTTTCTCTCAAGCTAATCTCCATGAAAAAGAGAACTCTTTGCAAAACAAAAATTAAGTACCTGAAGGGACAATACTTTTCCCAAAACATGAATAGTTATATCTACCACAAGATGCCCTAGGCATCAGCTCACAAGAAAAGAATGCACTAGTCTTGGCATCCTTCACCTTTCCAGAATGTCTGGTCCTTGCTGCTAACAAAAAAAAGTAGCTTGTTTTTAAAACAGTAGTTTCTGTCTAGTGTTGTGCAATCTAATCTCACAGCTCCTTAGCACTGAGTCTACTTCTCTAAATTAAACAATTTTCCAAATGACCTCTTTTGGTAAGATGCAAAAATAAAAACAACCAAAAAAAAATCCAAACTAACCCTAAAGCACAACATTATAAAAATTTGCTTATTGTTCAAATAGCAATTTTTTTTAAGTGTTCTGCACCTATTTCAGAGACTCAAATCAGAATCAAGACCCTTCCCTCCCCTACAGTAGCCCAACAAAGGATACTGTTTAACATAACCCAGTCTGACCAAGGATCCACCTAACCTAGTGCCCTATTTGCAAAAGTGGCCATGAGTTGATGCCCAGAGAAAAGTAAAAATTTACAGGAAATCTTTATATTTTATGCACATAAGCACATGTAATATGTCAGCCCCCAACAAATATTCTCTCACTTTCCAGCTATTTATGAAGGTTTCAAAAAGCCATGTTTGACACAAGGATAAGAGGATAAGGACGTGAGGATAAGAGACAACAGGCTTAAGTTGAAACAAGGAATGTTCAGATGGACCATAAGGAAGCACTTTTTCACTATGAGGACTGTCAAGAATAGGAGCAAATTTCCCAGAGAGGTTTTGCAGACTCTGTCCTTGAAGGCTTTCAAAACCAGACTGAATAAAGCTCTGAGTAAAATGGTATGAGCCAGGTGACCCTGCTTTCAGTGGGATATCAGACTAGAGATCCCCTGCAATCCATTCCAAGATGAATTAGCCTATGATCCTATTTTTCATCTGAAGAACTTTTGGATGTTGCTTCCATGTCCCAAGTTATTTACCCACAGTGTTACTCCTGTATGCAGTTTTCTCCTGAGCCTGTGCAAACTTCTGACAACTAGTTCCTCCACCATCTGAAAAACAATGTCCCTCGCTTCGATCCTAGCTTCACTGAGCTTCATTTCATGACCCTGGCTTGCTTTCAAGTGGAAGAAATATAAAAAACATCTGCAAGGGAAGAAAGGAAATAAGTTTTTAAAAATTATTTTAGTAGCATTTATTCACAATATTCTTAGGACGTGAAAAAACTTTTATTAAATACCCTGCACTGTATTTCTGAATTTGGAGGCGAGCAGGAAGGGCGGCTACATATCACATTTAGTTACCATCACTTGCTGTCAAAAATTCCCAGCACACTGCTTGCCTTCCCAGCACACCTTTGGAGTTCTTGCACTCAGTCATTACAATGCAAGACAAGTTCCTGCATCCAGTCATTGCACAGGCACAGAGGCATACGAAGGAAGAATTACTTGTTCCACACCTGCTGGAGTCCCACACTCCAGTCTCCATTATCAACCAAGGCACCTGAACCAAATGGGTACTGAGAACGAGTGAAGTTGTCCCTCCACAGAGATGGTTTGACGCAGTGGCATCCCAACCTGTCGTACCCCAGATATCAGCAGAGAGTTTCAGTCACAATCAGGTTTCTATTAGATATCCTTCAAAACTAATTCAGTTAAGGTGGAGTTCTTGCTCATTGCAGATAGTTATCTGCAGACTTCTGACCTGTGCATCATATTGTTACCTCTTATAGGTGAGTCGGCAACAAATTCTTCCATACTGAAGAAAAATTCTTCCACATTTGAAAGAAGATGATGTTACACATCAACATTCAGTTGAAACCAGTAACACAGGAGAAATCTACTGCAGCAGCCATGTACTGGTAGGTGTTCAAGGACATCAGTATTTATTTTTCTTTCAAGAAAAAATAAAATCTTTCTGTTGCAGCATAAAAAGCTTGATTAGAAGAATAATGCCTCAGGCAAACCCTAGAGGTAGAAGCAACTTGAAAGAAACACTGTGCTGAAAAACTAAGTTGATGCAATATTAAAAAAGTGAAATCAGGGAAACAGGGTGGGGGGAAATCTTACAGAGTCAGATTCTGGATTCTTTTACATTGATTTGACATTAACCTAATTCTGCTAATTACTGCATAATCGCTAGTTGCGGCAATTACACCACTCACTCATACGAGTGTAATATACAGAACCAGGCCTGCAGTTCTCTATCTGCAGCACAGAGAGCTACTCACAGCCCTGAGGCACACTACTCCCTCAGCAGACCCCAAAACACAACTTACCTGGTTACAATTGCCACAACCTCTGAGTGTCTGGTCACGACCCACTTCTCTGGATGGGGAAGGTCGTGGGGAACTGAACTGCATGAATGCAGTCAGAGCAACCCCTCTGTATCAGAAATGGCCCTTGGAACAACAATCTTGCTTTGCTGATTAAACTGCACACAGGAGACAGGTCCTCCTTAGACTTGTCTGGTTCTGTCCAAACCTTTCAAGTGCATCAATATGGGTCTGAGATATCCCAGGTTGAATAACACACACACAAACACACAAGTTTTCAACAATGAAAAAGGAAGTCTTCCCAATGAAATGTTTGATCAAAACATCGCAGTTCTTTCACAGTTATTATTTCCTTACAACACAGAAGCCAGGTGCACATTTTTTAGTCACACTTCACCTTTCACCTGTTACCCACAAGGAATATTCAATCTGTCAAGTGTCATATCAAAGGATTTTTGAAGATCATTCAAAACCAACAGGATCAATTGCCTGGAGAAACCAGCACTGCCAGAGGCACACAGTGACATCACTATCAGTGCTACTGCAGTTTGGGCCACCATTGTCCCACCTCTCTGCCCCCAAAGCCCTTTAGTGCTTGTAGCAAAGGTTATCTCACCCTGAAGCAAAGGGCAGGAATTGCCTGATTACAGTCTCTGACAGATCCTACATTTGTTTTGAGAATGTAATTTGATGTTGGTTTTGTAACCTGTTATTTTCTGGCAGATGTCAAAGTGCGCAGATGTAGCAGCTTGCCTTTAAATACCCAGGGCTTTCTGTCTGCCACACATTTCAAGTTTTGCTCCAAAGGCTTGCTCTTTACGTGGCATTTAGGTGACCATGCTGAAAAAGATGACAGCCCTTTCAGCACTGCTGATTCTGATCCTGGTTGATCAACTAAAGGCACAAGGTGAGTCAACAACACATTGGCAAACCCACCTTTGTCAATTTAAGTAAGATTCACATTCATATTGTACTTACTCTTAGAGTTACTTTTCACCCCCTGCCTAAACTCCGACTTGGGATCTCTGATCCATAAAAAGAACTACGCACATTTCTGGATATCCCTAGAAATAACTTTTCAAACCATGCTCCTCATCCTGTTAATTCCTTTCACTTTATTTGTAGGTACCCCTGTTACCCCAGTGCTTGAGGCAACAAGCGTGGAGCAAAACAGAGATCCCAGCACGCAACCAAGCAGAGAGCTGCCCCTGGACTACAGCGGAGACTCACACAAGGAGAATGGCACAGAGCAAGCTGGGAACAATGGAGTGCAAGAAGGTGAACAGACCACTGGGGAGCTGAGCGGAGAGTCAAGTACTGACTCTACCTCTAAGCTGAGTGTGGAGCCAAGCCAAGAACCAACCCAGGAGTCATCCACTGAAATACCCAGTAAGACCCATTTTGTTTTTGATTGTCCACGTTATTGATATCTCAGTTTTGTTACTCCAATGCTTCCACCTTTCCTGCACTAAGGCGGCAGGTTGAATCAAAACACTGCTTTTCCTTGTAGTCTATTTTTGGCAGGATACATGGCATGCCAGTTATCGAGCCTCTCCTCATTCCAAAAACATAAATAAATTGCTGCAACTGAGAGGAAGATGACACTCCTTAAGACAAATTGTGTTATTATGGATGAGTGCATTTTATACCTGTATGTGAAGCAAAGAGGTCAGACCTCCCCTGACCTGGAAGAGGTTTCTCGTGTGGATATAGTTAATGCTGGTTTATAATGCACATTTCTAATGCAGGGAAAAATACCCCACAAACCCAACCACACCAAAAATGAAAACATATTTATATGGTCCAGTTTCATTGTTATGAAGGCCTGTGGTATGTCTGAGTGACATTTCACTCTGGTGAACACCATCTCCATAAAGATGGGCCAAATTAGTCCCTGCAGAAGAAAGACCTGAGGAGGATTTCGGTACCTACACAGTATAAACTTCTGTGGCCTGTAACTCTATATTTCTCATTACCACACTGAGCTGCTTTATCACGTACTCAGTCTCATTAATAAATAAAGGAGCACAGCTCCATTATCAGATGTTAATTATTTGAGGGGTTTTGTAGGGGTTTTCTTATTTTGTTGGTTTGAGGTTTGTTTTGGGGTCCTTTTATTATATTATTTCATATTACATATTTCATTATATGTGAGGATCACTCATCTTCTGTGAGAAATTATAAGTGAGCATAATTTAAATTGACACAATGGAATAATGAAGGTGTTAGGAGGGGTTTTTGTCTGCTTATTCTTTACGATAGTTTACGTAGGAACAATCTTAATTTCCATGCCATTCATAGGGAACAACCTGTAAAGCCCCAAAGTCACAATTCTGAGCAGTGTAGTAGTTTGACATTCACTCTCTTTGTTTTTGCTCTAGAGTAAATTGCAACATTAAAACTCGATGAAAAAGCCATACGCACTTAACTACAGAGGTGATTTCACCACCAAGAACACACGTGAGGTTCCTGTTGCAAGCTAGATGGCAGAGCGGTTCCCAGAACTACATCTTGCAGGAAAACTGTTACCATAGCCTTCAGCTCCAGACCCCCATCTAATTCTTGCTTACTTTACCAGATTAATTAGATAACAGTTGACCTGCGCTGTTTTGCTTACATAATAACCTGAAATAAAGAATGTCATTGCAAGTACATGCTTCATCATTATTGTAAAACCTTTCCTTGGTCCACTTCACACAAAAAAGAATTAAAAGATTTTAGGGTATTTTTTTTTATGTCTCCTCTCAAACATATTTTATACAACTGATGCTTGTGTTTTCTAATTTTTTTTTCTGTTATGACCAAGCCTACTTTCAGTTTGCAGGAACTAGAAGCAGGGTTGTGAAAGCATTTTCAGACAGGCTCCAGCCAACTTCAGCAGAATGCTTTATATCTGCTGAAGGTATCCTCAGATGACAAGGGCAGTTTGAAACACAAACCACTATTTAGCCCATTAACTTTTAAACAGCCATGGCTACAAACATGCAAAACCTATCTCTGAGTGTTTTCATGGCTTGCAGGTACAATGGCAAATAAATCATTAATCTGCAAGTTTTGTCAGCCAGAACAACAGCAAGTAAAGAACATACACAGGAAAGTGAATGTATTAAAAACTTAACTTACCGATTTATTTTTCATATAATATCCAAGTGCTTCCTACTGCCTGGCATCAATTGCAGCATTCTTTGTTTGCAATTCTTACTGTTGGAGCAAAGAGAGCAGGCTGAGTGCTACACAGAACAGAGATGCTCTCTCTCCTCAGAGACCGTACCGAAAGAATCTAAAATAAATTAAAAGTGTCAAAAGAAAAAGGTTCCCTAAAACAATTTAGGAAGCCATCTTTTCCAAGGAACTTCATGCTGAAAATTTCTACTAAAAAGAAACCTCAAACAAAATCCATAGCAGCAAGTGAGACATCTCTGTATCCTCAAGTGCCTGGTGTAGTGTAGACAAATCAGTTGTGTGATGCTGGAAGAAAGGAAAAGCAGTCTTGGATTTCCATTTTTTCAACTTAATTTCAGACATAATTTTCCATCTTCTAATTACTCATTTGCAAAGTCATAAATAAGGGAAGTTCAACACTTAATCCCCTATTTGTGAAATTAAGTAAAACATACCTAAATGCACCAAACCAGAACACTGGTTTATATGAATAGATCACCAATATATTCAAAGGCAATATAAAAGCCACCAAATATTACAATCAAAACAAATTTTGTTTGAAGCCAGCATTCTTTCATCTTATAAAACAATCTTTAGAGTCTGTCAACAGTACACTTCTGTTTGACTGATAAGCAAAAAAACCACTGTGAAAAAAAACAAAGAACATCCACATTCTGAGTTTTTCATTGCAAGATGCAACAGAGAGACAGAAAATAACAATAAAACCCTCAAGTTGCCCAGTGGCATGCAGAAAGGATTTAATATTCCTAAAATATTGCCTATATGATTGGCAGAAATTAGTAAAAGAAAGAAAATTGATTTAATAACAAATACTGTGTTGGTTGAAAAGGACTGGTAATGAAGAAAATCACCACATGATGGCTCCAGATACAGAAGCTTTTAAACAGAGTTGTACTTATTGGTCACACAAAAGTGTCACTGTAAAACAAGTCAGCCAGCTCCGTAGCAGCAGCAGCAAAGGAATACAGGAAACAGGTCAACCAATTCTGATCCTGGGAATACAGAGGTCACATGCTTTTCACTGCTTTCTCTGGGTCACCTACTGTGCTAAAATGCGGGTCACTGCCCTCACCTGTGGCTTGGAGTAACTTCTTTAGAGGGTGCCCAAGAGGAAATTCGAGATTGCTGAATGGAATACAACAAGGAAAATGATGGAAACACACTTATTTAGAGTCACAGCAATAAGTGGAATGAAGCAGCTGTCTCCCATTTACTCATTCAAAGCCCTCATCAGGGTAAAAAGGCTGTGAGCAAATTAACTTAAATGCAAAGGATTAAAAGGCCATAATGAATTACCATGCGTAAGTGCACTGTTACCATGCACCTAGCCTCGACGACATCCCATAGCACTGTAAAGCAGATTAATCAGTGATAAATCACTGGCAAGGAGCGGGCATTGCCAGGAGCATCCGAGGGAGATTTAAGCACCTCCAGGGAGCAGAAGAGGCTGTTTGCATGGGCAGGGTGCAAAGGTAAGGCACGAAACTTAGGGAGTGAGTCATCACTCATCAAACTAGAAGAGGATTAACTATGGCTTCAACTCAGTCAAAAGCCACTGGGAAAAGGAACTTGATGACCCAGATGGACCTCAGACAACCAAAGCTAACTGGAGCAGCCCAACCTGTTCCACAAATGAAGAAATTAACAACTAGTTCAACCAAGAAAAGGTGGCAGGTGATAGCAGGGGGTGATTCCACTTCATGAGGTACAGAGGCACTCATCTGTTGGCCTGACCCACTCTCACAGGAGGTGTGCAGCCTTCCAGGAGCCTGGATCTGGGATGTTACCGAGAAGCTCCCAAGCCTACGCAAACACAGACTATTACCCACTATTAGTGTTCCATGTGGGAGCCAGTGATACAGCTGGCACCAGTCTGGGAAGCATTAAGAGGGACTACAGAGCCCTGGGCGAGATAGTAAAGGGCACTGGAGTTCAAGCAGTTTTTTCATGAATCCTCCAGGCCAAAGGAGAGGGACTTGACATATCCAGACAAATCTGGCAAGTCAACAAATAGCTAGAGCAATGGTGCCCTAGTCAGGGTTTTGGTTACTCAGACTCATGGGACTCACTTTGCCAAGACTGGTTTACTGGGGGATGATGGGATCCATTTGACAAAGAAAGAAAAAAGTATCTTTGGTGTCATACTGGACCTTGTGCTCATCAAGAGAAAGGAGCTGTGGGGAATGTAGTGGTTCAAGGCAGCTTTGGCTGCAGTGACCAGGTGATGCTGTTTATGATCCTGAGGAGAGCGAGGAGGGCAGGCAGCAAGCTCACTGCCCTGGACTTCAGGAGAGCAGACTTCAGCCTCTTCAAGGACCTATTTGGTAGAGTCCCGTTGGATAGAGCCCTGGAAGGCAGAGGGGTTCAAGAATGCTGGCTGAATTTCAAGGATCACCTCCTCCAAGCTTGGGAGCAACGCATCCCAACAAGGAGGAAATTGGGCAAAAATGCCAGAAGGCCTCCATGCATAGATAAGGAGCTGCTGCCCAAACTCAGAGTGAAAAGAGAAGCTTACAGGAAGTGGACATAAAATCCTATCAGGGTTTTATCAGGGTTTCAGAAAACCTNGCTTCTATAGATATGTTGCAAGCAAGAGAAAGACCGGGGTAATGTGGGCCCTCTCCAGAAGGAAAAGGGAGACCTGACTACCCTGGACAAGGAGGAGGCTGGGGTTCTCAATGACTTCTGTGCCTCTGTCTTCAATGGCAAGTGCTCGAGCCACACCACCCAAGTTGAGAAAGGCAGATGCAGGGACTGGGAGGATGAAGATCCTGAGCCCCTGTAGGAGAGGATCAGGTTTGAGACCATCTAAGGAACCTGAATGTGCACAAGTCCATGGGNAAGCGAAAAAAGAAGCTTTCAGAAAGTGGAAACAAGGACAGAGGGCCTGAAACAAAGAGGAAAATTGTACAGGAAGCTAGGGACAAGGTTCGACAAGCCAAGGCCCAGTTAGATCTGTGTCTGGCCAGGGATATTAAGGATAATGGGAAGGGCTTCTATAGATATGTTGCAAGCAAGAGAAAGACTGGGGTAATGTGGGCCCTCTCCAGAAGGAAAAGGGAGACCTGACTACCCTGGACAAGGAGGAGGCTGGGGTTCTCAATGACTTCTGTGCCTCTGTCTTCAATGGCAAGTGCTCGAGCCACACCACCCAAGTTGAGAAAGGCAGATGCAGGGACTGGGAGGATGAAGATCCTGAGCCCCTGTAGGAGAGGATCAGGTTTGAGACCATCTAAGGAACCTGAATGTGCACAAGTCCATGGGACCCAACGAGGTTCATCTGTGGGTCCTGAGGGAGGATGGCAAAGTTGCTGAGCCACGATCCATCATTTCTGAAAAATCATGGCAGTCAGGTGAAGTCCCTGATGACTGGAAAAAGGGAAATATAATCCCCATTTTTAAAAGGGGGAAAGTGGAAGACCCAGGGAACTACAGACCAGTCAGTTTCACCTCTGTGCCAGGCAAGGTCACAGAACAGATTCTACTGGAAACTATGCTAAGGCACCTGGCTAACAAAGACGTGACTGGTAACGGCCAAAATGGTTTTACAAGGGGAAAATCATGCCTAACAAACTTGGTGACCTTCTATGACATGGCTACAGCACTGGTGGACAGGGGCAGAGCAACTGACATTGTTTACCTGGACTTAATGCAAAGTGTTTCCTCCTGCACAGCATCCTTGTCCCCAGATTGGAGAGACAGGGATTTGATGGCTGGACCACTCGGTGGATAGAGAACTGTCTGGATAGCCACACACGAAGAGCTGTGGTCAATGGCTCCACATGGAGACCAGTGATGAGTGGTGTCCCTCAGAGACTGGTACTGGGGCTGATGCTATTCAACATCTTTGTTGGCAATGTGGGTAGGGGGACCAGGTGCACCCTCAGCAGATTTGCTGACAACACCAAGCTCTGTGGTGCAGTTGACACTATGGAGGAAAGGGATAACACCATCCAGGGGCTGATGTAAACCTCATGAAGTTCAACACAGCAAAGCGCAAGGTCCTACACCTGGGCCAGGGCAAACCCAGACACACCAAAGGGTTGGGCAGAGAAGAGATTGAGAGCAGCCCTGAGGAGAAAGACTTGGGGCTGACAGGTGATGAAAAACTCCACNACTGGTACTGGGGCTGATGCTATTCAACATCTTTGTTGGCAATGTGGGTAGGGGGACCAGGTGCACCCTCAGCAGATTTGCTGACAACACCAAGCTCTGTGGTGCAGTTGACACTATGGAGGAAAGGGATAACACCATCCAGGGGCTGATGTAAACCTCATGAAGTTCAACACAGCAAAGCGCAAGGTCCTACACCTGGGCCAGGGCAAACCCAGACACACCAAAGGGTTGGGCAGAGAAGAGATTGAGAGCAGCCCTGAGGAGAAAGACTTGGGGCTGAC
Source organism: Edolisoma coerulescens (assembly GCA_013397115.1). NCBI lineage: Eukaryota > Metazoa > Chordata > Aves > Passeriformes > Campephagidae > Edolisoma > Edolisoma coerulescens. Next base: position 99,728 of record VWZW01000429.1, read on the forward strand.
AGGTGATGAAAAACTCCACATGAGTCAGCTGTGTGTGCTCACAGCCCAGAAAGCCAATCGAATCCTGGGCTCCATCATAAGGAGTGTGGCCAGCAGGTCAAAGGTGGTGATTCTGCCCCTCTACTCTGCTCACATGAGATCCCACCTGGAGTACTGTGCACAGTTCTGGTGTCCCCAGTATGAAAATAACATGAAACTGTTGGAGCAAGTCCAGAGGAGGGCCATGAAGCTTCTAAGATGACTGGAGCACCTCCTCTATGAAGACAGGCTGAGAAAGCTGGGGCTGTTCAGCCTGGAGAAGAGAAGGTAGCATGGAGACCTCATGGCATCCTTCCAATACCTGAAAGGGACTCTTCATCAGGAACTGTAGTGACAGGGCAAGGAGCAACGGGTACAAATTGAAAGAGGGGAAATTTAGGTTAAATATTAGGAAGAAATTTTTTACTGCAAGTGTGGTGAGACAGTGGAACAGGTTGTCCAAGGAGATTGTGGATGCCCCAACCCTGGCAGTGTTCAAGGCCACGTTGCATAAGGCCTTGAGCAACCTGGTCTACTGGGAGGTGTCCCTGCCCATGGCAGGCAGGGTTGGGTCTAGATGATCTTTAAGGTCCATTCCAACCTCTCAACATTTTGTGATTCTATGAAATAGTAAGCTGTCTTTCGGAACCTCAACTTCTACAGCTCTGAGCAGCAAACAAAAAGAACCCCTCTCTCCCAGGTTATTTGTTCATAAATTATCAACTAGGAGGTTTCCTGTACCCTTTTTCAGGACACATGATGCAAAACAGAAACACAGTTTTGAAACACACAGTTCTTTTTCTCTGACAGATGGCCTCCCCAACCCCTATTCCAACACCTACTGCAGAGGAAAGACATCACACAGGTGTCCAGAGTAAGAGCTCTCGTGGCAGAAATGAAAGGCACTTTCCTTCCAGCTGTTTATAACACTTCACAGACATCTCTGGTTGTGCTCTGGTAAATCCATCACACCATGATAAATTACTACCTCCCTAAGATCCTGCATGGTGAGGCTTGTGCTGTTAACTACTAAGGCAGACATGCATTTCTGCAGCACAGCCAATGTATTATTGTTTCATTGTGTTGGTCCTCCTTTCCCTTCAGAAGAACTTTCAAGAAAATCAGTGGATACAGTGGGGGATGAATCCTGCCATGAGGTTTCATTATGCTTTGTTAGACTGCAGGAACAAGCTAGATGTTTTGTTAGAACTCACCAAAGAGGAACTGAGAAACTGGCAGGTAGTACACTGGATGCTGAAGCAGTGAAACCCAAAATCCAGTTCCACCCATCTTAATTAAACTTCATGAACTACTTCAGGGACAACCAGAGCACATGGACAGCATAGAGAGCAGACTTCCCTCCACATTGCTGAAATTTCAGGTAAAGCTATGCAGTATGTAGTTACTGGTGACAACTCCTAACATTTTACTCTACAGAGCAAGAATCCCACAAGAAGTACTCTTCTGCCCCTTGGAGTTCAGCTAACTCAGCTGGACAAGGCACACAGAGTGGTCTTGCTGGCATTCTGGTATCTTTGCAACACTGCTGGGGACCAGAAAGAAATGGGTTGAGCCTATGGCTAAGGGCAGCACTGGATACACTGCACTGTACGAAGAAATTTAGAGTGGAGTGGCAAGAGCCAAGAGAATGTTCTTTGCCTGAACTATAAGCTGCATAATAATGCAATTGTGTTGAACAACAGCCTATAAAATATTCAGTGGGTATCTCTTTCACTGACCTGACAAAAATGTATAGCTCAGGGCCCAGAGCTTCACTCTGACATCTCAAAATTTTCCACTAGGAAACTGGTGAAAATTAATACCAAACAGCAAGTGCTTGCTGCCATTACAGCATTCAGAAAAAAAACATGAGAAAGACTCCTACAACACTGAAGGACCTCACTGAGGCTTTGTTTCAGGTAATCCACAGGCAACAAAGCCAGATTCAAGTTCACCAGGAGTCCTCAGCAAAGAGCACACTAATATCAAAAACTACCTGGGTGCTGGCTCAGTTTAGGATTCGGTTACCTGAAGCCTTGAGTTGGGCTTTACAACCAGCAAGATTTTGCATTTGGACAAAGGCTACAAGAAAAGTGGATTTGCCTCCTTGGTCTGCTACCACTGGCTGTCCAGTTTAGCCCAAGAGTCACAACATACTAATGCAAATAAACTCCAATTTCAACTGATTTTTCCAGGAATTTTGAAGCCGTTGACCAATTCAGTCTAACCATGGTATACATATAGAGGTTCCTTTCAGCAAGGCAAGGAAGGCTTAAGTTAGTTTCTATTCATGGCTAGTAGTCACATCTTCACAAAACATCACGCTCCCAAAAAGGCACAGGTCTCTGCACAAGGTCCCTCTGAATCAACCAAAAATTAAGTTGAATAGAATAGGGGAAAGAAAGAGTTAAGTTCCACGGAATTCAAGCCCAAAGTTCATCTAAGATGATGAATTTTACCTCTCTGAAGAGGACAAAAATGACAGGGGCACATCAGTAACCATGCTTTAACTGAACTTTTTAATGGGGATGGATACAATTAATACACTGTAAGCCAGTTAACAATTTTCATAGAATTCTTATTACTTTAGTGAATAAATTAATGGTCAGCTGGACAAAACCCCAAGGAAGGAGTAAAGATACTAGAAATCCCTTGAGGAGCTCTTCCACTGCTAGTTGCTGTCATCATTGATACACACCCAAAACTGTATTGCTATGATTCTTCTGTTTCTCCAAATGCCTCCCACTGCAGTACCTGCAGTATTTCCATTACTAACTCATTTAATGACTTATAGCCCATTATCAGAGGGGCAGCTCTTTGGTAAAGGTGTGGCAAAAGATTCTTTGCTTTCTGTCAATGCTCGTGGCTGATGGACAAAAACACTGAACCTGACACCTTGGTTTGCCGCTGCCCTCACAAACCCACTATTTGCAGTCATGGTGATGGCTTTTAAAGTGTCTCCTGTCCCAAAAATGGTTAGAGAGCGGCTGTTGATTTTTGAACTAGCCACTAGTCCTAAGGCACGGTCAGATGGCTGATCTGGCACCACGTTAATTCTTTTAACAAGCAATGCAGCTCGCTCTTTCTCCCCAGGTCCTCCCAGCGTTTCCAAGATGGACTGAAAATCTCTGACAGCAGATTCACAGGCAAAGAGCTCTTTTCCCTCCATGAACTCCTTCAGCTGAGGCAGGACTCTCTCCCTTCTTTCTTGGGCTGCTTGCTCTGTCAGCACTTTTTCTTTGAAGACGAAGTAGCAGCCACCATAGCTCAGCGCAGAGACGTAGGTTATTAAGGTAGTGATGTCCAAATTAACTCTATTGCAGATGTTCACTTTGATCTGCGTAGGGAAAGCAATGCTGGCCACTAAATTCTCCCGATCTACTCTGGTCACCTGCAGGAGTTCAGGGCCTTCTTCATCTGATTCACCAGCGTTGAGATGCTCGTTTTCTGCAGATGGTTCTACCAGTGAGTTCACAGCAACGATGTCTCCTCTCACAGATATTCCCATCTCCTTGAGCCTCTCTGCCATAGGACTGGACACGCTATTGTAGAATGCAAAGATGATGTGGGGATTGCTGTACTCCACTGGCTGCTGACGGCTTGCTTGCAGGAAGTCCTCTGCCTGCTCAATGACGCTTTTGTCACCATACTGGCCTCTTCCCAGCCAGATGTTATGCAGGGCCTCAGCTTTACGACCAATGGCCTTCACCCACGTGTGACCTCCGTTTGCAACAACGTCTACCACCAGAGTCTGTTTGTCTCCAAACCTGTCCTCATAAGCAAAGACATGGAGGACACTGACAACATCCTCCAGGTTCTCTGCTGACTGAATAATGGCTTGGAGGTGGGTAAGGTTTGTACTCTGCAGATGGGATTCTTTAATGGCCACCTTCCCTGCCTCCACCTTGTGTAGGAAGTTTAGTTCAGCCTTCAGTTTGCTACATAGCTTTGCCCCACCTTCTATTCTCCTTTTCTGGGACTTGGAAAGGGCTTCTGCTCTCTTAATCAAGTCTTTGGCAACAGCAATTCTTTCACAAAGCAGCGACTGCACAGACATGTTGGAAACATTATTCCTGTCAAGTGAGAACAAAGGAGAAGATTGTTACTGCATGGCCAAGAACAAAGACACTCAAAACAGTTCTTTCTAACAGTATACACTCGAGTGTTGCAGTAGACTTAGTGCAACAGCTATTGTAAAGCACAAGCAACTGGAACCTCAACACAAAGTCCCAGTGATGAGTTCAATTCCTTTCCTTCACCTTTCAAGATCCAACCTACAGCCTCAGAAGATGCCAGTTCTTAGCTAGGAAGAACAGCAGCACTCAAGTCTCCACACAGACACTGCAAGTTTGTGGTTTCCCCCCGCCCACCACATAAGAGCCCTTCACTCAGCCAGTCACTGAGATGGATGTTAACTCTCACAGCTCATTTGCAAAAGCTGCCATCCAGAGCAAAATTAGAAATACAGTTAATGCCTTAAGCAAATCTTGCCTCTCCGTCTCATCACACCTACCATTAAAATTAAAAGCTACCCACCACGCTTACAGATACCAAGCTTTCAACTTGCACTGTTCAACTCAGTGGATGAACCCCTCAAGAGGGTGGTGAAGCACTGAGACAGGTTGCCCAGAGAAGTTGTGGATGCCCCATCCCTGGAAGTGGTCAAGGTCAAGGTCAGGTTGGATGGGGCTTGGAGCAATCTGGTCTAGTAAAAGGTACCATAGTAAAAGATGTCCCAGCCCACAGCAGGGGGGTTGGAACTAGATGATCTTTAATGTCCCTTCCAACCCAAACCATTGAGTTTCTATTACACAACCTTGTGACAGACTATGATTCAGAGCTCTAGTGTTAGGACAATCTTGAAATTGCTATGTTTTCTAATTCTACTATGAGATGTACTGGGTTGTATCTGATAAATCTATTCTTTCACATCAGTATTACTTTAGTAGACCTTCCTTGAGGAAAGTATGATAGGAATTCCTTCACTGAATATGTCTTTGAAAAATGTAGGATTCATACACACCAAACAATAGCGTATTTAAGACAGTAACCGCTATGAACAGTGAAATTAATCAATTTTGACTCCCAAGTATAAACACTGTAATTTTTCCTATAATTCTTACCTAACCTGCATGTTCAAGTAAACTGGTATTAAAGGACAAGATAAATGAAACTCCACCTGAAAAGGAGCAACAGGACACAGCCTGGTCCTACAACAGGGTCTACCAGTGCAACTCAGGGGCCTGCCTTCAAACAGTGGGAACCTCCCCGGCCCCATGTCCAGGTGGAAACACGGCCAGCATTAACTGCTACTGGCCTGGTCCACATCCAGCATCAGCAACATCTCCTCCTCCTTCTTCACGTCCAAGAATCCTGATGCCTTCCGACACAACCTACTAACTCTCTTCAGGGTCCCAGGAGCCCAGAGAAATCAGCCTTTCCACCTCAAAGTCTTCGCCACTGCCACAAGCTTATCCTTGCATGTAATGCAATGAGTAAAACCTCAAGATTAGAAATGGGGCACCTCTCCCCCCAGCAGCTACAACTCCTACATACACACACACACATACATGCAAAGGCCTAAAGACAGACCGTAAATCAAGGGTTGCAGTGACAATAAAACCACAGACTCAACTACTTTTTCAGCACAACAACTGCGCGGTGGCGCCACTATCAACCACAAGGTCACACACGAGCCCTTGCCTTCGCCCCAGGGCCCGATGTCCCCTGGGCGAGGACCGGCGGTAGCGGCAGCCCCTCCCGCCTGCGGCCCGGCCCTCTCCTCCCGCCGCTCCGCCATCACGTGTTCGCCGCGCCGGGGAGGCCGCGGCGCCATCTCGGGTGAGGGCATGCCGCCCTCAGCGCTCGCCCCCAGCCCGGCCCGGCCCCCCGGCCGCCCCGCGGCTTCGCCCTCCGCCCACACACCGGCCCCGGCGGAGTGGGTGGGTGCGGGACGCCGGCCGTTGTCACTCCTGTTCTCCTTGTCGCCCAGTCACTGTCGGGACGCGATAGGCCCGNNGCCCGGGCCCGCCTCGCCTCTCCGGGGGCTCTCGGCCCCGCTCCCTCACCCGGGGCCGCCGCCTTTCTACAGCCCCCGCAGCCCGTACTCACAGCCCGGCGGCCACGGCCCTCGCCCCGGGCTGGCGTGGCGTGTCGTGGCTCGGCCCAGCCGGGCACCTCCCTCGGCGCCGCCGGGCGGGGACAGCCGCACCCCCCGCCTCGCTCCGCCGCCCCAGCCCGCCCGGCCTGGCTCTGTTCCCCGGCGTGCCCGCTGGTTATCGCGAAAACCCTTCAAGGGCGAAATGCATTACATCGGGTCAGACGCAATCACAGAATATTCTGAGTTGGAAGGAACTCACAAGGATCGTTGCGTTCAACTCCTGGCTCTGCCCAGGACAGCCGCAAGAGTCACACCATGTGCCTGAGAGTATTGTCCAAATACCACTTGAAATGTGTCAGGCTTGGTGCTGTGACCACTTCCCTGGGCAGCCTGTTCCCGTGCCCAACAACCACCCGCTGGAGGAAGAACCTTTTTCTAATACCCACCCTAAACCTCCCCCACACAACTCCAGGCCGATCCCTTGGGTCCTCTCGTGAGTCACCACAGAGAAGTGGGTCTCTGCCTCTCCTCTTCCCTCATGAGGAAGTTGTAGACTGCAATGAGCTCTCCCCTCAGTCTGCTCCAGCCTGAATAGACCAAGTGATCCCAGCTGGTCCTCATACAGCTTCCCCTCAAGGCCCTTCACCATCTTTGCTGTCCCCCCTTTGGATGCTCTCTAACAGCTTTGTATCTTTCTTATATTGTGGCACCCAAAACTGCACACAATATTCAATGTGAGGCTGCAATAGCACAGAGTACAGTGGGAACAGACAGGCCAGAGACAAGTTAGCCTTGGACTTTTAACTTCTTTGGAGAAGCAAGAGCCACGGCTCCATGCATGTCGGATCGGGGCACATTGGGCCCACTATGTTTGGACAAAAGGGGCTGTACTAAACCATTCTGTGAAAATGTGAGCAAGTGTTGCCAGTATTTGCCCCAAGTTGCTGCCTGCCTCCACAGAGCAGACATAGCTGTGGTCTCACTCCCCTCCATGCAGCAAGACTTCCTAACAGCATGGGAGAGACTTGGCTTCTGATTGCTGGTTCTTGCAGGGAGAGATGATCTCTGCTTGTCTGAATGATTTCACAGGATCTGGAAAGCAATAGTAAGCCAAAGCAAGTTGTAAGGGGCTTACTGCACCTCTAGCTCCTTTACTGTGGGTGACAGCACACTGAAACAGGCTGCCTGGAGAGGTTGTGGGGTCTTCCTCACTGGAGCTATTCAGAACCAGAACCATCTGGCCAATCTTGTGCTCTGTGCTCCAACATGATCCTACTTGAGCAGGAAGGCTGGACCAGATGACCCATTACGGGCCCTGTCAACCTGACCCATTCTGTGACTTATAACTTCCTGAAATGATAACACTGTTCTCAGATCCCGATCCTACTAGTTAAATAAAGCCCAGTTCTCATTGGAGTAACACTATGCCCAGGACCTTGGAGCAGATCCTTTTCCAGGACAAGCAAATCAACATTACATGCTTCAACAGTGTCTTTTTCTTCTTTCAGATGACTGCATTAGTAGGAAAAAATTAAATGACACAAAGTCATAATTCACAGCGAGCTGAAGTAATCAAGCCTGCAATTTGTCATTTCTCATAAAGGAACAGTGTTTGTCTGTCTTATTGCACTTTGACCCCTTTATGCAGTTTTTACAAAACATAAAAAAAAAAGTTAATCTCACATAACTAAAGGGTGCACTTTTTGAAAATTACCACAATCACCATATAATTTGCTATCCCACTGCACCAGTATCTCTCACTCCTAAAGTAATTTTAAGAAATATATATTCAAGTTAAAATTAGTATCTCCTTAAATAATAAAGATTTCAAATTGAAAAATACATTACTTAGTTCTCAGCAGTTTCAAGATTTCCCTTTAAATACGAGATAAAATTTAGCTACTATTCTAGACATGCAATTAAAAAAAGAACCCCACACTTAAAATCATATCACCTTCCCCATCAGAACAGCAGAATATCAAGCCCTATCTGACTACTACTAAGAAAATTATCTAATACTCTAAATAAAGCCTGAATTCAAAATATTATGCATATTCTTTCCAAATTACACCAAGTGCCATGAACTCTGATCCACTGCAGGGTTTAAGTATTACCAGGGAGCTTTGGGACTCTGTTCTTAACAGTTTAAAAACAGTCACCAGCTTGGCTCATCAAAGTGAAAACCACTGGCAATAGGCCATAGAGACCTTCTCATCTCCTTTAACACAAAACAAGGAGCAGTTTACCATGGTTTGAAACTTGCTTTGGTTTCAACTACCCTTCATAGGGTGTTCTTTGCGTATCAACTGTTTCTAGTAGCAGAGACAACTAAACCACTGCGGTTCATTTCTGAAGTACCTAAACACATTCTTCCATGTAGAAAACTCTTAGGATTTATATAGCATTAAAAAAACTAAATGTGCATAAATATTCTAAATCGAAGATGCAGCAATATAAAGCCTTCCGTTTCAGATCTGAGTTATTTTATTTTCTCTAGAATAAGAATCAGAGTATGGCCTGGTTTTCAGAGTGAAATACTCAAAAAGTGATCTGGTGGAACTCTTAATGAACCATTTGGACAGAGTTTTTATTTCTGACATTAAGAAATAAAACTTCATTTATGGCATGCTTCAGAAATTCTTATTCACCTGATGATAACATAAACCATCAGAAGACAGACATTGGAAAGCACAGGTCAATCAGCTTATACACTACTTTCTACTCATATTTTGTATTTTCTTCATTAGTTATGGCTGGCTGACATGTGACCTGCCAGGCTGCTCCCCTACATCCTCAGCCTTATGTACAAGCAGAGTGACCCAGCTATTGCTCCCAGTTCATTATCGACATTTTAACAATAGGATTGCTTTAAAAAATATAAAATCTGAAAACAATAACTGAAATGGCTGCAGACCAGATTACTTCTGCTGTATATTTATCCTGTTTCTTTTGTGGTAAGTGTAGGTTTTTATGACTTGAATGACTCTACACATGTAACAAATACATACCGCTCCACACAACGATATCTGTAAAAGTTATGATGCATAAATTAAATGCTCTTTTCATTACATCTTTAGAATTATCTTGCAAGTTGGAAAACCCTTCAGCACAATTCAAGGGATAAAGTAATTACATTACATACTCTCATTCTGTTTTGTAACTCCCATTGATTTTTATTGATGGTGATAAATGCATTTAGTTTGCAGTAAGAGTTACTACTTCTACTTTTTCTAACAATATTTCAAGGTTGAAATAGTGCAATTTCTAGGGCCAAGAAAATAACTCAAGTAAAACAAGTTCTTGTGACACAAAGACCAGAAGGGTCAAAAGCAGAGAGGCTCAAGCAGATCACAGTACACCCCTGAAATGGAAGACTTTTCTGCCCCTTTGTGAAAGTACATGATCTTTTACACCATAAAACCATTTCTGGAAATTAATTAACATTTAAACAATATTCCAAAGTGAAAAAATTATCCTATCACTCAACATCCAAATTTTTGAAAAGAAGGCCGAACGTAAGTTCATCGTGGCTGTATGTGAAAAATCGTTTCCTCAACAATAAGGACACTGAAATCTAAGCTTTATGTGGATAAACAAGCTAGGATTAAAAAGACACACAGACACCTTCCCCCAAAACAGTGGCCTTTGATTTTATTATTTAGCCTTTTTTAAGCTGTCACTAGAACTTTACATTTTGTACAGTATTTGTGTATCAAGGGAAAGAATTATCTTTAACAAGATTCCGTGTATTACAATATCAAGGACCGTTGTATTTGCACCCATGATGTTTAAAAAATCTCTCAGACAAACCATGTAGAAATAAGTATGCAAAAACGGCAAAGAAAAACATTTAAGTAGCCAAAATTAAAAAGACCTTTGTGTGAACCACACAGTCTAGCTCGGTTTCTACTAGGCTATTGCAGCCAAGTAGTCCTTAACCTCAGTTGGAGTGAGCCTCCTAAAACCAGCTTCATTACAGATACCAACTTCAATGTTGTCTTCTGTCATTTGTCCTTCAAAGCTCTCCTATAAAAAAAATACAGTTCAGTGAATCATATCAATGAAGACATAAGAAATTTCTTTCTTAAATATTTTGCTGACCTTTAGTGTTAAGATAGCTGTATGAATGGCATCTTCAAGCTCCAAATCTTCATTGTATCTGTAAACAGACAGTCATTTATTTCAACATAGGACAAAAACCTTTACAAATTTTAATAATCCTGGAGTCTCTAAAAACCCCAAAACTACTAAAATCTTTCTCACACAAGTATTATTTGTAAGCACTGTAACATTAATAGTCCAAGATATTATTTGTTAAAAAAAAATCCCTATGTTTCCTACTGACACTGTATATAACATTGCTGCAAATATGTTGAATATAATGTTTATTGCACTGAAGTAATTCTACATAAACACAAAGGTTGGAGTTTAAATAAATCAAACTTCCTGTGCATGTGTAAATAAGTACACTGGAAGCATCACATCTAAAGTATTTGAAAACTTTGTTCTGACAATTTAAAAAGTGTGCATTTTTTGTAATCTGGTTGTTTTACATGGAACCTGAACAAAACACAGTATCCTTTCAGAGAAGTATCAAAGACATTACCTTTTCTCAAGAAATGTTTTCCCATTGACGTAATTTTTTCCCATTGCTGTTGCTTTCCATGCAAAATAAGCTCCCTGTAAAAGCAACAATCTATTGATTGAACTGTTTTGTGTAACTTAGTGAAACACTGTGTATTCAATTACTTGGTAAAAAAGTACAGAAGCAATTATGAAAAAACGGAGTGTTCTGAGACTACAGGAGGCAATTTTGGATCATATTCAGACTAATTTTATATGGGAACGTATGCTGTGAAACTGTACAAAACGGGTATAGGGCCCCACCTATTTTCATCCTCGCAGTACTTTGAGAGATGAATTTAATAAGTCATTAGCATAGTTTTGATTTGGGATTCCTTAAACAGAAACAGTACGTTTGCCTTTGAGAAAGTGTATGTACACTCAAATCCTCACTGAGGCTCACTCCACATATTCTTCTTTTTGAAGATAAAGTAATGTAAGTGACTTGTTGCAAATCAGCCATCTGATCTATGTTCACTACTACCAAGATACTTCTATTCCCTCCTCTGGCATGAAGACCATCAGCAGTTCTACACCTCAATCAAACTGCCTTAAACAAGGCATCTGCATTTTACATTTTACACTGGAGCATCAGGTAGTAATTCAAACTGCTGAAAGTTGCAATGATCACTACAATGACCTCATTTTTTCATCTGAAGCACTGCACTCCCACATGCATCAAAGAGTAGTTTTTCCGAAGTCCAGTGCAAACCCAGCAAATAAACTCATTTAAATTAACCACGGTCATTAAATACCAAAGCACATGCATTACATTTTACAATGCAACAGGTTTTGGCTTAACTTCCGTGCAGTTTGGAGCAGTATAAGCAGTCAACTTCTTTTTTCCTAGTAGCTGTTGCAGAATGCCATTTGTGCTGGCACTATCAACTAGGTGGAAAGGTATGAAAAGGGATGATCTCCCTCAGAAACAGCCGCCAGCCCTCAACCAGTACAGGAACATGTAAGCACAAAATGATGCAGGCTTGCTCCAAGCACCTACTGAAATGACCCATTTTGACTTCTGAAGTTACGTTAAGGTATCTTCCATTCTAGCTCTGTACTATTATTCTCATCACAGAAAGTACTTCATGAGCATATGCAAAGTTTCACTTTTTATCAAAGCAGCAGAACTTACAAGTATAAGATACTTACAGATGGATCCGACTGAAATAAATATGGCCGCCCTTCGTTCCAGCCACATATTAGCAGTGATACACCAAAGGGACGAACACCACTACAGGCAAACAAAAAATAATAAATTATCCAGTGAAAGTCAAAGGTGGCTAATTGTTTCAGACGTGTTTGCCTTCTCCCCAGACCAGGGCTGTGATGAGGAATGACGAGTAAACCAACAGAACAAAACCAAAAGTGTCCTGCCTTGGCTGACGTGGTTGTGTGCAAGATATGGAGACCTATTCTCACCCACTGCTAGTCAGTGCTCCTCCTGTTAGCCCACTTTCTGTGCACATTGTCCACTGAAAAACTGCCTTTTCCACAAAAGCTGCAATCACTGGGTAGCTGTTACTCATGACATTTAAGCAACACAATCTTTCTAAGCAACTCTGCAATTCCAGCACGTACCCAGACTGCGTGTACTCCTGCATCACAGAAGCAATTCTCTGTACTAGCTGAGCTGTTGGAATGGGCTCATGATAAACCAAGTAATACTGCTGGGCCAGCTTCCGAGCTCTGTGCACAAGTACTCTGAAAACAAAGACAAAAGTACTATGTCAAAAAATTCCAACTACAACTGAAAACTCATAATAATAAATATCTGTTCAGGAGCTGTACATCTGGCATAACATCAATGTAAGAACACAGACTGTGCTGAGTTATCTTTGTCAACCAAGTAATTGCTGAAATATTTAAAGTGAAAGTAAGGTTGAATTACACTGCTTTCATTCTTTAGATACAAGGTTATTTGACAAGTTAATGAATATATTAAGAAAAACTTCAAGTGAATGTCATTTACAGTGCAATACAATATAGTATTATGACATACACTTAAAAAGAAACAGCTAATTGCTACCTGTTACTTATACTTCTTTTGTGAATATGCATCTAAATGCTAATCAAACAAATGTTTTAATACCTGTAATCTGGACCCATACCACTGTACACTAAACCTATATGTTTGGTAATTGGTTCTACTTTGTGGACACTCCTTTCATCATACAGGATGGATTTCTGCTTCTTCTCAGTTGCCAACACCACTCCATTTGCAGCTGGAAAGGAATAAAAAATTTCTTTAAATATTAAACTAAAATTAGCAGTCAAAACACAGAACAAGCTTATTAAACTGTAAAAATTTTCTTCCCCTCTTTTTAAAAGCCATTCAAGCTTACAATCCTGTCAAAGAGAGATACTTTGATGAATACACCCAACACACTGTTTCTTTTTTTAAATAACCATACAGCTCCCATAATCCCATTCTAAAGATTCTGAGTAGCATTAATAATTGAGCAATCTACGTAACTTTTTTTGTGTGCTATGTCTATATATAAGGACAGGAACACTCAAAAAACCCCCAAAACCAAACATCTACTTCTATCAGCTGAATGTCTCCAAAATCACCCAAAAAAAGAACCCCAGGAAACACTAAACCTACTAAAACATGTGAAAATCCACTGAAAGAGTAACAAAATATGTAACAGAAAGGAAGATAAAGAAGGATCCAATGCAAAGGAGCTAGTACATGATCCAAACTGGTTTAGTTCTCTCAAAAAATATTCAAAATCCCAAATCCTTCAGTAAAATATCTTCAGGACATACCTTTAATCCCAACCGATGGAGCTCCTGCAGCTACTGCGGCCAGAGCATACTCAATCTGAACAAGCTTTCCAGAAGGACTAAAAAGGAAGATGCAAAATAAAGTTTTCCACTCAGTGAGGAAAATCTTCAGGATGTGTCATGACTTTCTACTGAAATTACATTGTATGTGTGGTTTACAAAAGCTTTCAAGACACTGATGTTCACTGCTGAAAGGAACCAGCAAAACACAGCTATGCTTTTTGACTGACAAGCACACGAGGTCAATGGCACAAGACAGCAACAATTTCCATTCCATTCCCAGGTATTCCTGCATTTTGTTTTGACAATCCACATTATTCTGGTAATGGATGCAGAATCCTCAGAGCAGAGCTGCAGGTGTGAAGCAAAATAAGTTACAAAGTAACTTATTCAGGATGAGGGGGATGGAGGGGTCCATTCTCCATCCCCAGGAAAAAGGACACCAGAGACAGCCACTCACTGGACGAGTGATTTTGCAAGTGAATCTATTCTCTAGGCTGTATTTCAGACACCGCTGCTTTAATAGTTGCGGAAGTAAAATGGGATATTATGTAACTCAGTGCTTAGATGAAGAAAACAAAGCAAGCAATAATCAATCAGTGTAGTCATTTACACACTGAGGAAACAGTGTATAAGGGTGACAAAGTAGTAATTCTGGCTTTTCCACTACAAAATATAACAAATCAGAACAATCATTCCAAGCACGTAATGCTTCTGTAAAATACAAAAAGTTTGTAACTCCCCTAGGAAACCATTTCCAAAAGCTAATAAAGAATTCAATCTACTTGAGCAGAGCAAGCATGTTGGGCTGCTTCCATCCATTAAGAATATTCTTTTCATCATTTTAGGTTGCAAACTGCTTCATTTGCTCAACTACAACAAGCCTTTAGCAATTCCTTTTGCAATTACGCAGTGTGACTCTCCTCTGAGAATAAGGGGGCACTTCAACACAAGCAGCATAAAGATTCTTATGTCCAGTTTTTGTTTTTTACATATGCCACATAGGTCTGAATACCTTAATAGTTTCATTAAAAAAAATGAATGGAAAGCAATTTCCTTTACTCTGAATTAATCTTCAGTTTAGGTATTAGAGCAACACCCCAAGAGACTGCACTCCAATAGCATATTCACTCTGTGCATGTCATCATTCCACATTCACGCTGTGCACAACACCAAGTGCAAGGAGAGCAGCGACTGCCAAGTAGCAGGAAGGAACACAAACTGTTTTAAAACTCATCTGCTTCACTCATTCCCACACCTGCAAAGCTTGATCTGAAGCAAGCTCTCAGGACACCACAGCTCAGCTGTCATCACGCATTTCCAGTTAGCTAAGAACCACAGAATTATTCTCCAGCCTATAGTGTGTGTGTGGTGATCCCGAGTTTGCTAAACCAAGCACTCGCTGTAGGGCCCTACCAGTGTCGAGACAGATCTTAACTTGGCCCTACAGGGGTTCTGTCTCACAGCAACGAGGAGACACAAGCGGCGCCCGCACTGGGGCCCGAGGTCAGCGACAGACACCAGGTGGAATCCAGGACTCTCCCCGCAATCGCCGCTGCCCTTCAGGAAGCTTCTGGGCAGCTGCGTGTCCCCCTCGGGCGCCTGACCCCCGCCGCTCTCCCCACGCCCGTCACTCCTGTGCACGTCCAGCCCCCGCTGCCCCCCAACGCTCGCAGGCCCGATGACTCTGCAAAGCCCCCCCTCGATCCTGCCTCGCCGCCGCCGGCAGACCGCTCCGCTCAGGCTGCGCGCCGTCCTCCCGCTGGCCCCGCAGCCCGCCCGCCTCGGCCCCCGGGCCCACAGCCGCCCCTGCCACGGTACCTGAAAGTGGTGAGGGAGAAGCTGTAGCCGCGCTCCGCCATTTTGGCACCAGCCCCTACACGCCCCGCGCCGGCTCCTCGGCGCAGGCGCGGATGCCGCTCCCGCTCCCAGCGCGAAGGCACAGCGAGCGCGCTGATTGGCGGGGTGGCGACGTGTGCCTGAGCGTGCCGGGTTGCGGTTGGCGGGGAGGCGTGCCGTGAGGCATGCTGGGAGTCGAAGTCGTTCATCCGCCCTCCGCCGCCCCGCCCTTCTGGTATTGAGAGTAATGCTGGGACTTGGAGTTCTGGTGTTGTGTCCTTGCAATGCCTTGACAAGCTGAGGATACTCGGTTTCCCAGAAGGCTCACCGACGGGCGCACCTCCCCTAGGGCTCGGCGGGGCCGCGTGGGACTATGGCGGTGCTGATACTGGTCCGCTCTCCGCTGCCGCGGCTTCGCGTTCTGCTCCAGCGCTGCTGGGGCCGGCTGGAGCGCGGCCTCTGGCCGGCTGTTCTCGGGGGGGAGAGCCCGCCCTGGGGTAGGTCCCGGCCTCTTGTCCGCCCAGCTGAAGGAACTGGACGCGTTCCTGTGTTACCTGCCTTGGCAAGGGTTTGGAGTAGATGATTTCAGAGGTCCCTTCCAATGCCATCGATTCTGTGAGAGGGCGGTGTCGGGGCTGAGGGACTCCTTTTACCTCTGAAGAGCGGAGGGAGAGAGGGCGCGGCCCTGGGGTCAGTGAGGGAGCGGGGCGGGGGCGCCGCTCTGACCTTGCTTCGGGGGTGACGGCAGTATCCGTGTTGTTTCCTCGACCGCAGGTAAAATGGGGCTTGGCTGTAAGGAATTTCTTTCTCACAGAATCACAGATTATGCTGAGTTGGAAGGGGCACACAATGATCATCAAGTCCAGCTCAGCCCTGCCCAGGACATTCCCAATCGTCACACCATGTACCTGAGAGCGTTGTCCAAACGCTTCCTGAACTGTGTCAGGCTTGGAGCTGTGACCACTTCCTTGGGGAGCCTGTTGCAGTGCCCAACCACCATCTGGGTGAAGAACTATTTTCCTTATGTCTGACCTAAACCTCCTTTGACTCAGCTTTCTGCCATTCTCTCGAGTCCTGTCACCGCAGAGAAGAGATCAGTGCTTCCCCTCATGAGGAAGTTGTAGACTGTGATGAGGTCTCCCCTCAATCTCCTCCAGGCTGAACAGACCAAGTGACCTCAGCTGCTCCTTGTGTGGCTTCCCCTCCGGGCCCTTCACCATCCTTGTGGCCCTCCTTTGAATGCTGTATAAGAGCTTTATATCCTTCTTATGTTGTGATGCCCAAAACTGCAGACAGGATTCAAGGGGAGGCTGTACCAGCACAGAGCAGAGTGGGACAAGCACTCCAACTCTTTTTCTTTCTCCTGCAGGACCAGCACTAGCTGTGCAAGGTCGGGCCCTTGTTCCACAAGGGATAAATGACGCCGGTGAGAGCAGCGCCGAGGCACCGAGCCTGCTGGAGAGTGTCCTGTGGATGGCGGCGCCCAAGCAAAGGCGCACCATCGAGGTGAACCGCTGCCGGCGGAGGCATCCCAGCAAGCTCATAGAAATGAAGGTAATCAGCAAAGTCCTCATTTTGGAGAGTCATTGCAGAGGGAAGTACTGACTGTAAAAGCTCTCTGGACTTTGTTTATAAATAAACAAGCTTAAAAGATACTATAATCTTTAAAATCCTTTGTAACAGGTACATTCATCATGTGACAGTAGTCTGAGGTTAAATAAACATGGCACTTGAGGTGCGAGCCAACAAAATGTGAATTTTGGCTGAACAGATGATGTAAATGGAAAAGGCCTACATTTCCTGTGCGTCTAATTGAGTCCATAGGTCTTGTAGTCTTCCAAACGTAAATAGGTATAATGACTTAGATACTGGATTTATAGGCTGTTCTTAGTAGTAAGCATTTGACATAGCAACACATTACAAAAAAATTATGTGGAAGAATACATTTTGAAATGGTAGTTGAATTTCTCTACTATTTCATTTAACATTTTTATTTGTAGTCGTTCCCTGTTTCTTTTTTTGCTGCTGTTCAAATTAAAAAATTTCCTGTTTTCCACTGTCATTTTAGAGGAACATAGATGTTTGTCCTGAGTGTGGAAACTTGAAGCAGAAACACGTCCTTTGTGGCTATTGTTATGCAAAGGTCAAAGAAGAAACTCGACTGATACGGATGGAAATACGTAAGAAGGAAGGAGGACCATTTAATGCTTCAACTGTAGAGACTGTTGTCCTTTACGAAGGAGAAAAGCCCACAGAAAAAGATGCAGGCAAGCGGATCATTGAAAGAGCCGGGAAGCGTCCATCTTGGTTTGTTCAAAATTGATGCTGTAGAATTAATGGTAGCAAAAGCAGTTGCTGCAGGAAGAGAATTCATGATTTTTAAAAATGTTTTTCTTGTTCACTCAGTGTGAACAGAACTCCTCTGAAGTTTTGGGAGGCCTGCTTGAATTTTGTGTCATGCCATACGATTTTACAGTCAGGTGTTGTTTCTCTAGCATGCAGTGGGAGATGCTTCCTAGCAATACAACAAGAGAAATCAGGATCTGCCTTGGTTTTGAGTATCTGCATGCAGTACACTGAACAATTTGTATGCTAATGTTCTATGCTGGTTTTGTAAATAACATCTTTTAAACAAAGCGAAAGCATTCACGGATGTACAATAAAGTTTGTTAAGTGTCCCAGGGAAATTTGCTTTCTGGTTTTGGCTGCTGCTCTTATGGAGGGGAAAAAAATCTTGAAAAGTAGTGTTGATTGGAAACAAAGGATATTTGCAAGGAAAGATGCAGTTATTTGGTTATTTCCTTTGTGTGCATCTCTCCACAATGCTGCTGTTTGAGATAATTGGTGATAATCCTGGGTTCGAGCAAAACAGTGGTTGCCACATAGTATTTGCATTTTTTCTGCACTGGACAAAGGTTGAGTGTTCCTTCCTATTGTCAGTGTACAAGATAATTTTCTATCTTAAAGGGATGTGGAAAGCATGTTTTCCCACCCTTGAAGTACACTTGATTTTTGGAGTAAAAAGCCAAATCGAAATGTAATGACTGTAAATCTGTAAATGTGACAGGGGTAAAGGCTGGCTCTTTGCAGCCACTGCTGTTCAGTAGTCTGGGTGGTCAGTGCGTGCTTGGAAAACCGTGAACGGCTGCAGTGGCTTCGGCTGGAGTCCTGGGTAGAGAGGGGGCAGCTCTGCCTCCGCTCTCCGCTGGTGCCCTTCAGAGGTGCAGTTGCAGCACCTCCCTGGATTTTCACTTTGGTTTGAGCCACACAGCAGCACTACTGCATTAGGGATTTAAGTCTGTTTTCAGTTTTTGTTTGAGATTTCTGTATACACATGGTGCTCTTTGGTATTGTGGCTCAGCCCCCCTAGTTGCTATTTGCTGCCAAAAAATGCAAACCCGCCCCAACCCTGTCTGGGTTGTCCCTCTATTTCCTTGGCACTTCAGTGTACGTGCTCCTTTGCTTCCTGGTTCAGGGAGCTCTGCTGACTTAGAACTGTTCCCTGGCTTTCTACAGCATGGGTTTTTTTTGGTGGGGATCTCCCTGTAGGGATCTTCTGTCAGGGTCAGAAAAGTGCCAGTGTGGACTGTAGGAATATGAAAGTGGAGGACACAGGACCACGCTTTCCACAATAGCCTTCATTTGTAGTTGGCTGAGGTCCTTATGCCTGCTTAAGGAATGGGCTGGTGTGTCCTGGAATGCTTCACTTTTGCTTTCCTTGCTCTGGATCCCATGCTTTGAAGCATAACTAGTAGTAACAGATGTTAGTGGAGATACTACATTTCCTTCATAAAGTAAGGGAATAATGGAAGCTGATAAGTGTAAATTAATGCTATTCAGTTGACAGTATCCAAGCAAACAACATAAGTCCTTTTGATTTGTCCAAACAGGATTTAGTCCAGTCATGCCTATTTTTCGCTTGTTCAGAAGGGAAGCCAATAAAAGGTGTCCAGCAGGATGTGGAGTGGAAAGCTAACTTTTGACAGAGCTGCATGGGATGAGACTGACATACCAGAGGTGAGATTAGCCAAGCAGTAAGGCGGATACATACATGCCTTTCCCACGGGGCAGTGTATTTTAGAGAGAGGTGAGGGTCTTTTTATTTGTCCACATACAGGACCAATTACACCTTGCCAGTTGCACTTAGTTGCTTTTTAGATATTAATAATTGACTGTTCTGTAGGAAAAAAGCTGAATAAGCATCACTTCCTGCAAGATCAAGGTCATTGAATCCTTACGGGTAAGACACCTGCGTGGATGAGCAAGGCGCTTCTGGCAAAACATAAGGAGAAGAAGGAAGTTTATGGAAGCTTGTGAAAAAAGGTGCAGGGTTCTTGGGCACTTAGGAGGGATATAGGAATGTCTTCACAGTATGCAGGAATGTGATCTGGAAGGCTAAGGTCCATTAGGAATTAAATCTGGCAAGAGAGGTCAAGGACAACAACAGGGGCTCCCTCCAGTACACCAATAGCAACAGGAAGATTTGGGAAAACATGGGCCCACCGCTGATGGTGACAAAGGATCCGGAGAAGGTGGAGTTATGGAAGGTCTCTTTTTGCTTCAGTCTTTACTGCTAAGGCACCCCTTAGGAAGCTGTGACTCTGTAGGCAAGTGAGAAAATATGGAGAAAAGATTTTGTGTTGAGGAGGATCAGGTTAGCGTTCTGGGTGTCAAGGCCTTGATAGGATGCACCCTCAAGTGCTGAGGGAGCTGGGACATGGTATTTGTAAGATCATGGAGAGGTACATGAGAACTCAATCTTCAAAAAGTGCAAGAAGGAGGGCAGGATCCAGGGAACTACAAGCCACTTAAGCTCACCTCAGTCTCTGGAAAGGTGATGGAATGGCCTGGTGGTCTCTCTAAGCATGCAGACAAAAAAGAAGGTTATGAGAAGTAATCAACATGGATCCACCAAGGGGAAATCATGTTTGACCAACCATCCTTGTATGATGGAATGACTGGCTGGGTGGATGAGGGAAGAGCAACAGATAATGTCTACCTTGACTTCAGCAAGGCTTTTGACACTGTCTTCCACAACATTCCCATAGGCCAGAACTGGCTGAATGGCAGATCCCAGAGCATTGTGATCATCACCACAGAGTCCAGCTGGAGGCCTGTAGCTGAAGGTGTTCCCTAGGGGTCAGCAGGAGGTCCAGTCTTGTTCAACAAAGATCATTAAGGGGCTGGAGGACAGGCTGAGGGAGCTGGGCCTGTTCAGCCTCGAGAAGAGATGACTGANTAAGCTCACCTCAGTCTCTGGAAAGGTGATGGAATGGCCTGGTGGTCTCTCTAAGCATGCAGACAAAAAAGAAGGTTATGAGAAGTAATTAACATGGATCCACCAAGGGGAAATCATGTTTGACCAACCATCCTTGTATGATGGAATGACTGGCTGGGTGGATGAGGGAAGAGCAACAGATAATGTCTACCTTGACTTCAGCAAGGCTTTTGACACTGTCTTCCACAACATTCCCATAGGCCAGAACTGGCTGAATGGCAGATCCCAGAGCATTGTGATCATCACCACAGAGCCCAGCTGGAGGCCTGTAGCTGAAGGTGTTCCCTAGGGGTCAGCAGGAGGTCCAGTCTTGTTCAACAAAGATCATTAAGGGGCTGGAGGACAGGCTGAGGGAGCTGGGCCTGTTCAGCCTCGAGAAGAGATGACTGAGGGGATCTTGTCAATGCATAAAATGCTCTATGTGAACCTGCTTTGGCAGGAGGTCTGAACTAGGTGATCTTCAGAGGTCCCTTCCAACCCCAACCATTCTGTGATTCATTTCATAGCCATACAGATTATGTTGGTTCTGCATTTATGCAATCCAGATGAGGGGATGCTTGACAATGTTTCATAGTCATTTCTGAGTAATGTGAGGGGAATGGCATTCAGTATTCATGGTGTCTAAAGGAAAAATTTGAACCAGCTGATAATAATGAAGATTTGTATATGTAATTGATGTTAATTTTCCATAGAAGAAATTATCTTCAGTGAGAGTCAGAGCAGTCTTGTTTGAATGACTTTTCCTTCAAAAGAAGAGCAAAGCTCACTTTCATAGCTTTGTCATGTTAACTCTGACAATGTAAAGTTCCATTACTTTCAAAATTGTAAAAAATAAAAATTCCTCTAAAATATGTAGCCTGGTCTGTTACTTGAAATAAGCCCTGTTTATATGTAATTTTAGAAGAAATATAAATTGCAATAGTGTTAATATAGAAACATAGACTTTTGGAAACAGTGTAAATTAAAATTAATAAAAGGCAAGCTGGTTGTTGCAAATGCTGTGCTTTAGAATGCATTTACAAACAGATATTTTATGTGCTGGTAATTTCATTTTGATTCTTTGGGTACCTGCTAGAAGTTGAAATAGATATTCTTTGTCTGAAAATTTCATATGTTTAAATAAATGTGGTATTTGATTACATTTTTTCTTCTATAAGGATTTTATGTAAAAATTAATTTATTTTACATTTTAGAAAGATCCATAAAGATGATGTAATGTCCTAAGATAAAAGGATGCAGGTTGCTAAACAGTTTTGTATGTTACTAAGATCTGCAGACACAGAGGCAATCTCTGGCAGTGATCAATTACAATATCCTTAGAGGCTGATAAACCAAGTTTCTCCTTAATCACCCATTTAGTAAGGAAATGTTAATAAAATGTTTCTGCACAGAGAGTCTTCATCTGTTCTGTTGAAGACACTGTGCCAGCAAGAGCTGGCGTGTGATGTAAGATACCCTCCTTCAAAGCACTAGGTGGCAGAGCAGTGCAGGTTTCGGGCAGGTGCAAAACAAAAGCCTCAAGTGAGATAGGAAACAGTCAGATTCAAAGAATTTGCACCTGTGTTAGCAGAACATCTGCGAAAAGACTGACTTTGATAAATACGAAGAAAAATACAATAATTGTTATGAGATATAAATTATTGTAATTAATTTTTCCACCTAGATTTAATTCAATCTATATGGAGAACTAATACACTGGCTTTTGTGTACATTTATACACTTCACTTTGCTGGGTGAATTATTTGAATTTTCAGTTTTAGCTATCATTTTTCCTTAATTACAGACGGCTTTCCATGTTGTTTTCTATGCCTAATATATTCAGATATTTGACATTTTATTTATGCAGCTAGAAAGTCCCAAAAATAATAGGTCTGATGGCATTCCAGTGAATTTCAAGATATAATTGTCTTGAATTCATAGAGCCATAAGGATCTATTTGTAAACAGCAGACAGGAACTGGATAGAAAAGCAAACCAGTGTAGTGTTTAAAAAATACTAGTTGCTCAGAAGGGAATAGAAGATTTTTTGCCCCATCAAAGTTTTGAAATGGTTTAGGAGCACAGGAGTGATAAAGATTCCTGTGTCTTTAGAACTCATGAATTAGTATTTAAATAAGATATTAACAAAATTCCTTCTTTCACCTGACATGACTGCATCCTGTAATTTATGCTGTGGATGAGGATCAATAAATACGAGATGTTTCCAAATAATTTACCTCAGTCTTAACCTGCCAAAGACTTAAGAATGAGGCCAATGGAAGGAAAGTCATGAAATGAATGAGAAGAAAGTAGACTATGCAGCAGTGATGGATCTAGTTTTGCATACTCCTATGTATATTCGTAGGAGATTCTGTTGAAGTCAGTGGCGTATAATTCAAGGGAGAATTTGTTCCAATGTACTGAAACCCTGGGCATATAGATGTATGCAGGTATATATATTTTTAATGCAGAGCATGTACCCGGGAAACTACTGCTGGGTACCAAACATTTGGTTTACAGCTGAAAACTAAGATTGCCTTTGATTAATGTAGTAAATTGAGTCTAATCAGTTGATGTCTTTCAAACATCCTATATTTCAGTTTTCACTGGTTGAGGACAATACACAGAAGAGAGTTTATAGGATTTCTTTCATATTTTAAAGTGCTGGATAAGCCAGATGAAAAAGAAACCTGAAACTGGATCAGAAGACCCAAAACAAAGCTTTTGTGGCATTGTCAACATAGAAAATTTGGCAGGGAGTTCTCTGGATTGAACTGCTGAATCCTGCGATTTTTTTTTTTTTTTTTTTTTAAATAAAGCAAATTTCCTGGTTTTAAGAGGGTGGTCAAAAATGAAGAAGCAAAGATTTGGAAAAGCACTCAGCAGAAATCCAGTCCTAGCTTATAATTTTCTAGTGTGCCCTACCTTATAAACCAATCCTAAGATATGAAAAGTTGGGATATATTTATCCAAATACACAAGTATGTGATGGTTTCCTTTGGTTTCTTCAAAGGGTACAGACTCTTTTTTATACAAGATGATTCTGATGGAGTTGTTCCCACTAAACAATCATACAGAAATGTTCTGACATGTCCTGGATGTAAGATAGATTAACACTTTATGTGTCCTAAATTTGGAATCAGCTCACCAAGGCTCAAGAGGAACAGGCACCATAAATGCAGCGTGTCATGGTGTAGGAAGGAAAATGAGCCCTTCCTTACAGGGCTGCCAGCTTTTACATCCATTCCCAAGGTATGCTAAAGCTGTTTCTATTCCCAGCCTCATCAGCTTGTCTATCACTGTGGCTTACAGCTCTGCTTTCCATTATGCTGTAGCTCTAGAGCACATTGTGTGACATTCTCTCAGTAGAACTAAGGATTTTGAACAGCCTGTTGGAAAGATATATATTTCATTTTATAATCTGGGATTACTATTAAATGCAAAGAATAGCGGTTTTGAAGGGGCTATACTGAATAGCTTAAGGCTCAAAATTGACAGGCCGGTTCTGTAGGAGAGGTTTGTTCTAAATGTACTGGGTTTGGAAATTCCTACTAATTCATCTTTTGACAGTTCCTACTCAGTCATAGTCAGATCAAGTAGAGCATCTAAGGTGTTTTGAATAACATCAAGAGTCTGTCCAGTTATAGATATCTTACATAATTCTTTCTTAAACGGGATAAATGATACCTTGATCTTCAAGAAGCCATTGATCCAAGTGACTGAGAGGCAGGCTATAAAACATGAAGCTGTTGGTTACAAAGTCAATTAATAAGATAATGAAATCTTTCTTTTTAAATTTCTGATTTTTAAAATGGAAGTTGAGGAATAAAAATTAAGCCTGTCCCTTTCCAACACCCTTCATGACACATCACTTGAGCGCAAGGGTCCAGGTCTGCCGCAGTCCTTTGGATAAGGTCATTTGTGAACAAAGAATGTAATCTTTTAGGAGTTTGGGAGAATGCTCACACATTTGAATTTCTATTGCCCCAAATGAATACTCTTCAGGTATTTTTTGTCCAGCACAGAGCAGATTACCACAGAGTTACTATGGAAAAGGAACGGAGGAAGGGTAAAAGACCAAGAAGGTCATTGGCAAGTACATAGAAGTAAGAGGCATCCAGTGTCTGTGTGTGTAATACAAGGAGTACAACAGGAGCTGCTGCAAGAAATGCCACCGAGAAACTGCAAAGTGTGTGTGGCACAAATACCACACCCCCATACGTCGCTCTGGTAGTAGCAAGTTATGTTGGAAGCTAAGTGGCACGATTACTACGTGACAGGTGGCAAACTGAAGTGCCAAAAGAGCAAGTGAATTCCTCAAAATTGCTCCCTCAGCTGGTGGCAGGGGAAGGAACTGGAGCTGTTTGCAGATTATCAGACTATTGTGTTCTCTGCTGTCACAGGTGAGGGAATAACGACAATTATCACTTGTGGTGACTGTTAATGTGGCCAGGTTTGTGTTCTGATCAAGTAAACTTCTGCAAAGATACCATATACGAAAACATTTGATGGGACACAGTCTCATGAGGGCCTTTATCCAGAGCTCTTCAGATAAACTGGAAGTCTGGTTTATTACTAAATCATGCCCCCTTTATTGATTCTTTTTTCTCCTTTCGCTTGAGAACAGGAGGAAAAACAGTGGGATTTTTGCAGGAAGCTTCCAAGGATCAAACCCAATCACTTCTCATCTGCAGAAACAGTGTCTTATGCTAAAAGAAAAGCCATTCTCTGCTGTGAGGTTATTTATAAAAGTACGACTCAGCTGGCCAACAATGGCAGAATCTGTCCCCAGGAATTTTTAATGTATAAATCTAAAAATAAGTGTAATCCTAGAAGTAAAAGACTTCTTCTCCACAGATTAGACTCTTCTGGCCCAGAAATAAGGTGCCCTCTTTATCTGCAATAAACAAGACATTCTGTCCAATAGGAAAAAGAAAAAAAAAAAGCAACACAAACAATACAAGTGATTAAATTGTTAGGAAGAGAAACCTCAAGAACATAAGATCCAGAGATCATTCACAAGCAAAACCAGCAGTACCAATGTGCAAAGGTTTAGATTATTTCTCAAATCTTTTTTCCTGTGAGACACTTCATACTGAAAAATATGAAGGAAGAGAATTTGCAATAATTTCTTCCTTTTTTTTTTTCTGATCAAAGAGTTGTATTTCGTTTTCAAGCCACCAGAGCGTATCTTCCTCATCTTGCTGATTTGGCTGATACAAATTCAACAGGCAACCAATTGAGAATAGTTAGTTTTGATCAAAAGTAATTTAATTCTTTTCAGTTTATTGATGTTATAATAACCCTGATTGCAGTGACTGTATCATCCCAAGAGCATAAACATCGGCTTTGTTAATATGATTTTCAAAAATTCTATCTGTATCAGGAACATAGCACTTGAAGCAGGAAAAAAAAAGACTCCATAACCTTTGACAGACCTTATAGTTACATTTGGGTCTGACAGAGGAGAATCTGAGACTTTAAGCAAGATTCCTTTCAAAGATAAAGCTGAAATGAAAAAGTGATGACCAGGGCTAAATATGTTTCTCTGAGTTTTCCCAGCCTGTGGAGGTAAAAAAATAAAAAAGAAGAAAGTTCCTTGTTGAATTTAAAGCTGTAGAGAGCATTGTCAGGCAGGCTGCTTTTTGTGAATTTTCTATCTGTACCCTAAGAGAATTTCTCTTACATACTCACTGTTGATCGTGCTTACAAGTAGTTTTCCTTAAAAGAGCAAGGAGCAGAAAAAGCTGTGAGAAAAATGTGAGTTACAAGGCCCCTACTTCAAGAGTAAAATCCAGTTACTTTGGTCAAGTAATAGGGATCTAAATTTCATAATTCAGCATCTTCCCTTAAATCTCAGAGGAGTAGTTGTGGTAAATGATAACTATCTGACCTTCTTAGGCTCTGAGGAGGCAGGAGGGAGCAGAGGCACCAACTTTGAGGTTTACTGCTGCTGCAAGAACTGCCTTCTATTGTCTTCCACGGCCTCTTCATGCTCTGCAGACTCCATCTATGAGGCAATTCTTACTGCAATGCTTGAATATTTAGACATTTGCATTGTAATTTGGCCATGGTGGACTTCCCTTTGCTGCTTACCGCCCTGTCAAAATACGCACACCTTTGGCATGTCTTGTGATTTCCCAACCTAATCACTTACTTTCCCCATCTGAAATTTTAAGAAAACACTAACTATTCAGCGCCTTTTTTAAAAGAAGATCTTACATTTTATACAGCCTGATTTTCCTAGTGTCCTACTCCTATTTCCTGTGTATGGCCTTAGGGCCTATTTCACCATTGATAAACTATTGATCTAAGCATTCTACATGGGGAAAAGCATGGTTCCATATTTCCAGCCAGCTGCTGCTTAGCTCTGCAGTAGTCCCTCTGGATTTTGCAAAAAATTAATCCATGCAGGGCAGTAATAAAGCACAATGCTCAGACTTCCTCTAGTTTTTTGTCTGAAATCCTGGACTGGCACAATTCCTGTCTCTTCCTCAGTCATTTTCCAGCAAAGCAAAATCCTGAGCCAAAGCTCCAGAACTGGTCAACAGCTCGGTGGAAATTACTTTCAGTATTCAGTCCCTGAGACAGTCAATAAATATGGAGGACTCCCTGTACCTTGTTGACTTCTTCTTTCCAGTTTGTATTTTCCTTTAAAGAAAAGCACATTGTGCTTCTGTGACATTCAGCCTCTACAAAAGACAGCTTTGTGTCAGCACAGCTCCAGTGGCAGCCATACATAACACTAACAACAATGAAGAGTCCGTGCTGAGAAGGATCCTTCATTTGCTCACCAGAGATGTGAATCCATTTTTTTCTATTTCTGATCAGCTTGAAAGACACTGGCAACATACAGAAGAAGAGGTCAGATGCATCACTCATTATGCTGAGACTAATATGGCTTTATATCTTATTTTAGCTACAGAGGAAGTCCCAAGGCCATGGGGGATTATCAGAAAAGCAGCAATATGGAAATGTGTATGGAGGGGGAAGGGGATTGAACAGCTGGAGAGCCCTCAGTGCTGGTGCTCCATAGGGAAAGCAGAGATCTCATCGTAAGTGCCAAGATTGTGTTGTAAGCACATTAATCTCATGGGGTCATGCAAAGACAGTGTGGATTGTTAGTTGTGGACCACCACCAGTTATGGATTTTATATCCTGTAGTGACCATCACGGTTTTGATTCCCTTGCCATTTCGTGTATCTGGCTGCTATACCTTTTGATTAATTTATGCGCTGTTTTTCTTGAAGCCAGCAGAAAGCCACGTTTTGTAATTAATTAATTTTTAATATTGTATCTGTGTATGAGAAGTGGTTTAATTAGCCCATCACTTTTCTTGAGGGGTAAGGTTTTTTCCTACTACTTATTCACACATATTCCATATATTCTTCTAAGTAACAAGAAATTTCTTAATATTTTAAAAACTGTTATTGGCTAAACAGGTTCTCTAACAGAGAAATTAATTACTTCATTGCCTTGTTCAGAAATTCTTTTCAAGTGGATGACCTTGTCACAAGTTAATAACTAGAAATGTAGATCATTCTGGGAAGCATATATGCAAATTTAGCAGCTGAAAGAAAGCTGCCATAAGGGTAGTTAATTATGTCATTAAAATGTGCCTTTTTACTTTCTCTCTGCCATTTCATGTAGAATCCCAAATCCGTTCTCCCTCTTGCCTTCCACATTCCTTTGTCTCAGTGAAGCTATCCACTTCATTTCACTCTAGCCACATCTCTGACCGTGTATCATAGAAGGGTTTGGGTTGGAAGGGACCTTAAAGATCTTCTACTTCCAACCCCCCTGCCGTGGGCAGGGATGCCTTCTTCCCATATTTTCTTCCAAGGATTGTGGCGGTTGGACTGGATGATCTCCAGAGGTCATTTCCAACCCTAACAATTCTGTGGTCTATCTTTTTCATTGTTAGCTATTGTTCTCTTCATCCCCACTGAAGTCTGAGGTAGCTTATGTTCTTCCCTAGCTCCTGAAAACAAATATTTCCTTCTTCTGATGTCTTGCTTTGAAACGTGTTTGGGACCTGGTATTTCCGCTCAGTTTACTGGGGAAACCACAAGGACACACAAAAGCTTTGTTCAGGAAAGGTGATGCAAAGTGTTATTAAGGAAGAAAAACAAAAAGACAGAAGGAGAGGGAAGTAGGGAGGGAAGAAGGCAGATCCTGTGTGCTTGGAGATGTGAGATTAGGCTCAGATGGAGAATTGCTCCAGGACTCACTCTCCCAGATGTCGTGTGTGCGCAGCCGCAGCTGCATTCCTAGAGTGCTCCACCCCACATGCTCACTTGTGGGGTTTTCCACTCTGCTAATTAATAATTCAGCTGGGAAGACTGAGCAACCACTGACTGAATTATTGAAGGTGTAATTAAACTGGCAAGAGTTGAGGGGAGCATATGAACAGTTTCTTAGCAAAAATAAAGGGTTTCCAATGAAACAAAATGTCACAGGTAAATTCAGGTACTACCCTGAACCTTCTCCCCCTCTCTCTGGTACACAGCTGAGGCAGTAGTTGTGAATACTGGTAGTGAGTTTTCAGGAAAACCTCCCAGCTGTTTGGAAGGTGGCCAA
Source organism: Edolisoma coerulescens (assembly GCA_013397115.1). Taxonomy (NCBI): domain Eukaryota; kingdom Metazoa; phylum Chordata; class Aves; order Passeriformes; family Campephagidae; genus Edolisoma; species Edolisoma coerulescens. The sequence goes on from VWZW01000429.1 coordinate 128,934, forward strand.
CTTCTGACACTGCAGGGAAAAATGAGCTCTCATCTTCCACTTCTTTATCTTCTGTAGTAGCAGTGGTGAGCTCCTGTTTAAAGGAAAGGTCACGCCCCTAAATACAGGTCTGGGTAAATATTGAGCTATTGCAGGCAAAACTTCAGCAGCCTCTGCACTGCAAAAATTAATGCAGGCTGTGAAACTGCATCCTGGTTGCCTGGAGTTCCCCTGAGGTAGAGATAAGGAGCTCACAATTTTGTCCTATATGTAGCAGAGTTCTTAAGGGCTGTGACAAAGATATAACTCAGTAAAATTAGACCTGATAACGAAGCAAAGGTTATTTTAGGTGGGCTTCCTTTTTGAAAGACTCTGGCTAATCTTGGCTGTCTTGCTGTAACCTAAGAAGGCATAATCCAGCTATGGAAATCGGGTTTGACAAGATTTTATTTAGCCTAGGAAATGCTTGCATTAATTCTTGGATTTAATCATTCCACAGCTGAGAGCTGTGGTTGTGACAAAGTTGTGATGGGTGTCTCTATCAAGTTATTCCAGCTCCTATGGGACAAAACCTGAACCTAAAAAAATGCATGTTTTCCTTCTTTGCGTCCTTACCTTTGAGTTCATGACTGTAGTTAATGGGAGATGCCATTTCCCAGGGAATACTTTCTTCCTTCCTGCTTCAGATTTTGCTCCTTAGCTGGTTTTAGTTGGATCTTTTGGGGTTTGCTATCCTTTTTCCTCTGGAGAAGAAGAAAGCTTGTATTAATAAGGTAGAGTTGGTGTAACCTTCCCTTCAAAAACATTGGGTTGGAGCAGCAGAACACGGACCATCCATTTTGCCTCTCCCTGCTCCAGTACAGAAGTAGCCTTTGCCCTGCAAGTGTGATTGAAGCCGTGTCCAAGCAGCCTTGGATCCAGTGTCAGAGTGCGGCTGCTCCAAGTCCCAGTCTAGCTCCTAGATTTATTTAATAGCCAGAGAAACTGCCGTGTTGGGCGGAATTCTAGGGGAAACCTGTAGCCATGGGAGGAAGCCAGAAGTGAAAAGGCATGGAGAAGTTGAGAGAATTCAATGAAACAAAATACTTTGGAATTTAAAAAAAAACCACTTGTGTGTAAGCACTTTAAAATAAAAAGGAATTTATCTGCATAGGCATAGGCTGCTTTGAAAATTTCACTTACATTCTCCTGTCATATTTTTCATTTTTTATTTGTTCTGACTTAGCTTTTTTTGAACAGTTTATGACAACTAAGCACCCAGCAGATTGTTTCTGTGTAGTCCAGATCTTCTTGGGAAAATGGTGAAGTTAATTTATTGAGCAATTATCCTATGACCTGAGATATGCTAGTAATACAGTTTGATAATGAATAAAGAAGTGTTGCCAGAGACAGTTAAAAGGTAGATGAAATATGGTTTATTTTGTGATTGTGTGAGTTGGTAAGGAATAGGACAGGTGGCATAAAGAGAAGTTAAGCTCCATCTCCCTGCCCCCTTCCCCAGGTATATAAATGCAAACATTCTATTGTCTATGCTAGCAAGGGTTCTGAGCACTTCTTTAAGCAGAGAATGAAGTGGAAACGTGAGGCTCGTATGAGATTCCTTAGGTAATTTCTGACCAATTGGCAGAGACAAAATTGACTCTGCAGCAGAAACATGACTCACAAAAGTCTTGAAAGCAAATATTCTCAGTGCTTTAGGCAATTATACAGGTTTCCCAAATAAACTGTAGTATTTCCTCAATTCACTCTCTTCCACAGGTCTCCTTCCCTCCTTCTTTTGTGTTGAGCTTATGGTCTTTATCTCTCCAGCTTGCGATAAACCATTTTGCCTCAAAATGCATTTACACAAGGCACTGTACTTTGTTACATTTCAGCTAATTACTGTACCACTGACCTTCCCCTCAAAACTAGACTAGACTAAACTTCTTCAGTAAAATCGTGTATGACTGCATATAGAGCCAGCTGCCAGATATATTGGAGGTCACAAAGGCTTCCAGACTTGTGAGGAAAGCAAGCATTGGGAATAAGAAAACTTGTGTTGAATCATGAGGAATGTGTAAGCCAAAAAAAAAGGATGCTGAATGAAACAGGGAGGATGTACACAGAGGAGCTGTGGCTGATATTGGTAGAGACCCAAGTCACTTCCTACTGAGCCAGACTCACATCCCACATCCTTACTGGTGTGTGACAGTGAAAGCTGGGAAGATTCCCTTTTGCTGTCATTGAGGCTGGGATGCAGGCACCTCAAGCATGGCTGCCAAATTGTGCTCTGGCAAGTTTTGCAGGAGACCTGAAGCATTTTGAAAGAGACATTTACAAGAGGCAGCAGCTCACACTGAGAGAAAAACTCGGCAGAAGGGAGAGGTGCTGTTCTCCACAGAGGCACATCACACCAGCGGCACATCTCCCACTGAGTTTTTGTCAGCATGGTGATTTGGGAAATAAATACACGGTCTGACACACCAACCCTACAAGTTGCTGAACCCTTGATGAAATTGTTGCCAGCTGTAATAAGAAAATGCAACAACTGTGCAGTCACAGCTCCAGCTCACATTGCGTCTCTTCTGATCTCCCGGGCTGTGCCTCCAAGATGGAGAGCTCTGTCTAGCACCAAGTCTGCCAGCAGGCTTCCGGCTGCGTTCTCTTCTTGCAGATGCTTAGGCAGACACTTACACAGACACTTCCTAGGTTTTCAGCTTCGCTTGTCCTTAGTCCCTCGGCCCACTTCTCCTTCGGGCAGAAAAAGCTAAGAATTGCATGTGATTTTGTGTGTTATACTGCTTGATGCCAGCTTTTGTCTCCATCTCTCCCAGCGTCTCCTGATTTGCATTCTGCGGACCATGGAATGAGTAAAATGCTGTGGGGATGACCACCTCAAATGAGAAAGAGAAGTTCCTCAACTGCTCCCACAGGCATGAGAGAGGCTTGAGAGAGGTCCATTCCAGTGACCTCTTAGGAAACAAACAAGAAAGCATGTTTGGATGAGTGGAAACTTTTAACCTGAAGCTACAAATGAATGTCTGAGAGTCTGGGGGTACTCTCTCTGTCTGACAGTGGAAACAAGAGAAAGAGAAGCAGATCCCCACAGCCAAGGTGAATTTCACTTCTCCTAGAAACCTGTTGCTCAGGACAAAGATAGTAACATTCACTTTACAACTATTCTCACCTTGAATGAGAAAGGAAAGCAGACTGTTTTCATTTTATTTCAGATATCCAGGGTGGTCTTTCTGCTGTGTCTGTCTTGTGGCTGTTTCCAAACATATTCATTTAAACTAAACTTTACTTTCCCAGAGGAAATAATCCAAAAGAAATAATTTGCCTCTTCTTCCTCTCACTTTTGCTCATTGAAGATATATGATGTGTGAGAATTATAGAACATCCATCTCTGCTCCCCCCAGTGTTTCAAATAATATTTTCAAGACTTAGGTCTCTACTGAGGTTTCATTCTATTTTTTAAAAAGAGGAAAAAAGGAAAAACAAAATGTAGCTTCCAGCCAGCCCTCTTTCAATATGACAGGGTAAATCTCCTTATCCCTTATCCAGACTCAGTGAACTTTTTCCCACAGGTACTAGCATCATGACAACTCAGAAATGTAAAATCAAAACAACTGAGTGAATTAGCTGTACAGTTTGCATGAAAAATTGATTTTCTTTGGAAGATGGATGAAGATGTTGGGGAGGAGAAGCTAAGTGACAAAAAAGAAAGACAGGGCTAGGGTTAGGGTTAAGGAGTCAGCGAGGAAGTCAGCGAAAAAAGACATTTTCCTCTTGGAACATTTGTTGTCAGATTTTCAGATTTTCAAAGACACGAGGGAAAATGTGGTCATCCAAATATTTTATTTCAATAGTGTATTGTGCTGTGTTTTGTGATGGGAAAGCAAAAATTTTTCTGAAAGAAAAACCAGAACAATGTATGCATGTCTGTTAATTATGGAATTTTTTTTTAGGTCTTCTGTGCTGCTGTTTCATATTTATCCCAGGAAAGTACAAAGTGCTGGTGCAAGCTTGTCCGTTGTGGTCTTGGTAACATCCTCGAGTTGGGTTTGAGGCAGAGCCTGGAGGGGCGAGAAGCAAGTTCATCTTTAAGGCAGTCATGCATCTTTGAGGCAGTGCACTGAGGCAGCCAGCAGAAGCACTGGTTAGTGTTCATTTAGGTTATAGCAGCAGATCTGCATGGAAATAAATGGAGACCGCTTCTTCCTTGCAGCCTAACCCCCTGCAAGTGGTTGACTCGTTGCTGAAGCAGCTGGATGCATTTGTGGTGACTTCCAAGGGAGGTGAGCAGATCGATGGCAGCGTGTGCTATCACAACAGAGGGAAATCCCATTCTGGGCTCGGGAAGCCATCAAGAGGACAGCCTTTTGTTTGTGGATACAACTGACAAGCACTAGGATTTATCATAGAGGTGAGCTGCTTATCACAAATGCTCCAAGGAGGACAGGAGGGAGGCCAGGTTAAGCCAAAATGGTGAAATTCCAGATTTCAATTTCTACAGCTGCTTGAAAATTTGGTATGGCAGTTTACAAGGGAAACCCACAGGGCTTAGGTTTTTTCCAAAAGGGTTTTTGTAGTGAGACTTCAATCTCAGAACACCCCAAATTAATTAACTATATGTGCAGATATTAAATTTTTGAGGATTATATGTTTACTTGTGTGGAGGCTAAACAGAATGGGTTCCCAGGACAGCTGATTTCCTATAATAGCATTATTTACAATAAAAGTGCAGATAATTCCTGAGACAATGAAGCATTTGATGTTGCCTGAAAAGAGTGTTGTAGAAGGGCATAGGCAGCAGGGCATTATTAAGTGTGGCTCTCCTAAAAAGGTCTTCACTGACATGTTACCTGCTTCTGGATATGCAACTTTTTTCAGGATGTTCCTGATTTTTGTTTTGGTCTTGCTTTTTTTAAAGACTTGGCCTAGAACGGCAGAGAAGTCAACCCAAACCTGTCTGTACTCAGCTGGGAGAGATGGAGGAGCTGCTGACAAAGGGCTTTGCACTTGGGGTTGTTCAGCTTGGAGAAGAAAAGGATCTGGGGAGACTATATTGGGGCCTTTCCATATATAAAGGATGTTCACACGGAAGATGGCAAGAGGCTTTTAACTGAGGACTGTAGGGACGGGACAAGAAGCAATGGTTTTAAACTGAATGAGGGTAGATTCAGACTGGACATAAGGAAGAAATATTTTACAGTGAGGGTAGTGAGACACTGGAACAGGTTGCTCAGATACACTGTGAATGCCCCATTCCTGGAAGTGTTCAAGGACAGGTCGCATGGGAATTTGAGCTATCTGATCTAGTGGATGGAATCCCTGGCCATGGCAGGAGGGTTGGACTGGATGACCTTTAAAGGTCCCTTCCAACCCAAATCATTCTGTGGTTTTGAGATTTTTCTCCCACTCCTGTGGGACATTTTTCTTCTCTCACAAGGGGCATTTTCCTGTACAGCTGAATAACAGAACTTGTGAAAATGTATGTGCTTACAGGAAATATTACAAAGTCATCTTTGGACAGCCCTGCTATCCAATCCTTAGGTACCGTTTTGCACAGGCTCCCTGATGCTAAAGGAAATGTAAATTTGGTGAGTTGCAGCTGCCTAAGGATGACTCCAGCTGAGGAGAATCCTTGTGTAGTACATGTTAGAGCAGCTGAAGTGACTCCTGTGCCAGTGCTGTGTGGGGTTTCTGGATGGCATGTGCTAAAAATAGCCTGAAAAAAATAAAAAAAAAATGAGTTGTGAGATTAGGAGAGACACTGTTATATTTCTAGACTTGGTGTGGGGACCTCAGGCTGTGCCATGCTCCTGAACAATCTAGGCTTTCATGTGTTGCTCCCTGGGAGTTCCCAGCCTTCAGTTCTCTAGCAGAGCATGTGAGGGGACCACCAGCTGGCTTTTCCTGCAGCACTCTACAGAGGACAAATGCTCCCAGCTCCTTACTGGAGCTCGGGGCCATGCTACTGAGGGGCTGCCAGGCCCACAGGGACTCCCGTCAACATCAGGCACTGTTTTCCACAGTGCATGAAGCAAATAGAAAGCATCACTCTTTGGAAAACTGTCCTGAAGAAAACAATTTATCCAATCATCTTAGCATCACAGTCTCAGAAGCCAGTCTTTGCTGGAATGAAGAAAGAGGCATTCATTTAATAAATTATGAGGAGCAGCCTGACTCAATGCACAGCTTCTTAATAGTACTTGGCAGTACTACTGCTTGTGATGATATCCTTAATGCATTTGCTACTGAATAAGTAATAGATTTTCCCAATGTGATTGCATATTCTGCTCAACTCATTTTTCTTGAATATTCAGGCATTCTGTTTCAGATACCAGGATTATTTTGCTGAAATGACCAATCTTGTAGCCTATATTTCTTTTTGGTTTCTGTTAATTGCCATGGTGTTACGTGTTTGCAAGAATAAAAATTGAATCCCCGAACCCAAGAAACATTTGCCTAATGTTAAGCACAAGCAAAGTCACATTTCACAAGATCCTTACATTATACATTTATATTTATATATATTCAAGGGCCATGCTGGATTCTTGCACATTGGGCTCACTTATTTATAAGGGTCTTTTTTTTATTCTTGGACCTGGTTTTTTATGTGGAGACAGTTCTGCTTGACTGTGGACTACAGAGGAAATTTTGGTCCTTGTACAAATTAGGATTGTAGCATCTGTTTTCTCTTCTTCACTGTAAACAACCAGTTCTGCTTGAGCATAAGTGAGGAGTCTGCTCTCAGAGCCAGCTTCACTCCAGTAGCTGGCCAGAGGAGGAATCAGCATTGCACCTTCCCCTTGTAGCCAAAAGGTTGTTAGCTACTGCTTCCTCCTGCACAGGAGACCTCAAAAAGCTCAAAACTTTCCTCTGTCTAGAATACCTGACCTATATCTCCCAAAGCCCAAGGCACTGCACTGATTTCTGGAGCCTTCCAGGCAAACATCCTAAGCCACTGAGCAGAAGGAAGTGGTGGTGGTGTCTGCACACTTCCTTGGCAGCACAAGGGGATTGGTGCATGGAGAGCACACCCTCTGGCAGATTGACGCTATTTCGTCACTCGTGCTGGGCCCTGGACGTGCACCAGATACGGTGTGGCTTGGGGCTGTGGGCCTTGGGGCAGTGGTGCAAACACCTGAGCAGCGGGGATACGTGAAGGCATCTGAGCCATTGCTGAATACTCCAGCTTGGTGTTGGAAGCAGCCTAGATGTGTCACTGGGGCATTTTACCCTGCTTCTTTTTGGCCTTCTGGAGTTGGCCTGGGAATCCCCACACTTTGCTGTCCACCTTCTATCTCCGGGCTTCCTTACTTGCAGATAGCCCTTATAAATAGTATATGGCTATTTATAATGTACTTATATGTACATTATAATGTACCTATATGTATTATAATGTACCTATATAATGTAACTATAATGTACCATTACACACCTACAGGGTTAGTTGTCACTCGAGGGGTGGCTTTGTGAATGTCAGTGACATCTCAGGAGGGTATCTAAGTACCCAGAGCCCCTTGGAAAGCCAGGTTTCTTGCTTCTAAACACCTTTCAATGTACAGAGTGCTCTTCAGGTGGTAAATATAGTTATTTGCACTGTATAAACAAGAAGTTTAGTGGCTGTCAAAGTCAGCTTTAGAGCCAGGAAAGTTTTGGTCCCTTGTGTAAAACCACAGACAAAACTACTCCCTTTGATTCTGTGCTCTTGTATTGCTCTTTTATGTTGGAGCTGACTGATGCCTACAAGGAAATGCTTCAGCTATCTTGGTCTCTAAGAGCTAGCAAGGGAGATGCTCACATTCTGTATAAATGTGCATCCCGTTTGCCTTCTGTTGAATAATTTAAATATGTGCTATTTATGGAGGCTGTCAGCATGCTTTGCTCTGCTGCTTTGACAGGGGAAGCAAAGGAATCTGAGTGAAGTGACCAACTAAGAGTTAAAATTTATTATTAATAGTTGCACTGCACTCAGTTGCATTTTGCTGAGTATTTGGCAGTCCTCAGAGACATTACCTGTTACTATAAATAAAATACATGCTGCCAAGGTAACTGTGCCTCATTTCTCTGGCAAATGAGCCATTTCTTATTTTACTTTTAAAATCTGTATTGTTAAGGCTTGTGTGTGTGTATTTGGGCTCTCAGCACAGACAGTTTTTACACTAGGCTCATGTTGCTGTTCCTCCATGTGGTATTTGTACTCAGAGATGGATTTCACACAGTAATGCTGAAAGCTCCCACACACCACAGAGAAATGCGGACTGGGCTGCTGCTGAGCTGACAGGCAGACCTGGTGCTGCTCAGAAGCTGGTAAGCAGAGGAGGGTTGGGAAATGGTTGGTGTGTTATTTCAGTGACTCCAGATCCTCTGTGCTCTGGTTCACAATCACTTTCCTAGTCCTGAAGCCATCATCTGAGATAAAGGTTGGCTTAGGGTTGATGCAGAGCCTTACCTTTCAAGCATTCCTGCTGCCGTGCAGTCACAGAGCCATGCAGAGGAACAGATCTGGCTGAAAAATATACAGGGGAGGGGAAAAATTAAAGAGAGATCTCAAGGTATGATGCAGAAATCATTGCCAGCACAAGAATGCGTGCAAAAAAAAAGGCAGGGGAGAGGATGAAACTACCTTTTTTTGGTGGTGGCAATCAGCATTAAGCCAGTTTAAAATGGTTATGGAAGTGATCCACTGGGAGATGATAGAGGGGTCTTTTACACTGCCCCTATAGGTAAGAGTATGCTTAAGTGTTTTCCTTTTTATTAATAAAAGCATACTTGCCATTAAAAAAATACATCAATAATTTATCTGGAAATATTTCACAGGGAGAAGATTGCCTTTCTATATATAGACATAATGATATCTCTACACCCATATATATCACTTACTGTGTGCAATAATCATCAAGTAGTCTTGCCAAAGTATTAGAAAGTGTTTTGCAAAGATTAATGAATTACTTTCTGTGAGTATTCAATATCTCAGTTCTACAGAGAGACCAACTGAGCTTGCAGAGATGTTTAAGAGCCTCACTCCAGGACAACTGAGTCAGAGAAAATTCTTCACTAAATTCCCTGGGCTTGCCTGAGGCCAAGTAAGTCAATAGCAGAGCAAAGGACTGACTGAACTGTCCAGATTTCCTATTTCTATTTTCTTATCCCTGGGCACCTTCCTTCTGTGTGCGCCATTAGTAGAATGATGGTGATACTGTGGATATTACTTCTGGTGAAGGTCATTTTAGCTTCTTAATAAAGTCTTTTTTTTTTGTCCTCCTTTTTCAAAAGGCACATAGCAATAATAACTTTTCCCTGGAATAAAATTCAGTCTGAGAACAGTTACAACAACCTTAAATTAGCATACCCATTTCTTCCTAAGTTAAGGAATGCCAAAAAAGCACTTTTGTGGTTTAACATTATGTGCTTAGCCCTTCTCTCAAATAACATAAAGTGGCTTTGAAAATGTAATTGATAGCATGAACTCAGCTTTTCTAGTATTGAAATAGTGCAGCCTGCAAGTGAATCAAGAAGGAACGTTTCCTGCTGGGAAAACACCCCACTCTTGAGGCGAAGGTGCTCATGGACCACAGTGCAGGGCTCACCAGGCAGCATTAAACAACCACTGCAGCACGTTGCAACAGTTCCTGTTAAAAATTTCAGTCCTGACTGTGTTGGGAAGGGTGTTTGTGAGCAGTTCTCAGCCCATCAGTTTGCAGAAGTTCCTGGCTTCCACACTTGCATTTGAAGATGGTAAGCTCAGGCGTTAGGCCTGCGATGTGGCGAAGGGACAGGGCTGTCACAGCAGTGCTTAGGGTCACCACATCGCGAAGGTCATGGCGTGTAGCACTTACACACCTTAGTGTACCACATTGTGCAACTGCACAGGAGCTCTCCTCAGCACCTATGCAAGTATCTCTGCAGTTTGGGGAACATTTTTTACAGCCAGTTCACATAGATGCTATCTTACCTCTTTTATGGGATCCCCACTCTTAGCCTAGGAAAGAGAATTTGCTTACAAAATAAATAACTTAAAAGCAAAGAGCAGAACAATGCAAATGGGAGGTTTTTCTCCCTTGTGCCCACCAAGCTATTGCACTGCAGCGGTGAGACAAGGAACTGGAAGACCAGGCTGTTCATCTTTTTTCCTGACTCTTCCAGTGACAATTTCAGTAACCTTTAGGGACCCCCTGTTATTTCCAAACCTGTGTGCCTGAAGTTTGGTCCAACAGGAGCTGAGTCAGGCCTTACTGACATGAAAGGAAGAGTTCCTATGTTTTTTAGTGGAGCAGCACTACCTACCTGGGTAGGTAGTCAGATTTTTCTGTTTCTGAAGATCTTTTTATTTCTGTGGGTGGTGGAGCAGCAAACTACCTACCTGGGTAGGTAGTCATATTTTTTTATTTCTGAAGTTCAAGCTGAAGACAAGAAAGCAGGACACTCAGTTTCATGCCTACCTGCAGATGCAGGCATTCAACTCCCATCAGCTAAATTCAAGAAAGAAATCTTGGAGATTTTATATAGTTTTTAGTAAAAAAGAAGAGAAAAAATTATTTCAGGTACAGGGGGAGATGAGGAATTTAATCATGTGAATCCAGGATGCGACATGTTCGATCTCATGGAAACTGGTATTGTCTCATATCTTCAGGAGCCTTGCTTCTGATTTATTCTGGCAGAACAGTCAGAGAACATGAAAGGCCCTAATTTGGGGGCTTGGCTTACTGTGACTAAGGGGGCAGAATGTGACATTTGGTAATTGATAACTTAATTTGCACTATACCATTTTTCAGTGCTACGACAGTTTTAAAATGTGTATGCCTCATGTATTCCTTCATAGCTACCCTCAATCTCAAGCTTTAGTGTAACTAGAATGACCCTCACAGCTGCTTTTTTGTGAAACAGTTGAGAGTCCCTGAGATGGAAATATTAGGAAAGTTGGGCTTTTTAAGCAGCGGCAGGAAGTAATTGGTGCCAAAGAGAAGCTTCTGGGTTTCTTGCTGTCATTTAGCATATCCAGTGCAGAACGATCACTTCTCATACGGACCAGGTATGCAAGTAAGCTCAATATAGAGAGAAGTGAAACAAGGACATGGCTTTGTGACTATAGAGAGAAATGGAAAACTACGTAGGCTTTGTCCTCTTACCTCTCAGCAAAGCCTGTGGGTACAGGTGCAGTAATGATTAAGAATGATGAAACTTGCAGTAATAGAGTGAGGTAGTGGGGGGAAACAGAACAAAGCAGGTGATGGACCCACAACAAAATAAGCTCTTGGTTTGGGAGAAGCAAACAAATGTATTTGGCAAGAAGGATGCTGTGGTAAATGGACAGATGGAGTGGGGCAGGGAGGGTGAAGGGGGACCCACACCCTGGCTGCCCAGTGTTGTATCCTCCCAGTTCTCTTTTTCTCCATTTCATTGATCCACCTGAATAAAAAGAAGTGGAAATTAAGCTTTCCAGCCCCTTTCACACAGGGATCCGCTTTTTTCTTGTGCAGCACTGGGGAAAATAGGTGTTGAAGAGTCTGTTAACAACTGAGATTTGCGCACCTAATTACTTCTGCATTGCACTGTTTGCCCATAGTGTGGGTTCCCCCCCAGTCTGCTTTTTAATTAAAACTCATGCTCTTTGTGTGCATGTGCTTTTGTGAGCCCTTCCCCCTGCCCCCCCAACCTTCTACTCTCCAAATTCTGCTTCATTCGTATAAAACAAGAGCTCAGGAAGCAGTGACACCAAGCACATTAAGTACTGACATGTCGTAGCTCCCTGGGGAGCACAGATGGGGGCTTCAGCTGCAGCAGGTGCCGAGAAGACAGATCCCAACTCATCCAGAGAATTATTGTGCATCATCTGTATGGGCCTATTGTTTAGATGCATCTAGCTCGGTCACACGCTACGCGGGGCAGCGGTGATGCCGAGGGGGGCTAATTCAATCACTGTTTTTAATTTAGGAAATGAAAAGGATGTTCTCCCATCACTCCCTTCCCAGAATGCAGCACATACGGATTTCACAACAGACTTCACAGTCAGGCTGTGTTTGCAGAAGTGGTGGGAGAAGCGGGGGACGAGCTGATTACTATGCTTACAAATATACTTTCTGCCCTCTTTCTAAGGTGGCTCTGTTCATTTGGTTGTGGCTAAAGAAAAGGGTCAGGCACTAAGGTTTAAACTACTGCTCCACAAGCTGTAATGCAAACTGCATTTTTGGATGTGTTAATGAAAGGCTGTGTTGCACGCGGTGCTGGCCAGCCATCATGTGCTAGGCACAGCAAACAGTAGAGGTGGGATTTTTCAGCTGTAACTGACAGAATTCCTTGGACAAATTGTGAAAAGAGTCTGTACTGTGAGTCCTGTAGTGCTCAGGGCATCTAGGGATGTCACTGTTATGCTCCTGGCCCTAAGCAAATTGTCCTGGTTTAAACCAGAGTTTCTCTGATCAGCTTTTTTGCTGTCTGTGATGCAGTGTGGTCATGGCAAATTTATATGTGAAATGAGAACAGAAGAATCAACCCATCCATCTGCATCTTGGGAGATGCACATGAACTCTGTGCTTTTGAAGAGTCTCACAGAAGCAGAGGTTTCCATCCACTCAGTGGTCAAATGCTGAGGGAACAATAAAAAACAGGGTTTCTAAGCCGTCTTCACCTTCCAGGTTCGTACAGACCGAAAAAGAAAGCCAAATAGGTTATATTGCCTTGTTGCAACCTTTTTTGTGTGAGATGAGGGAAAGAATATATATTTCAGGCTTATCCTTTATTATATGCTTCATATTCTTTACAGTTTATTACACATTTTATATTCTTTGTTTATATTGTATAATATATACTTTATTAGATACCTTAAGTAGTTACATTTATTAGAAACTGCAGGAGAAAATATTGTCAATAAAGAACTTTTTATTTTCCCAGAAAGTACATTAATGTGAATCTGCTGTTTGTGAATTTCTGTCTTCACTTTTCATTCAGGAACCCTAATATCAAGGTGATACTTAGAGAAAATGCAGCACAAACCTTGCTGCATGAGATGTGAACACTGGAAGAGTGGAGACTCTAGTAAATCAGTGCTTCTGAAAAAATATCTTTAACTTAGCATCTCCATACTCTGATATGAAACTGGGATGTAGTTAGCTTATATGGCAGGGCTGTGCCAGAGAAAAGAGAAGTGTGAACTGTCTGAGTATTAGGCTATTCTATATAGTTTTTAGAACAGTGTTTTAGAGAGTTTACCTTATCTTGTCACTCTTTTATAACTCTGGGCTGCTATTCTTTTATGAGTTTGTGGCATCAAAGTAATAGATTCCATTTCCCACTGGCATTGCTCTAATTACAGATATTAGAGCATTTGGGGAAGAAAGGGGAGAGGGAGGAAAGGGGGAAGAATTATGTGACCTAGCTAAATTTTTGCCACGAGCACTTGTGGCCCTGTAGCTTTCTGCTCAGCTCTGGAGGAGGGAGGTGTGTTAGCCTAGGGTGGGGAGGAGGTCCCCTGCTTCTCTGCCGCCCAGCCCTTCCCATCCTCTGACAAGACACAGCCCTCCTTGGCTGCATGACCTGAACAGTGGGAGCCAAAGGAAGCTGCCCTAATGCTGTGTTCACTTTCAGGATGACACCAACACCAGCCAAGTTCCATGGTCCTGACCTGTGCCCAGCACAGCCAAAGCAGTTCCCCTCCTTTCTGCCATTCCCTTTATGATACAGAATCACAGAATCACAGAATCACAGAATCATTAGGTTGGAAGAGACCTTCAAGATCATCGAGTCCAACCCATGCCCTAACACTTCAACTAAACCATGGCACTGAGTGCCACGTCCAATCTTTTTTTAAACACATCCAGGGATGGTGACTCCACCACCTCCCCAGGCAGTAATGCTTTTCCCCAGAAACCCCTTTGGGACGGAGATAGGATTTGTACATTTCCTTGGACACCAGAAGTGGGCCATTTAGACAAGCCAGCATAAAATTTGCACCCATGTGACTCCCAGCAGGGACATTTTGCTTCTGTTGGGTGAGGTGGGGCTGCAGGGCTGCCGATACTCCTGGCAACATTCCTGTTCTTTACAGACATATAAGCCATGAAAGATGGCATTGTTTACTGAGCTCACCACTTGGGTACATCTTTCTCCGCCACAGGATTCATGGGCTGTTCACAGAAAGTGTGCCTGCAGCTTGCCAGCGGCAAGAAGGACTTCTGTTCCTAGCAGGAGGAAACCTTGGTCCCACTGATTTTTTAAGCAAAGTGATCTAGGCTTGTATTTCCAGCACTGCTGCTACCTTTTAGATCACCTTCTGCAGATGACTTCATCACAAAACAGATGCATTTCCAGTTTAAACACAGAATCTCCATAAATAGTCAAATTTGGAAGTTATCTCCACAAATAGTCAAATGAAAGTTTCAAAATCTTACTCTAATCCAGAAGTGTAATTCCCAACATGTGTTTGCACTGCTCATCTCTATAAATTTCCCTCTGCAGCTGAAGCCTCACTGTCATTAATACTCTGTATTGTCATGTTACTTGATCATGTCTGGAGTAGGTATAAATCAATACTGATGAATCTGTGCTCCATGGAATACTCTTAAAAGATTTGGCTGATGATAATTCCCTGATTTTTAAGCCTACTGTCTCAGTCTGTTGAAGTTCACTGCAGAGGGTCATGCATCCCACTGGAAAAATTTTAAGAGGCTTTCTGTGTCCTTAATAACTTGTATTATGGTACAAAATCTGGGCAGTTTTACACTGATGGGTCCCAGAGCTACTGGAATTGTAAATCTGCACTGTGAGTAGACAGAGAGCAGGTCAGAGATTTGTACCAGAAAGTTGTACCTGGGTAAGATCTTCTAAAAAAGAATTGCAGGCATGGAAAACTGATTTACTCCCTTCAATGCTGTGCCACAACTCATGCCCTAATTACAATGCAAGAGGAACTCAGTTTTATGTGAAATATTTCAGGAACTGGATGGTCTATGCAGAGGAGGTGCTTCTTCTCCTAAATCACTATATAGTAGCAAACATATTTGAGTAAAACTCCACAAAAATCAAGGTCAACCAAAAAAGATGAAAATTTTTAAAAATCATTGGTGGTTTAAGACAGTTGGTTGATGAGCTTACTGGGTTAATGCCAATTGCAGAGTTATGAAGATTTTGAGGAAGGACCTAAAAATTAAAAAAAGAGAGTAGCATTCCTTGGTTTTTTTTCTAAAGTAGGGAAAACTTTCCTCTTAATGATTATCTTCTGCCTTTGGTCCCCGGTGGAGCAAAGGATAAGGAGGGTGCAACAAGTACAACTGGATATTCATGTCTTTATTTTGAGCAGCTTGTGCAATTGCACAAACTGTGTGCATTTGTTTTGGGAGTCATAAGTTTTTTCTCATTGATGGAATGGAACAATGTGCAGTAAGGAGGAAGGTAATCAGTGGGATTAAACCTCTATACTTTTGCAGGAACAATTTATGCTCTGGTTAATCCCTTATAGGTGAAAAAATGAGGATCTTTTGACTATGATGAAAGGCAGAGAGCATTGAGAGTAAGAGGGGCAAAAGCAAATATCTCCTGTGCTTTTACCCTTGCTGGCATGTTATCCTGCAACAAGGAACTTTGGGAGGCAGAAGATTATTCCAAATAGCTCAATTAGCTATGCATAATGAAAATACAGTATGTACCACCAGCTTAAATGTACTATTGTATAACAGTGCAGTACCACAAAATTTGTGGTTTGTGTAGCAGTTGTTAATATCCCCCTTGAAAACCTTACACCAGATGACTGTAACACAGGAATAAAAGAGCTCTCACTCAAGGGTCTGGCAAACTGTTGACCTCCTTGTATATATTTGTAACCAAAGCCTCTAAACATTTTAAGAAAACCCTAACAAAATCTTTGTAATGAGAAGTGTATGTTTCACCAGAGACTGTATTTGAATTGCCCAGGCACTTGCCAGGAAGAGATAAAGCACAGTTAAGATTTTTTCATGGGCTTGAGAGTGACCGTCCAGAAGACCTTTTCTCAGAGAGTAAACCCAACTGAAGCAAAGCCTTGTGCCCTGGCTGGGGAGCCTGTGTCACCTCTCCGAGCTGCTGACTGTAGTTCATCATTATCTCACTTCAGAAATTACATAAGAAGATTCAAAGTTGTGGTCATCTTGTTGTGGAGTCACTCCATCAGTTGTGGAGTTATTCTTTTTTAATTTGCAGTAGCATGCTGAAGCATTGCTTTCAAAAATAACTGAAAGGCAAAAATAAATTTGGAGACCAGTCAATAACTAATCCTCTGCTTTCAATGCTAAAAATTATCTTGTCTACAAGGGAGACAAGTCAGGACAAAATTAACGAAGTTATCGAAAGACAAGTGTTCATAAAGGAGGCATCAGGATAATCTGATTAAATTACTTCAGTTATTTTGCATAGCCTCAGGACTTGAATTCTTGATTATGAATAGCATCAGGAGGATTTGAAAGGATTGAATTTTCTAACTTCAGATTAGTTTGAGATATTTATGAAGCGTTTAGGCAAACTGCTGGTTCTTTTAGCACAATGTTACTATTGAGAGGCAAGCACCAAAACAAGAGTGAGTATTTTCTGATCCTCAGAGAGATTTCTAACACACTATGCCTCTGTAAGCTACACATCCATGTACAGTGTGCATCCTTCCAAGAATACCTCACTGAAGGCCAGGTACAAATCACAGTTGCTTTGGAAGACAAGGAGATAAATTTCTTTGGCTTTTATTGGAAAAAACCAAGCAATTTCTGTTAGCCACAGAATTCACTGCCTTCAAGTTTTCTTTCCTCTCCTCGCATTCCAGTAATGCCATCTTATTCCCTGTGTCCCATCAGGAGCCACGGGACACCTACAGTCTCTGTGTTGCCCCTCCTGTGTCCTGCACTCACTTCCCTGGGAGGGAAGGACAGACACACTTTGCATTTCCTCCTTAGCATGTCACTGATTTTTTTTTTCAACTTTAACCTGATGCTGACACTTTTTCATATACTTTTTTTTTAAGATTTTATTGCCTTGAAAATACATGTTCCTCTGGGCTGACAGTTCAGAGGCTGGTAATGAGGAATGGATACTGTCAGCACAACCTGAATGCCTGCCGGCTGTTGACTGTCACCTAGAAGATAATCTTTGTCTGACCGGGATGTGGAAGGTGTTAAAGCTGGCAGAGCATTGTAACACATGGTGCCGAGAACTACAGGGATGAAACTCTCAGCCCACCTGCTTCTTTGTGCAGATTGGAGCATAATAGGATTTATTCTACATGAGCCCTTGTAGAAAAATAAATCAGAGGCATCTTTTATTTAAGCTTCCTGGAAATGTTTGGCTGGGGAGCAGCATCTTCTCCAAGTTGAGAAATTGCCCAAAGTTATCTGGGAATTGTGTTACCGAGCTGTTATCTGAAAATTGGAAATATCATTCATTGTTCTTCTATGCTAGTCAGGGAGTGTGAGGGTGTTGTTTAAATCTGGTCTGTCCTTAAAGCATTTGTACCCTCAAGCTTCTATCTGGTGTGTTTTGTTGGAGTACATCTTTATTAAAACCTCAAATGCTCTGAAGGAAACTAACAGTGACAGCAAGGTCGTATTATGTAAAGTTGCTCAAAGTGAGCACAAAATAAGCAAAAAATTCATAACATGAATGGACTTGGGACAAAATAGGCTACTAGTTAGGTGGTCTCAGAGTTTCTAGAGTGATGATGTGGGGCCTAATGACAGCATAAGATTTTTGCCTTTTTCCTGCATGAAAATACCAGAGTTTTTAGGGAAGAAAAAATCAAACGCACTTGAAACCAAGCTGCAGTAAAACACACTGCACTCCTGGCAAAAGTCATCATATGTTAGCCATATGACTGCAGATGGTGCTCATGACCACACATCCTGGTTTTTAAACATGAGCTGTCTGGCCCCTTTTTTCAGGAATCATCATAACTTGAAGGGGAATTCTCTTGCACTGGAAAAATGATGGCCTTGCTATGTAAGTGGATTAGCTAGAGTTAAACTTATATATAGATGTAACATGAAAGCCTCCTAATTCTCCCAGATGGAGGGACAGTAGTTTTAATGGGCTGGACTTGTCATTGCAATAAATCATTTGACCAGACTTCAGCAAAACATTGTCCTGTGGCTGAAATGACGGAGTTTGCAGAAATAGTTTTAATAATAATCACATTTCTCCACCATCAGATCAAGAGCATTCAGTGGACTCCATGCCATCAAATATGAATGAATCACTTGTCTGTTTAAGAAGTAACATATAAAAAGGTTTTGTGGAGTGAGAAGTGTAGTTCCAGAACAGTTGATATGGGGTGGGAAAAGTGTTTCATTGACTTCTCCAATGCAAGTTTTGTGGTTTGTTGTGCTGTTAAAGTATAGGGGGGAAAAAAACTTCTTAAAAAGGCACAGCAAACTGAAATACAAGTGGTATATGGAATATGCCTAAGTGGACATACTGGGCATATCATGCCTGAAAGTGGTGCTGAAAGATGGAAAAAAGTGAGCTACAATTCCTGATACAATAAATCTTTACAGTGATCAGTGTTCAGCAGGGGCTGGGACTGCGGCTCTGTTGCCACTCCTTTACCATAAAATTAGCAGTATGGCAAGGAAAATGGGTATATTTCTAAGAGTTTTTATTGCTGTAGTACATAGAAATCAAGATGTGGAACTTTTTATATTTAGCTCTCAATATGTAATGTAAGATAGCCCTTTTCTCTAATAATTTACTGCATGAACATAGTAGACCTTGAAAATGGAGGAACATAGCTGCACAGTCTTAATGTGCTATCAAAGCATTATCTTTTAGGGTCACAATAACCAGGCCCAAACTACGCTCTGTGAGGATGCTGCAGGCGTTCTGGCCAGCTGCAGCAATCCTGACTTCTGGAGCAGGGAACTGAGATTTGCCAGGAGGTGGCACATCCTTCACTGTCCCTGAAAATCCATCCAAACTCAATTCAATTCTGAGCAGCGGAAACCCAATGACTTTTTGAGTCCTAACCTCTCATTCCCATTTCCATTAGCCCAGTTTCAGTGCATCTTCTGGTCCAACTTCCTTCCCCTCCCGCCACCAAACCACTGCAGCCACACAGCTCTGCTGTGCTTTCTGGACTACACCTGTGTAGTCCGGCACAGTCCAGTTTTCCCTGCTGCTTCCAACAGTGGTTTCTCTTTCCTAGCCCTCACTTAACTCCTTATTTTAGCACACTCCTCCCCTTCCCACCTGAGTTGGTTTGGTAACTGCATTTGGAGCAGATGGCTCCCTCCTCCCAGGTCCCGAGAGAGGCAGCACGCCCAGGCTCTGCTCCTCCTCTGGCCTCCTCACTGATGTGGGCTTTTGGGAAAGACCAGTCTTGCCTTGGTAAATCCTCTAGGATGATATTCAGGCAGCTTGGCTGTGTGCTGGGGCACTGCATGCTTAGTCAAGAGTGTAATTTTTAGCAGTCTGAATTTCTGAAATGCTATTTTCTCTTTGTCTGAAACCTGGCCAGGTTCTCTTCTTTGCCTGACTGGGAAGCCATCTCTGCCAAACTTCAATCTTGTTTTTGAAAATAGCAAGTCACCTTAGCATTTCAAAGAGAAAAATAAAGATTCCTCTAGTGTCCAAACCAGTATTTTTTCTAGTATTTTATTTAGAAACAGCTAAACCATTTTCACTGATTTTTTCTTTTTTAATTAAAGATAATCAACCTGAGGCAAACATTCAGCAGAGGCGGTACTAGTCCAATGGACAACTTTTGGCTAAGCCAGAAGCAACTGTGTCCTATAATGCAAAGTGTCAGTCAACCTTACTGGGCAATGCTAGAAGCTTTTTATAAAAGAACAGGCCTGAAGAAACATAAATTTCCATGTCGTGCAGTTCAGGATTTTAGGGGATTGTACAAAGAAGGAGAGATGAGCATTATGCCAGATGAAGTGAAAAAATAAATTAAAAGCTGAAAAACTGTGATGCTTTATGTCTGCTTTGTTCTTATTTTATAGAGGCAGCTTGAAATTTCAAAGCTATCCTGTCTGAGATTTTTAAAAGCTTTTTATTTCCTGAGGCAATTTAGCTACTGAAACTGAGTGTGGAGTGCTGAGTGCTCATGACTTTCAAGAAAATAAAAAGTTGTCCAGTTCCAAGTTCTAATTAGATAAATTACTTTGTTCCCTTTACTTAGCCACTTGGTATGAAAACCCACATATTTGGTTAGCAGGTTAATAAGACTTCCAGTGTTTGCAGCACAATCCTTAATGGTGTGTAGTGGCTTTTGTGATTTCATTCTCTCCTCCCTTCATTTTATAAGAAGCCTTGCAAGAGGAGCAGGCAATTGGCACATCATACCTTTCAATACATTAGAATTTTTTTTCAAAACACATCTGTGTTTAAACCCCCCCTTCCTAGCCCCAACTGGGGGAATTCATCTTTCTCCTGCCTGAAATACTCTTCTCACCTGGATCATCCACATGACCCTTAGTAATTACAATGATGGAGGCTTTCATTGAATACACACATGAGAGTCCAATAATCTAATTAGAGATGATGCATTTTACTACATCAGTTTTGTGCACAGCTACTAAACTCATTGCAAAGTCGTTATTTGCTTCAACAGAGCCTCTCTCCCCCCATCCCTGTCCCGCAGTGCAACATTTCCTGTTACAGAGGCCAATGCCTTTGTACCCAAAGCCTACAATTCCCACCAATTTGGGCCATGTCCTTTTAAAGAAATGACCAGATCCTTGGTCATGCAAACCAACAATCCTGACCAGCGGTCCTAGATTTTGCTGTTGTGGCCATAAAGCTGCAGTCTGTGTGTGGCCATAAAGCTGCATAATATTAACAGCCCTGAGGACTCTGATGGGATGGTCTATGCCACGGACTTTGGTGTTCAAAAGTTTTTCTGCTTTTTGCTCCTCCCACAACTGTGCCCCTTGCACTAATAACTGTGCAACTTCCTCCTTCAAACCCCACTTCTTTTATATCTTTAGACCATCAGTTTTGCCATGATGGGTGCTATGACAACACACGTGTTACTATTGCTGCCGTCCCCTGTGCCACATCTTAGTGACACAGGATCAAAAAACAACTGATGTGGTCTAAAAGCATCTTGGCCCATCTTTGCTATCATGGTCCCAGAGACTCACAAATGGCTTTTCATCTTCACCTACTCCTCCCCAAAAGCAGTTCATTCTGGTTCAGCACTGGCAGTTGAAATCACAGATGGTGTTTTTAAACCACCTGTTTAAACACAGCTTTGGCAAGCCTCCCTCTTTTCCTGGAAGCCATGTCACCTATGTAGTGTCAAGTTCCCTCTCCCCAACACCAGCCATGTAAGCTCAGACCTGCCAGTAGTTCTCTCTCCTGGCTCCTTCTCCCTGGGACTTTAGTTCCAATGTGTGCAAAAATCCCTGTCCCCTTCCCCAAAAAAGTGAAACAGGGAAGTGGCATCCTTGTATTACAGCTGTGGTTTTGAGAGAGAGAGAGAAAGCTCACATCTGGCTTGTCCAAGCACACACAGAAAATCTATGGGCCAAGAACTGTCTTAGCCCAAGTCCCAGGTCAGTGGCATATTTACAAAGTTGAACTTTCTACGTTTCTGTGGATCTGAAATGAATTCCATTTAGATAAATGCAGCACCAGTACTGATATTTTACAACATTGGGTCTGCCTTCACTCTAATTTGCATCCTTATTTTAAAGCCTGACACTATTGGCTTAAACTATAACTGATGGACAATTTCTTCCTTCTTCTTCTCTCCCAGCTGGTATTTCTGGACACCTGGTTTCACAGCAATTCTTAGTTTAAACCACGACAAAGAGACTCTAAAATTAGCATCTTTTTTAGGACCTAATCCAGCAATCAGTTGCTACCAGGTGTACTGCTTAATACCTTGACAAGTCTCATTTCAGGAAAAAAACCCACCACCTGCAAATGTCTCATAATGCCATTTTTTCTGGTGACTCAAAGTGTCAGTCATCTTTGAGTGTAGAGTCACTAATAAGAGACAATGTTTTCCTTTTAAAGCACCTGAAATACATTATTGCCTCATTTCTGGTTGTAAGGTGGGCTGCTGAGAACTGCTGTCAGCTCTCATTTGTTATACTGTAAAACTGGTGAAATGAAGGACGGTTTTGCAAATGCACTCGCAACAAAGATACCTTGCCTGGTATATTCATTGCACCCTTATATGTGGATATGTATTCATGCCCAGTCCATCCCTTCAAGCCCTATGCATCACGCAAAATGAAAGCCTGTGTCACCAAAATAACCTGCTATAAATACAGAGCATGTGACAGCAGCCAGTTTGGAGAAGTGTGTATGGCCTTTCTGCTGCTTTCTCACCAGTTCTGCCCCTGCAATGCTTTTCATGTAAAATGTGCTCTTATCCATCATAGCCTGCACATCACTTTTCTATTCATAAATTCTGCATGGGCTGCTTCTCTGCTAATGAGAATTCATGTTTATGCACCAAAGTAGTGCCAGTGGTTAAACACATGGATGTTGAGATGTGTCTGAGTGCATTCTCAGAAAATGAGCTGGATGTGATTCAAGAGCATATATGGTACAACATGTGTCTGCTTAGCGTCAAGCCCGTGCAGGCGCAGTGAAGGAAACCACTTGGCCAGGGTGTGCAATTCCGAAGCACAAAGACAGACTCCTGCTCTCCTTTAGTCTGTGAGTCACTGTCTGGTAACGACCAGCAGGGTTTAGCAGTAGACACTTAAGCCTCCAGGGCTGCAGACTGGCATCTGGAGCTGCCCCAGGGGAACAACCAGCTATCCCAACCTCCCTCCACAGCTCCAGTGACCTCTGCCAGGACACACTGTTTGTTCAGGTCACAAGGATGCAGCCTGGTAACTGCAGCTCATGGTCGTAGCAGCCTCCGTAGCAACAGACAGAAAAATGGTTTTATCTCAGAGCTTTTCTCTCAGACAGAAACCATTCTTCATCAGCTTTTGTTAAGCTTTTTTCCCCCCCAGTTCCAGTTGTTCCTCGCACAGAAATTAAATAGTCAAAGCAGTTGTATGTATTTAACAGTAATCTCAAATGAAAGAAATTCTTCGCTTTTCATCCCTGTACAAGAAATGGATGTGCGGAATCTTCCACATTCCTCATCTCAGCCTCTTTCCCTCACCCATGCATTTTTCTTGCTTTTTGTGTGGTATGAACAATGGAAGGAGAGGCAGAAGGGGAAAAACATCTTCAAAATCCTTTATTAGAAGTACCTGAATCTACAAAATTGAAATTTTGATTTAATAAGCTTTACACATGATAACAGAATATAAAGTTTCGTCTTTGAGGCTGCCATTTTGAATGGAGCTCATGACGTTATGAGTTAAAAAATTAGATATCTGACCAGTCCAGGAGGAATTGAAGACTTCTTTTCTTCAGTGGTAAAACACTCCTTCTCCAAAATGTGCACTGCAAAAATTTTGTATGTAGCAGCCTTGTAGGACAGGAATTGGCGGGGAATGAAGACAATTGTTATGGATAGCCTAGTAAGATTTGTGTTTGGGAGATATGACTGACCATGCTGTACTTTATATGGGGAGTAAATGAGCAACCTCTGGTCTCCAGGAATGTGAATGTTTTGCTTTTTATGGGTATTCTGATCATTCCCAGGAGAGAAAGATGGAAATGGACCTGGCATTTTGATTAAAAAAAATGCAATATGAAAATCCTTGGCACTCAGAGGACATTGCTGAATGATCTTGTCTTTACCCTTATCACTCAGGCTCAGTGGGGGCCACAACTTTCTCAGCAGAGTGAAGGCTAAGAGCACAGGCCATGAACTTGTAGGTGGCAGCTCTAAAGCACACAGACACTTTGCAGGTACGTGTGCCTCGGTGTACTGCTGAAAAAAACAAGCTCACTCCAGCTTTATGGAGAGAAGGCAGGAGAAATCCCTCTCTGCTTTTACAGAAAAAAATTGGCAACGTTCCCACTGATTATATTTATACAGAAACCACCTTCTAGACTCTGGAGAATAGAACAGACACACCCTTCACACCTTTCTTTCTGGCTGTTTTCCTGATAACCTCTTCCTCAATATAAAGGCAAATACAAATACGTAGCAACTCTGTGTGAATTGATGGAAGTCCCCTTCGAAGTGCATTGGTCACCAAGTAAAACACTGTGTGAGGCATTTTGTTCCTACCCAGAAAACTGTTGTGCTGCTGAAGAGGGAATGTGAGACTTTTACAGGGTCTTTTATTGGAGGAAATTACTAACACCCTACACTTTGGAATTTACTGATTTCATATGTATTGTACAACTC
This sequence comes from Edolisoma coerulescens, assembly GCA_013397115.1. Classification (NCBI taxonomy): domain Eukaryota; kingdom Metazoa; phylum Chordata; class Aves; order Passeriformes; family Campephagidae; genus Edolisoma; species Edolisoma coerulescens. The sequence continues at coordinate 153,130 of VWZW01000429.1, forward strand.
TGTATGATTTTTAATAAATAATAAGAACCTAATTATCTTATTCCCATATACCATTAGTGGTGACACGGTCTCCAGTATTAAATGCGTATATTCATGTACGTGCACACACATTCTTGTTTTACTGGTGAACACAGTTGTTCTCACTGCCAGTTGCCATGGCATTGCATGCCTAGATTAATAACGCAGGTTAATAGGTTGAGGAATGTAACTGCACAAGCTCACGGTTACAAATAAAACATTTATACATTGGACTTCAATTGAAAACAATAATTTACCACTTTCTGGCCTTTTGTCAGAGAATTAAAAACCTTTGTGTTTTTTAGAAAACATTTTAGGTAGGGTCCAATAAGCACAAAAAACCACCCTACAGTGAGGATTGCAGTGGCACCTTCAGATAGGAAGATGCAGGTGTAGTTACGAATTAGCAGGGGAGGAGATGAAGGCAGGGCCTAGGTGATTTTCTTGGAATTCCATTTGCTTGGAATTCCATAGCAAACTTTATTTTGGAGGTGAAAATAGAAGACAATGTCTGCCATCCAGACTGAAAATTGCAAGTCTATCTTTTTTTTTTTCTGAATTAAATATGCTACTAATTTATCCCCAAGCTAAGGTGTTTCTGTCTTCAGTTGAAACAGGCAGCCCTACAGAAAGTGGAAAACCAGTTTTCACTGTTTCCCTCAAAGGCTGAAGGGAAATGGGTTCACCTGATAAGCATAAATTCACTTCTGTGGCTGATTCATAAAGCTTTGTGCTACATATTGCTTTGATCTTGAAAAGCAAAAGGTAAACACACATGTGTTTGTGCTGAATTAATGTAGCTGAATTCAAGATGAATTGGTTGGGCCAAAAGAACTCACTGGACCACAAAGTATCCAAAAATGTCTTATCTGTATATTTGACATTTAAATTCTGCGGCTTGTTTACGTTTTAACACTTCCAGGGGCAGTGTCACTTCAGCCTTGAGAAGTTTGAAGGAATTACATGCGTTTTTTCTAAGCATTAGGCAAATATTTGCTAGTCACTGGATGTCTTTAGCCAGCTTGGGAAGTTAGGTACTTTTAGAACAATCTTTTGCAGGTTATTTTTGGATTTCTACATTGAAGTCAGCTCTAGATCTAGACATGTTTAATTGGAAAGCATTAAAAATACTACTTTTATTTTATTTTGCTATCTGTTATAAGCAGCAAACTTTAGTTTTGGATCCACGGTTCTCCACAGTTTTCTCGTGACCCTCCCTGATGGATGGTTTTCATGACATTTTCCATCCCACAGGCATTAAATGTGCCCTTTTTCCTGAAGTGCCATCTCCTTCACTCCCCAAAATAACTACCTGGAAGAAATTCAAAGAGGACAGAGGTGACAATGAATGTTGCTCAACATGTCTTGGAACATTTGCCTTACAGGATTGTGTTCATAATAAAGAAACAGCAGCCTTGGTTTGAAGAAGGAGTAAAGTCTCTCAGCAGCTTGGACAGTCTCTGCTCTGTCAGTTTTCTCTCCTGATACTGGCCCACAGAACCATCCCTATCTCTACCTCTGTATCTATGAAACAGCTTTTCAACTGATTACAGCCCTAATTTAGCACATGATTTGATGGCTCCATGATTTGATGGCTCCTGCAGGTGCTTAGATTGTATGTGTACAAATTTTCTGCCCATCACTAATTTTTATGAAATATCAATTTAATAAAAATAGTTGTCAAAAATATTATAACCAAGAAAATACTTCCTCTGTCTTTCATTTTAAGGAGAAGACTGTTTTGACTTGGTGTGGCTCAGAGCATCAGAGGGTTGTATTTCTGGCAGCTTACTCATAAATGCACAACAGATGAGCATGAGCTGTTGGTGAAATAACCACCTGGTAGGTTGTTCAGAGGTAAGTGTTGAGGGTTAATGTCTACAGCCCAGGCACCTGTCACAGAGGACATTAAGCTCCATGATTGGTACCACCTTACTGATCTGCAGTAAATAAAGAAGACTCTCCTAAACTTCTCATTCTCTTCTCCTCTGCACCTACCCACCCTGCAACTCACCTAAACTTGCAGCAGTAATGGCAGCTACTTTCTTCAGCTGGGAAATGTTGTTTAAACTTCAAGCAATTTCCAAAAGGGAAAAACAGAATTGTAAAAACCTAAGACATTTTTGAGAATAAATTCTTTTAAAATCTTTTCTATTGAAAGCAACCATTTTGTATAGCATAGTGCTTTTTCAAGGGATATAAAGAGATAATGTGAAGATTGTTTAGATGGGAGATACTCAATTTAACTGGTATGTGTTGTAAAACTTTGAAAAATGAAAGTACATTAATAAAAGATAATGGAGATTGAGATTATGTAAAATTTTTTAATCCTGAAGCAGCTTTTCAAAGAGAGTAAAGAAACCCTGGTGTCTGAACATATGCACTATGAAAAAAAAAAAAGCATGCGTAAGATCTGCTTATGGTCCTTTTTTCTTGGCTGTTCTTGACAGATACAAAAGTGCCATTATTTTGGCCTTTGAACTTCTGATTCACTAGACACGAGTGAAAGAACCACTCCACATTACCTGGCAGGTCTATGTGTGCCTGTGCTTAGCTGCTGATGGCCACACCAATGTGAGCAGCTTTACAATTCTGCAGTGCTATTAATTTTATGTAGTGGCTTTCCTAGAGAAGACCCCAGTAACCAGGAAAGACAACAAAGCCAGAAGCCTGGGTGGGACTTCTTGTAAGGAAGGAGTACTCCCTTTTGCACAGGGATGAGTGTTCAGGGGAAGCAAGGAGTGTAACATGACATTTTGTGTGTTGCTTGGTGGTGTGTTTGACCGCAAATTAAAATTACAGGGTTTGGGCTCCAGTCTGCACTCCAGTTGGAGACTGCGTGTCCTCAGCAGGGCAGGCATTTTGCAACCTGTGGTGAAAAGGAAAGCATTCAGCAGACTGTTTGCTGGGACTGAGGTGGAAAATGGGCTGACCAAGGCAAAAGGATGAAAACCCAAGAAGCCCAAGAGCAAATGAGAGCTGTGGGGGAGTGGAAGGATTTGTTCTTTTTCTTGTGCCTACCTTCAAAGACATGGGAAACCCATGGAGGGATGATAATCACTCCTAAATTAGCGCTGAAGAAGCCTGGAGTGCTGCAGGGACTGAGAAATGGCTGGGAGCTGAGGCTGTAGGTGTTTCATTGCTTTTGAAGGGGGCTATCTGTGGATTAAATCCTCAGCTGGAAGAGGAGACATGAAAACTGAGAGGGGAGGCCTCGTGTGTTCACACTGGTACCTGGAGGAGAGGGTGAGCTGCCTACACAAGCCAAAACTGGTAAATGCCTGGTAGATAACACAGCAAAGAGCCTGAGCCATGGAAACAAGGATGGAAAGAAATAGGCAAAGGGAGAGAAAGGTTTGTGGGTGAAAATGAGACATGTGGCACAGGCTTTCTCCAGGGCAAAGCCTAAAGCTAAACTTAAAGTTTTTAAGTAAGGAGGTATGATATATGCATGTATGTATTACATCCCAGGAATTGCATGGTCCCCAAACTTCTCTCTTCCTTTGCTGCAGGAAAATTGCTGCTGGGACAGAGATTAATAGCAACAGTTCCTCAGATTGTGCTATCTATAGCAGAGCTCAAAAATGTCTCCTTCCTACACCTCTGTCTGCCAGCCAGACACGTCATTTCCACAAAACAGTGACAATCCAGAGTGGATTAGCATAGTAAGGGGAAAAGATACTACGGCCTTGACGTGTGATCCAGTCTGATCTGCTCTCTGCCACATCACTCCTGCCCCCACTGCATCCCTTGCTGCCAGGCCCACAGCATTTTGGGGTCTCAAAGAGCCTGATGTGGGGCTAGGAGTAAGGACTTGCAAACATCCTGCCAGACAAGTTTACCATGAGGTCCTTCCAGTCTGAACGGTCTGAAAGGCCCATGGCCAGAAAATGGAAATGGATAGCCAGCAACCCATTTTGTCAAAGACCTTCAGTTATCCAAGGAAGAGAAGAGGAGGACTAGCTAGGAAGACAGGCTGAAAGAACTCAAACTACTGTCCAGCTCAGCAATGAAAGGCAGAGGAAATTCAATACAAAGGTAAATAAAATAATCCTAATTTTGTGCATTAAAAAAAGGGTCTGAGATGGTTATTATTCAAGATATTGATGTGATTTCAACAGACAGCCTTATCAAAATAAAAGCTCAGTGCTCAGTAGTGACCAAACCAGCAAAATCCAAATGTTTTTGAATTACCAACAAAGCTTGGAGAACAAAACACCCGGTAATAATTATGTTCTGTAGAAATTTGTAATATCTCTCTCCAGAATATTATGTGAAGTTCTCCTCTCCTTACTCCACCTCAGGACAATATAGAATTGGAGAGATCAGTGAGAAAGACAATCACGGTTTCCAGAGGAAGAACAATTAGGTAGACTAGGAGTCTTTAGTAATTAGGAGAAATTACAACAAAGATCTATACTCTAACAAGAAGAAGCAAAACACAGACAAAGCAAATTAGGTCTGACTGTAGGCGAGGCCAGGAAGGCACCGATTAGTGTAAATGGTCCTGGAGAGCCCCACATGAGCTTCCCACAAATCCTCTGTCCATTGGCCCAGGAGCTCTATTTAGGCCCAGGGGGAAGGTATTATTTCCCCCTGCTAGCTTGTCTGCAGTCCTGTCTTTGGTCCTCTGTTCTGGATAGAGCCAGGACCTACATGGAAGCCCTATTTTCTGCTTCTCCTGGATGCTGGACCTGGTTCATCATTTTTACCTGGTCTTTTCTGTTGGTGGATCCTGTCACCAGCCTCTCTTTGCTCACTATGTTTGTCCTCAGCTCCAGGCTCATCTTCCTGCCTGAATCAGCCTAGTTCCTAGTTCTTGCTGCTCACTGGACCTGGCAAGTGGAATTAGTAGTCTGGAGACATGTGACCACATACTTATCTGGTTCTTGGGTTTATCCATGGCTGTGTACACCTGTGAGCTATTAGTCAGGATGCTGGCAGAGATGAATGCTTGGTGTGCATATCTCAGCAACCATTTGATCAAGGACTCTTGCATGTTGAAGCTTTCTAAGCTTTACCTCAAGTCTACATTTAAGTAAGTAAACAGTATGCATTTTAACTTCCGTATTTTGGTTCAGTGCATCTATCAGCTTGTTTGAGAAAGTAACTTATTTATACAAGAACAAATCTTTTGAAGTCTTACTATGCTTCTGACTTTGGGCTGGTTTTTGAAGTACATAGTTTTTCAAGGTGTTCATGTCTTCTCCATTTACCTCTTCCACTAATACTTGAGAAACATCTGACCAATGTAACCAAACTTAGCAGACAAATAACAATTTCAGAGGCAAGTTCCTACAAGCTCTTTGTGAATTACCAAACCTAGCCAAGTGGCAGGCCAGATGAAATGGGTTTTGAATAAGTAGTATGTGGAGCAGAGCTGCACAAATGAACTGTTGGCTTCTGGTCCTTCTTTGGTCTGCTTCTAAGCATGTGGAAATGCTGGTTTGTGCAACTTCACTGGAGCTGCTTGTTAAGAGAAATGTCTTGTTTACTGCTAGACTAGAATAAATAGAGATGAAAGTATTTTAAAAACAATAAGGTAGTAAATTCTAATGCTTAATGTGAAGTACTTAACTGACAGTGAATCCCCATTAGCTGGGTTTATACATTTTAACTTCTTGATGTCCTATTTTTGAGACGTCTCAGTCAAATTTTATTTCTGTGCATTTTAATTGCAACATCCTGCAGAAATAGATTTTTTTGTCTTCCTTGGGTACAGAGGCAGGGAGGAAGGAGTTTATCAACTTAAGCATTCTCTTTCAATGTAATAAAATGGTGTAAATGCTCCTTTTTTTGTTTTATTCAAGAGTCAAGTGTCTCTCAAGAAGTAAAACCTTTCTTGAAGAGGATAATGAAATGTGATGCCCAATCATGGGAAGAGTTAGTATGCCAGGATGGGTGCTGTGCACTAGACTGTAACTAAATCCCCCAAGCTATTGACCAGTACCAAGTAGAAGGAACAGCTACAATAATGATTGCTTGCCTCAGGATTATTACGAGAAAAATGGCTTTGTTTTCAGAATTGTGATAATCTACATAAGCATCTCAGTTGAGTTGTATAACCTCCGTTTTTTGTGCTCTAAGCCGCTTTGGATATCGAGCATCTATTTAGTAGCTTTCTAATATATTCTATTCTGAAATGTCTTAGAAGATTTTTTGAGTGATTGCTTTGCCTTCTTTGAACCTACAGACTGCATTTTAAAGTAGGAGAGTGAAAATGTGATGTGTGGTTTTTTAACTCCCCAATTTAACCCAAATGAATTTAAAAGTTTGCCTTATTAAAAGGATGCAGAGTTAGACATTCCCAAAAGACTGTGTGTTTTCTTGTTCTTGGGGTTTTAGAAGTTGAATTCTTGAGGGAGGGAACACTACAGTCAAGTTCATTTCCCAAGAGATCAAATGCTGCTATATCTTATGCATTTTTCTTAAGATTTTAAAGCACCAGCTGTCTTCATTTTTTTTTTTTTTGCCACTTGAGCTAATGATAAGTAGTTTAACTAAAGTAATGAATAATTCACACTGTTTTTCAGAAAGCCTATAGTTATTTCATGAATTTCTGGATTTATTAATTTCATAGTTGCTTCTTCTGCTTCAAGTACTAATTTAAAAGAACTACAATTAAAGTGGGACACTGGGCTAGGCTGCTGTCTTTGGAATTCAGTTGAGAAACGTGTCATCTTTAAGAACAAACTTGGGAAATAACGATTGTAAAAGATAATTCAATGCAAGGTTTTCTCAATATAATACAATGAAAGGAGATACAAATAAAAATCAATCTAAAAGAATCAGGCTTGAGTACTTCTAAAAGATCACTTTACCATTTCAAAATAATTTCTACTTCATATGTCAGAAGGCAGCAACAGTGCCTCCTGCTTTGCTGTCAGTTTCTGAAGAGACTACAAAACACTAAGTGTCTCTAGATCATCTTTTCTCAAAGACCGAACACTGCTCAGGCTGTAGTAAACTCCATAATTTGAATACTGAAATGGAATCTGAAACCTTTTAAGGATCTGGTCTGATGCCCTTAAGACATGTGGGAACTCCACTGGAGACCTCACTACAGGCAGGGCTGGCCTACAGGAATTGTTTTCCCACCTTACATAGCCTTATTTTCTAACCTTTCATGAGGGATTTACCATTTATCCCTTTCTTGCATGGAGGAAAAAATTAGTTCCTTGTTCCATAGGTGCATTGTAAAAGCTGAATTTTGTCAAAGAGTTACAAGTACTAAGATGCTTTTAAACTTGACATGCAATAAGGGGGCACCTCTGCTCATAGAGTTTAAATAGGCATTTTCTGGGTTTTTTCAGAACTGTCAACTGTTGCTCAGTACTTTCTAGGAACGCATGGCTCTATCCTTGTTAGAAAGGGATTTCAAATCAAATCTCACTTTCCTCATGAGTGTACACGGGCATGGAAAGAAAATAAGTGAGTTGCCTGAGGTCATGGAGAAAATCTGATGGCCAAGAACAGTTCTGACTTCAGTCTTCTGTCCCAAGATGAATAGTTTGTTCCTTGTCCACAGAAACAAGAAACAAGATCACTGAGAAACAGGAGCAAGTCCAGGAATTTTTCCCTGCCCCTATTTTCCTGAAGGTATTAAGTGGATTGTGGGGTTGCGTTTTCTCTATACCATAACATTTGTAGTCTAATCCTGCAAATGCTTACTGACATGAGCAGGCCACAATCACATCATTCAAATACTGTCTATAAATGAGGAGATTTGTATTTTATAGATATCACAGAATGGCCTTGGATGAAAGGAACCTTAAAGATCATCTAGTTCCAACATCCCTGCCATGGACAGGTACACCTGCCACTAGACCAGGTTGCTCAAAGCCATATCCAACCTGGCCTAGAACACATCCAGGGACAGGGCATCCACAGCTTCTCTGAAAAATCTGTTCCAGTGCATCACCACCCTCACAGGGAAGAATTTCTTTCTAATATCTAATCTAAACCTACTCTCTTCTAGTTTGAATCCATTCCCCCCTGTCCTGTCACCACATGCTCTTGTAAAAAGTCCCTCTCCATCTTTCTTGTAGGTTTCGTTCAGGTGCTGGAAGGCAGAAATTAGGTCACTCCAAAACCTTCTCTTCTCCAGGCTGAACAGATCCAATTCTCTCAGCCTTTCCTCACAGGAGAGATGCTTTATCCCCCTGATCATTGTGTTGGCCTCCTCTGGACTTGCTCCAACAGGTCCATGTCTTTCCTGTGCTGGGACCCCAGAGCTGGATGCAGCACTCCAGGTGGGATCTCACCAGAGCAGAGCAGCAGGGCAGAATCCCCTCCCTCACCCTGCTGCCCACACTGCTTTGGATGCAGCCCAGGACACGTTTGGCTCTCTGGGCTGTGAGTGCCCATTGCTGGGTCATGTCCAGCCTCTCATCCAGCAGCACCCCTGAGTCCTTCTCAGCAGAGCTGGCCTCGATCTGCTCATCCCCCATCCCATGTTGATAGCAGGGGTTGTCCCAGCCCAGGTGCAGCACCTTGCACTTGGTCTTGTTAAAGCTCGCAAGATTCTCATGGGCCTATTTAGGAGCCTGTCCAGATCCCTCTGGATGGCATCCTGTCATTCAGGTATGTCAAGTGAAATTGTGACCAACCGTAGACTTTGCTCTTCTTTTAGCATGTCAGGGTCACTGTGGATCTGAAAACACGAGACAGTGGCATCTGGGTCATATAGCAGGAACGATTTGGACAAGGAACTGATTTATATTTCTATTAAGGTCAGGACTTTGTGTTTGCTAGTAACAGGACCATGGTGGTGCAGCCAGGGAGGCTCCTGCAGGACTTCCCTAGATCTCTGTGCAGCTTTTTGTTTTCCCACTGGTTTTCCTTTTAAAATGATTGCCGCTTCTCTTCAGGAGAGTCTTTTTCTGTCAAGTGAAAAGGAGCTCCAGGAAGCACATTGTGGTTATATCAGGTAAAGGGCTTCATTGGATGGGCCTCCAGCGCCTGAGACTGAGCTCCTGTTGAACTAAACCAGGCATGAACACCCTTAGTAACTTGGCACTTGATATGCCACTGGCTGTTTATTGGTACAAGATATGCTTTCCCCCCTCTCTCTTCATTCAAGTCAAACAAGTTTTAGGTGTATAATTTCTAAAAGAGCCTTTGAAAACTTATGTGGACTTTATGATGATAAACTGGGCAAGTCACGGGCTAGCTGGGTCTGTGCTTCTTTTTTTCTGATGAAATACAAGTATAATGCCTAGAGCTGAGAAGCAAGAGGGACATTTACAGGAAATCTAATTAACACTGCAAGTCTCACCAGCAGTAGTTTCTCCATCTTCCTTTCAGATAGTACTTTGATAATCATATTTCAATTTCACTGCTAAATGAAACATTTGTGGAAACTGAGTCAGCCACAAATCATGAGTGAGTTTAAAAATACACATAACTACCCCCTTTTTTTGTTTGATTTTGGTTTTCAGACCAAATGATGTTCATTTGGTTTGTCCTGCCCTCTCTTCCTTGCAAATAAGAGCAAAAAAATTTCCCTTAAATAAAAAAAACAGCTGATGTTTTCACAGCAAGAGCTGAAATTTTAAGAAAAACTACAAATATGAAAGACTGAAAAATGTGAGAGCTGGGAACACAGATCTCAATGCCCATCTAAGGTCATATCTTCTGATTCAAGTCTAGGATGAGAAAGCTCTGCAGGTTAGTCAGCATTGATATGGACTGCATGGTTCAGGGCAGGACTAGTCTTTCCTAGGCTTCTGTGTCTGTGAAATTCTACAGAAATGTAGAAGTCTTATAGCTGGGCTCAAAGAAGGCAGTGTATTTTTTTCAGCTGCCTTTGAAATACATATGTAGGAGTTGCACTTGGTAGGCTTTTAAAATAGATCTTAAATCTACTTAAATGCAAGCTGCAAGGAGGTTTAGAAGCTATTTTTATAATAAGCTTTTTTATTAATGTCTTATGAGCTGTCTGCCATCCAGTCACATACAGCTGGGGAGCAGAGGAGAGGCTTTGAGGCTGCTGACACTCTTGACACATCTGCCTCTGTAGGGCCATTGGAGACACTGTTGTCTGGATGGAAAGCTAAGCTTTAAGAAATGATGATTCAAATGCCTCTGGTGCTTCATGTAACTAAATACTTCTGCTCCTTTTCTTTTAGTTATTCATTCAGATATTTCCTAAGTTTATACTGTGTTCCAAAGACCTGGCTTTTGTTCTTAAAGACTTCTGTCCATCATTAGGGCCTGTTATACTTGCAGTTAAAAACTACTCTAAAATAAATTCATGTGTATGGATAATTTATAATTATCTCAATTTTCAGAATTGGACTCATAATTCTTAAATCTTGACAGTATTTGTGAATGTTTCATTTGGAAATACTTTGATCTTCTATTTTATTTGAATAGGCAATAATCCCCACTCTTTTTCTGTGAGCCCTTTGATATCTGACTAAACTTTATCGACTTCTTTTGAATCAAAATGTACACTTTTAATCTCTAAAATGAAGCAAGCTACACACATGCATTTGTTTTTTTTTCTCGCACTTCTTCCTGTGAGCAACCTGGCCTCATGCCCCTAAGTGAATTGGGATGAAGTCTGCACATTTGTTCCATACCCACTGTTACAACAATTGGAAGGCTTTGGTCATTATTTTATAAGATCTTTTTCAGTCCGTTTGATGAATCCTAATATGTTTCTTTTCACAGAAGAAATAAAACCCAGAGGATATTAACCTTGATCTTTAATTCATACCCCTTTAAAAGGGAAAAGAAACATCGTTCCTCCTCTTGAACCCACAAGCTTTCGCTAGCCTGGTAGGCTGGATGGTGAGTTACAGTGACGGACTGAGGTTTACTGCCTGTGCGAGGCAGGCAGATTGCCACCTCCTGTTTGTGTGTTGGCCACAAAGATGAACAGTAGGAGATTGTCCATCTTTGGCTTCCAGCTTGATAATTACACACCATATTGTTTTCCTTTGGCCAGGGATTAAGGACTAGTCTCAGGAATGCTCCTGGCTGGGAAGTAACATGTTAGACCGCCAAAGAAGCAGTTTTTTATGAAGTTTCTTATCAGAATTGCCATTCTGATGACAAAAACAAGTAAATATTCCCTGTGTTGGCAGCATATGTACAGCGCACAATTCAAAAAAAGACTTGAGAAGACTTCCTAACAAGCAGAAGGAGTAAGGAGGAACAGTTCTCTAGGGCTTCCAACAAGATCTTATTCCTTTTGTCCACTGTGGGAAAGTGGCATGCATTGTAGGAGGGGAGTCACAAAATACTGGAGAGCATTTTAAAGCCCTGAAATGGGACCTGGCATGTGTCAGGCACAGGAAAGGCTGTGCTGCAGGAGTTCATGACTGCCACCACAGTCAGTAGCTGGGACTACTGAAAATCAAAATGCACCGGTCTGCAGGTACCCGGTAGGATGTGTTAAGTGTACAGCTGAGCCCAAGTCCTGCAACTTGGGAGCCTTCTCATCCTGACTGGTTAGCATTCCCTGGATAATCACAGCCACAACTCTCTCTAAAAGCTGCTTTCCCCCCATCCTCCTCTCATGAAGGGTAGGGAGAGGTACTTGTAGTAGGGAAATCAAATGAGAAGTCATGACTAATTTCTTGGATATGACACCCACTAAGAAGGAAGTTTGGGTTCCCATCCCTGCTCCCAGAGCTACTTATTTGGCACTAAAATGTTATTTGACTAAAGCACATTACTGGCTGAGGCTGCAGCACAGGTCTCCTCAAGCTCAGTGCTCTCACTGCACTGCTGCTGGCTCCTTACTGGCCATGGGGCTGTGCTCTCCTCTGCATGACAGGCCAGTTTTGGTCTTGGTTGCTGAGCATCTGATGTGCCTTGTTTGATTGGGCCCTAAATGTTTTGTATTGGCAGGAAGCCTCACAGTTCCTTCACTGCCTATAATCCAATGCTATCACTGTAGAGTTTTTGGGTACCCTGTTACTACAGGTAAAGCAGCATCCCAGCCAAGGTGTATAAATACAACTGCACTGAAGTGAAGTGACTGTCGTGAGTCATAGCCACGCAAGTTGTGCTGAGATCTGGCTTTAAAGGAGATATATATCATGGGTGCACATTTAAAAAAAAAAATCCTTTTTTTACTTTCACTAGCCTTCTATGATCAGCTTTGACTGCAACATGTAAATAAGGCGGAAGTAAAGGAGGGTAAAATCTGAGTTAGTCCTTAGTCCCAAGAGGCATCTGAAGGAATTTGCTGATAAAGATAGTGTAGCGGTGCTGGGCCATCCTTCCACCTTCCTGCTGAGCTGTGTTTTGGTTTACAGCCTGAGTTGCCAAGACCTCTTGTTGACCTGTAGGCTCCAGCTGTTCTGACTTGAATCATTTAAATTATTTATGTATGAATTATAAAGAAAATACCTGAATCTAAAACTCTGTCCCCGTTTAAATATTTAATTAGAAAAAAAATTACAGGTAGAAGAGAAATAACACTTGAAATGTACCGCACTAAAGTGCTTTTGGGAAGGCATTACCACTACCTGGCAAGTAATAGACCTACAGAGAAGCTAGTACCACTTGCCAAACTGGTTGGTAATACTTGGTAATGTCTGCTCTGGAGTGGTTACTATTAATGTTTCTTGCCAGGGTTCATAAAGAGGTTTCGTGCCCCAAATTGCTCAATTTGACTGCTTAAAATCTTATTTTATTTGGGTAAGAATAAATGAAAACCAAATGTTATAAATGTACTCGTGGGGCAGGGGGTTATGTTTATCTCCTAGAGGACAAATCCCTGGAGCTTCTGGGTTATATTTGCAATTTGAAAGAAAAATCTTTTACGGTAAGGATGTAATTAGATAACTTCCTAGGTTACTCTCATCTGGATAAAGGGATGAGAACTGCAATAAATAAGCTAAAATAACTTTAAATCTGCAAATGTTCATTTACTTTGTTTTTTTTAAGAAAACAAATGGTTTAGCATATCTCTTCATGTTCTGAAAGACAACAAAGAAACTGCCAGTTTCTCAGGTCCTCAAATTATTTACCACACTAAGACTGAGTTTTACTTGGTTTGTATTGTTTTGCATCTATAGGCTTCTTTCCAACAGCAAGAGCTCACATTCCCTTTAAGTGAATAAGGTATTTCCTACTACCTCCATGACTCCAGGAAACAAACTTGTGGATGGGCCAAAACTCTTGAGTCATGTGAGAAATATAGGCAGCTGGGAAAGGATAGTAACTAGCAGAAGCAGTAATGAAGAACCTCACCCTGAAACTCACAGGACTTGGAAACAAAGCCTCTCCTCCCGCTGGGGTTTGCCTTGGAGGCAGGAGCTCTCTCTGGCTGCAGCCTTTAAGTCTAGGAGATCATTAATACATGTCCTTCTCTATGCTGCATGTTCTCATGAAACCTGTGACAATATAACCTACTCAAAATTGGCCAATACTTCTTACTTTCCAGTTGTTGTTTTGGTTTGGGTTTAACTTTCTAATTTCTGATTCAAAACTAGAAAAGTAGGTAAGGCTTTCTGATGAAAACCAGCATGCTCGTTTTAACTGGAGACAATCACAAGGTCTTAAATAATGTATGCTAAGAGCTATGCTTGGTAAATCTCTATAGAGGGCTCTTTGAGATATCCATTCTCTTAGATAAAACAGATGGTATTTCTGAATGTACTGATTGCCAATAATGTAACCCTTAGAATAACTCTACGTTCAGGTTTAGGCCACACAGCAAGCTTAGAGATACTGTGAGCTGGGATACTGTTTTTTTTCCTAGCACTGAACCACTTTAGGACTTCATATATGCCCAAGGCTGAAGAGAATGTCATGCTGAAACATCCAAAGCTTATTCAGGTGCTTCAGTATAATTTACATAGTAAATCTAGTTCAAGTTTTGCTACATTTTGAAGGAGTCTTTCTAAACTGTAAGACTTGTATGAAAACAAATTGGCAACTTAATCATTTTTAGTAGCACTCTTACAAAGATTGTTCTCCTGTGATTAATCTAACTGCCTTTTGAAGGCTGCAGAGCTGTCCTCAAGAGAACTTTAAAAAGCAATTTATTTCTTTTGCTGTATCACTCCAGAGTATATGTATTAATTTCTTCTTATTGCTTAAAATGTCATTTAAAGACGTAGAAATTAGTCTTAAAATGCAGAAAATAAAAATCTTCCTTGTTCCAGTGAAAAAGGTAAAACTTGGTCTCTTGGCCATGTAGTTCAGCAAAGATGGTAGCAGCAGGCGCAGGCTCTGGTAGCCCCTAAACTGGAAGGTGGTGGAAGTGAAGGGATTATCCTAGGAAGGTAGGGCTGTGTGCCTGCCAGGGTCTCTGGCTTCTTTACAAGAATCAGTTATCAGTCATCATAGGATGGTCATTGGATTAGATGACCCTGCTGTAACCTGAGAGAGCAGGCACTGAGCAGGGGACCTCTCTGAACAAACTGATGAAAGTAATGGAGACCTAAGAGCTGGTGGTGGGCAGGGTATGAGGAAAGTTCAATAAGCTGAATGCAAGCTCCAGCTGCTGTTATCACAAGAGCTTCTGCTTCTTTCTGTGACCCTTGTTTCTCAAGGACTTCTCAGTGAGGCCAGAGTAGCTGTTATGCTGGCAAGGGTGCTTCTGCCATTCAAGCATGTCAAAATATAGGATGTCCTTCCAAAGGATGCTGAGAAACTGGGAGATGGGAAAAGAGCAATGAGAGTGACAGAAGGCCTAGAAAGTAAGATTTATAGTGAGAGTCCTGGAACTTTGCCTCTTGAGCTTAGCAAATGTTATCAGCAACCTAAACTAGAGTTAGAGGACTCGTGTCTAGCAAAAAAAGACCATAAGAAGTATCAGCAGTAACACTAAAGCTGCATGAATTCTGATTCTGAATATTGATACTAGCCTGTTGCAAAATCTGTTGGGCATCTTTAAGACAGGGATGAATGCTTGTCTGAAAGATTAAACTCTAATTTGAATAGATGGGCAACAAATCTGTGAAGAGGCTGGAGTCTGATGAGAAGTGCCTGAGGGAGCTGGGGTTGTTTAGACTGGAGAAAAGGAGGCTCAGGAGAGACCTTAGCACTTTCTGCAAGTTCCTGAAAGGAGGTTGTAGCAAGCTGGGGGTCAGTCTCTTCTCCCAGGTGACAAGTGACAAGTGACAAGATGAGAGGAAATGGCCTAAAATTGCACCAGAGAGGCTTAGATTGGATATTAGGAAGTGTTTTTCATGCAAAGGGTTGTACAGCATTGGAATAGACTGCTCAGAGAAGCTGTGGATGCACTATCCCTAGAACTGTTAAAAAAACGTGGGTATAGTACCTGATGTGGTTTAATGGTGGTGCTGGATTGATAGCTGGACTTGATGATCTTAAACACCTTTTCTACCCTTAATGAGTCTATGAACATGAAACAATTCTGTGAAGTCCCGTGGCCTGTTATGCAGAAAATGAGATGCTGCAATCTGCGTAGAGGCACAGCTCTGCACATGTGGACTTGACTGACAATGTGAATAGTCCTCACCTGTTTTTGTAAATTGAATTATTTTAAACAGCCTTCAGCACTATCGATGGAAGATGGACAAGGAACTGGTACTACTCAAAGCAGCTGAAAGCAGTCTGAAAGGGTATTAGTTTTCTTGTCCATCTGGCTTACCCATGCTGCATAGTGACAGCAACTCAGCTTGCAGTGGAAGCCCTTGAACCATGAGCCCCCTTTTCATGGCTCCTCCTATGCCATGATGGCACACCAAAATGACACCACAGCAGAGTACAGTGGTTTGAAGGTAAACAGGCTGGGGATTATGATCAGGCATAAAAATACTGATAGTTGTCAGTATTGGACTTATTGGGATAGGAAAGAAAATGGGATAAGACCAAGAAATCCCTATAGTGTATGTAATGTAAGAAAAGTAAGCTTCCAGTAATTAATGCTTAGGTATTACTCTGAAGACTTCTCTGGGAGTGTCAGGAGTGGTTAAAAATCAAGTAAGGTGTTAGAAATCTGTAGGAAAGGAGTTGTGAGCAAATCCAGCAATGTCATCATGCCATTAGATAACCTGTGGGGTGCCCACAGGCTGTGGGCAGATCTGCAGGTCTCACTGCTCCTCTGAGGAGACAGTTGGGGAAAAGCTAGAGGGAAGTCTCCTCAGAATATCCTGCTACAGGACTGTTTTCATTCAAGAGAGGTACAATTTGAGAATCTTCAGTTTTCCCTCAAGCTGAAGGAAGGATGTGGTACAGTCTTAGCCACGGATGATTGGAGAGTCAGCAGTGAATGTCTGTTCATGAGGCTCTTCTGTTGAAGTGTGGCTTCAAAAAGAAAAATACTTTTCCAGGGAGGGCATAAGGAAGTGGCAGAACTCATTAGCAGAGGATGTTGTAGAGGCCAGAAGTACAGAAAGGCTGAAGAAAAAGAGTGAAAGACCAGCTGCAGATATTGAACATAATGGTGTCAACACAGACATGTTTTTTTAGCTCCAGAAGTCCTTTGATTCTTTACTGCTGGGGGGGCACTGCTAGGGAAAGGATTACTCTGTATTTGCCATGTTTCTTCTAATTTTTCCCTAAGCAAGAGTCTTAAGAGGTAGGTATGGGGAGGGAGAACTCTCTATACCACTCTTCCTAACTCCCAGTGAAAAGAAATCTGTCAGGAGAAGTAAAAGCAGGGGGAAGGGAGCACAATGAAGTGAGGGGAGCTGTAGGTAACGTGACTATCAGGGCACAGGGAAAGCAGTGGAAGATACTTCCTTTAGACCTCACTGCAAGATATTATCTGTGTCCCTGCTGAGCATCTGCCACTGCTGGAAAAACAGGATACAGGTGGAGGTTTGACCCAGTGTGATTGTCCTCAGGATCTTAACAGCACAACTGTGCTCCCAGCATGCCTGGGTGATGCCAGACACATAGAATACCTTCTACCAGTGGAAAAAGCTGCAGTGGATCACTCTTCTAGAGATGCAGTAGGAATTATTTCAGCAAAAGGGTGAGAACCAGAAAACCTCATGTTTAAATGAGATACATATTTCTCAAATATTTCTTCTGCTAATGCAAACCACCTCCTGAACAACTGTTTTGGGTTTTTTCTTTTCAAATGTCACTTACAAATTAAATAGTTCTTGAAAATTGATTTGATTTGCATTGCCTCTAATGCTATATATGCAAATCATGCATTCAGAGTCTCCATACAAACTGAAATCCCCTTCCTTTATATCCTTCCATTTAAATAAAAAAATCCAAAAGGATGGATCCTTGGCTAATAATGATAATGAGTTCCATTAATGAATCAGTTGCAAAACTGGTCCAAAATGCACAGAACATCAGGGTAGTTTTCTATGTGATTTGTTGGGATTTCTCACTAAGGTTTCTCACCTTACTAAATTTCTCCTGGTTTTGAAATGCGTTGTTCTGTGATAGTATTGGCAGCTCCCTGTCTTTTCTTCACATGACTGGGTCAGTCTAGTCATTCCCCATCTTTGCTGCTCTAAATAGTCACTCTTCTGTAAATTTGCATTTTTATTTTGACGTTTAGAATGAAGGAAGTTATTCCTAGCAAAGGAAAATGCACCTGAGAGGGTGGAGAAACAAGTTTGAAGGGTTTTTGGTTTTTGTAAGGTGCAGTTTAAATTCTGGTTATACTGTGTTCATGTTGCAGAGAAAGAACATGTCTGTTCCTGCCCAAAAAAGGGACTTTTTCTATTCTGCTTGGCCTGGTGATTAAGTCCTTCTACATACTAGAAAAGGACAAGATTTGCTGCAAAAATGATATCTGGAGCAGCCTATCCCATTACTTAGTTCCCCCTCATGACAGCAAATGTCAGACTAAATCTCTTTTCCTTTCACACAAAACAACTTCTGGCACAAAAGTTCCAGAAACCAATTGCATAAGTGTCCATGAAAATCCTCTCTTTTTATTAATCAACTTCTTGTACCTAAAAGCTGAATTAGAGTTCTTGAGCTGCTAAGAAAAAAAACACAGGGAAGTTCACAGCTACTGTCATTGGTGTGAAAGCCATAAAAAAGGTCAGTGGCTTGTATGGGTGTACTGCTCCTCCAGGAAACAATGCTTTTGGGGCTGTGTATATTTAGACATGACCAGAAACAAAACCTTGTGCTCTAAAAGAAAACAAGATTGATTTAATGAGTGACAAAATGGTAGTCAAGCTAATGTGCTTATTTAACCTTGCATTTGTATGCTCATTAAACACAACACTTAACTGCTGCTACACATTTTTAATCAGTGGTGAAATCTAGGTGTATGAATCTGTCCCAGGTTAATTAAATGTTTTGTTAAAATTCACTGGGCTGGTCCTTACCTGCTGCGAATCTGCCACAGGTAATGTAGAGTAATGGTAGGCTAATGGGTGCGAGAATCTGATCTAATTATCTAAACCAGACTTTTCCACCTAAGCTATGTATGTGATGCCAACAAAGGAACTGCCTAATCCCACCTTTCCATGCAGCTAAGTAAGTGGAATGAGTTTTTTTAGTACCAGCAGTATGCTTAAAGAGATATCTGCAAGACTTGTTAGAGGCAATGGAGTAGCATTGCAAAGCTATCAGTAATATATAGCAGTACAGCTGAATGATAAGAATAAAAGTTGTCTGAAGAAGGAAATCATATGATGTATCATCAGCAAGTGATTAAGATGGTGGGTGGTTCTTTCAGATGGCTTCTGTGTTTTGCATTCAGTGTAAGGGATCCTTTGGAGTCCTCACAGAGGACTTTCAAAAACACTAGTGATAGTTGAAAAGCAGAGACTTGGCTTGATGTACAATGATTTGACATGATATTCAAAAAACCACAAAAACCAACAAAAAAACCACAAAGCCCAAAACAACACACAAACCCTTTGTAAATTATGTTGCAGTGACAAGATATTGCTCTTCAGCTAGCTAATGCCATTTAAAAACATGGAATACCAATTCTGTCAGAGTCACGATTTGCCACACCTATCAAGGAGCTGGAGCAGGGTTTCTACCTGATGTTTCTACCAGGAACAGTCTATAGGGTTAGAGCACCACACATGGCTTTTTATTGCCAGTTCAACAGACTACTTACCTAGTGTAAGTATAGACATATCCAAGGGAGGTGCACTGTCAATTTTAGAGATTGCACATCTTACTCATGCAATTGACTATGAGGAGTTTCAAACAGTTTCTAAAATAATCATCTTCCAAAGAGGGATGGGAAGCATCCTCTGTTTCTGAAAGATAGCTAGGACTGCAGAGGGGCAGGCTGCATCCTACTGCTCTGAAAACAGTGTATCCTGGAGCTAAAGGTGTGGCTCAAAGGTGTGATAAGAACTTGTGACTTGTTACAGCAGCTCTTGTCAAAGTAGATTACTTGTGGCTCTTTTGCATTGGTACACCTTCTGTAGGCAGTGAGTGGGCAAAATTCATTTGAACTGCTGTAGGGAACAATAAACCTTGTGCTAAGGCTGCAACCAGATTTATTCAGGCATAAACTAGAGCAGAGCCTCGAAAGCTGTTGCCTGTTCAGGTCTCTATCAATTCTTCACTTAATGCAGTAGTATGGAGCCCCTAATCTCATCTCCACCTTCAAGAAGGCTGCATATGTTTTGTTTTTATGGTGATTCAGAGGGAGCCTTTCCACCGTGTAGAGGATAGTGTGGTTCCAACACTCATCAGTCCAGGGGAGGGCTTGTGCAGAAGTCGGGTGTCTAATGTGTCATTGCTGGGGATGAGCTGTGGCATTTCATGAAAAGGTTCTGAGACTGGCAAAGAAGACCCGAGGCTTTCAGGCTTTCTGAACTCTGAATGTGGTGGTAGAAGCTCTCTGTGCTTCTAGGTCTCACTGATTGAAGTAACCCATGTCCCTTTACATCCCAGGCTTTTGTTTGTACCAGTTCATTTTGAGATGGTATGGGCAAAGGGAACCAAGTTTGTCACATTATCAAGGCACTTCTGATGATGGAATAAATAGATCAGAAATGAAAGGCTGTGACTGTGGAAATATTTGGCTTCTCATTATTCCTTCCCATAAGACTTTGAGAAGAGAGGGTTTGACTCACAAAGAACACTATTCTTTCAACTCTGTATCTACAGTAGCTGCTACATATAACCCAGCTACCCTATGTCTGCAGTTGTGCTGTATCCTGGAACAATGCTTTACCTTCTCATGCATCTTTGTGCTGGCATAAACTATTTTTAATTGAAAATGTTTTTAGCCTTTGAAAAATATTTCAGTACCCCCAGAAGGATGGGGAGATAGTCAAGTAGCGTTGTTATAATACTTTTGTTGCATACTAATACAGGCATTTTGTGGACTACAAAAGTGTTTGAAGAAAGTAACATATGCATACTAAAAACTATTGCCCAAATCTGGAATGCCTCAGATCGAGGTATGGGCAAAAGCTACCTGGTGCATTCATCTTGGACACTGCTGTGACTGAGCATCCTTAACAACATTGTGCCCCAAATGCTGGACTCTTATATCTGAATGAAGTCTATGCTTAAACTAGATTATACTATAGTGCAATCAATCTGCTTAGTCCTCTACAGACAGGCTGAGATCTGCTTTACCTGTGCTCTAAACCACCTAGACACTGATGCAAGGTCTCTGTCATCCCAAAGGCTCCTTGCACGGCCTTGACAGAGCTTGTGTTGCTCTGGCTGGGAGCTGGGGTGGAGCAAGGACAGGTCTGGGCAGTCCTGCTCCTCTGATGAGCACCCTGCCACACTTGAAGAAGGGCAAAACTGAGCAGGGGAACGGTGAATCCAAATCTGTGCTCTGTGTTCTACAGAGATACTCTATCTGCTGTGGTTTTTCGAAGCAGCTGCTGATATCCTTGGTTGTTTAGCTTGCATATGAAGTACTGGCCATGGGGGCTCTCTCAGTGTCCCCAAACTCTGTAACGCCAAGCATGTGGCAGACTGTACTCTCAAGTATGCTAGTCTCCTTTTAAAGGGGGAAGGACAAGATAAAAGAAAATTCTGTTGGTTTTTCTTTTTTTTTTTTTTCCCTGAAAACTTAATCCTATCCTCTTCAGATATTATCTTAAGTCTTTGGGAATGACATGGAAAGAGACTCATGGTAAATATTTTAAAAATAAATCTTGAGTTTTTTTCCTAGCTGAAAATAACAGAAACTACTGAACGATTTTAAATTGTCAGTGTAAATGAGCTGAGTGCCCTATAATATAGGTTATGACAAATGTATTACAAAGTAGTCTTATGAGCCATTATTGCTACATGTCAGTGCTGTGACTGGTGGAAGGAAATTGCATTTACTTCAAATAAAGCAACGGAAGGGTAAAAATATCTTGTTATGCCTTGGATAATCTAGTGAGATAGCTAACAAATACTGATGGGAGTCTGATACACATCCTCCACTAGCAGAGTTAAAGAATTGTAATTTTAAATTGATTCACATCGACAGTCATGAAGACAACTGAAAAACTTCTAAAGGGGCTTCCGTATTAGTTATAACCTGAAAAACAAATGCAAACCTGAAATAGCTTTTTCCAATACATTATCCATTTCTATTGTATTTTCCAGTTCCAGCTGCTGTAGTTCAGTGAATATATACTGGACTAAATCCCGCTCACTTTAATTACACCAGAATTACCACTGATGTCCAGGAAGGACTTGCCCCACTAAACTGGTAAAAGATTTGCTTTGCTTTCAAAATTTTATGGCATCTTGAAGTACTATGTTGCAAGCCAGAATTGACCAACAAATTTACAGACACAGAAAGAAATTGTTGAAAGAAGAGAAGAAAGAAACCTACTTATGTCTGCCTTTTTTTGTACCTTGATAAGAAGGGGCAATGTTTTCACTAGTTTTCAGCTGTCTGACTTAAAATGCTATCTGAGGAAAATTAAATGTCTCTCAGAGGAATCAGAGAATTGGAATTACTTGGCTCTTGTTCCAACTTCTTTGCCAACTTTTAGCATGACCTGGGCTATTGTATGTGCCCTAGCAGAGTCACTTACAGGAAGGATAGTTAAACTGTCTGAGACGTGAACCAAACTTCACACCAACATTGTTTGCCCTCACTTCACAGCTATCCATTATCTTGAGGCTCTGTGGGCTAGCTAGCACACTGTTCTCAATTTTTGGTCCTGCTTATCCAGTTGGAACGAACTTGTACAAACTTACAACTTTGTATAAAAAAAAATGCTCACCTACTTTGCCCTAAATAGCTACTTAAATATCAAAATACTACCATTATATTTTGGGAGCATTTAGTTTAAGATAACGGGTATCAAAGCAACAATAGGAAAGTTTTGGACCTAGAGGATACCCAGTCTGTGAATTTTGTGATAAGAAAAGGCCTAAAGACTCGTGAGAGAGTGTCAGGAAGGTCTAAGTGATTAGAAAATCTTACTCCTGCATCAGCACAAGTCAGACAGCAGTGTGACAAAGTTTTACTTGGTTTGAAGAGCGGCAGAACATGACGCTGGGGAGACAGTGCTTCCTGTAGTCAGACTTGTGCGGTGTGCAGGGCCCAAGTCACCTGCCTGAATATTGCTCTAATGCCATTCTGGCAGGAAAACACGGGTTCCTGATGTGATTGACTGGATTCTTAAAGCTCAACTCTACCCTGACTGGCTGACAGGATGATAAAAGCAGGTGTTCCCAAGCACCTTTATTCTTCCTTACCCTCAACTCTCGTCCTGAATCTCAATCTAATGACCAAGATATAGAATCATTAAATTCTACAGTGGTGTTAGTAGGTTATTTCCCCATTTGTTTGTTCCTATTGAGACTTACATATCCATGATTCCTGGAAGGTGACAAATTGTGACAGATTGTTGCTCATATCCCTCTGAGGCATATCTCCTAATTGAGGGATGGATTCAAGAAAACTGTGGAAGGGCATGATTTTTCCCTTGTAGTAGTCTTTTTTCTCTTCCTTTTTTTCCTGAATCTGGGACACCTGTGGATATAACATAGTTGAAGAGACCTAACACTTCAAGGAGGGGAAGTCTGAAGCTCTTTCATTATTCAGTCTTTATAATGACTGAAGTGTGGAACAGGCCTCTGTAGAGAAGATGCTTTGAAGTGGCCAAGGAATAAAAAATGCATCTGCAGAAGCAGACCAAAGGTGGTGCAAATGGCAAAGGTAATGGGAAAGGGACGGCAGGGCTTTCCCATGTGAGGGTGTTCACCTTGAGATATTGCAAAGAGAGGAGATTCTTAAGTTTAAGAGTGCATTTTAAGAAAATCAGTTATTTTAATTGTTTTCAGGAAAGCCCACTGAAATGCTGGTTTATTGCAGGAATCCTGAGACTTTGGAAGTTCTTAGATTCAAGGTTTTACTTCTGGCATATTTATACTAATCTGTGACACAAATGTAAGTATAAAGGAAATTGGGACAGGTACATATCTTACATTGCCTTAACAGGGAGCTTGTTGTTGATGGTGACAGAGCCCCACTGTTCGACCCTACCCTTTCACTAAACCAGCACTCTTCAAATACTCCAATGGATTTAAAATCATAACTAGCTATTTGTGGGATATACCGTTTCTGTCCTGCCAGACATCAGATTGATCAAGTAGCTGACTGTTGTACATCTGGATATGCCTCTAATTAACACATGGTCAGAAAACATGCTGTGTGGTGTACAGCACCTGGGATTTGCTGCAACCTGCTGTTATAAGGCCTCTGCTCTCTATCACGTATGTGCAGCTGAGTACAATTTGTTTGAAAGCCGATTCTTGCAGAACTCAAGACCATACAAAATGTGATAACTTCAGAGTATGGACTAACATGCATTTTTCTGTCTTGGGTTTCTGGACTGGTTTTGACCAAGATCTTCAGCTTCTGCTTTGGCTTTCCAATTCAATTTTATGCATATTTGAAAGGATGATATCTTTCAGTGCTAATAGACCATCCCCATTTTCCACCTGAGTTTCCAAACTCTTTTGGCATTCCAGAACTCTTCTAATTTCTCATTTTCATGTGGTAATTATTCCTACACTACAGCTATGAAAAGTTCACTTGGGGCAGTCTGAACATGCATGCTATTTACAGTGAATGGATCCTGGAGAGACTGCTCAGGAGGGAAATAGAGTAGATGCAGGACTGCAGCAAAGCTGTTATTTTGCTCAAATTGAGTCCCAGTGACACTCATTCAGTACGTCACAACAAATGCCTTTAAGCACTAAGACACCAGAGGAATCTCTAGTGCACCCAGCAGCGTGTATCGCTGCTGAGTCAGAGGACTCAATGACAGTAACATCCACTATGTATTTCAGTGTACTTTCCTCTGTTAACAGATTGCTTCTTGACCCTACCTAAGGTTGGTATAAAAGTGTGCTGGATTTCTGGGCAGTGAATAGGGCCCCTTGAGCACCTTTCTCATTCAGCCTAAGCTGTGGCTGTTGCTGCTTTGTAGCTATGACTTTCAAAGTCTGGGGAAAGACTATGAACACTGTATTTGTTCCTGAATAACCCTTCCTTGCTCACACAAATTGATTGGCTCATGAGGCAGTGATAAAAAAGATTGCCAAAACAGAACAAATTTTTTTAACCACAGGGCTGCTCTGAACTTTGAAGAATAGCATCCAGTTCTTGTTATAAGACATCATCCACTTACAAAGTTATCCTACTGTCACTTACTTTGCACAATAGCCATATCTCACACCATATCTCTCTTTTTACAAAGAGACAAACTGCTGGTTTGGTTCAATTTCAGTTTTCTAGAATAGCTCAAGTGCAAGAATTGTATGCATATGAAAGTAAGAAATGGCAGTGGCATCCTCTACTGTGATCTGGAATTTGTCAATAAATGAAATACCAAGACAGAATTCAAGCCAACTGAAAGAGACTGAAATAAGAGCTGCAGCCATGATATGAAATAATGAAGGAAATAATACAGAGGATCAATAATCAGGAAAATATTAATAATCAAGAAATGTCAATATTTTGTATTTTGCTTTAACAGTGTATGTTTAGACATAGTACTTCTGGCCTGGCTGTTTGCATACACTTAAAAAAAAGCTTTGGTAAAATAATAATTGAGCCATTGAACAATAAGTTTATCCCAAACTTAGATATTTTCTTTAGGTTCAAAGACAGTTTTCAAATTGTTTAAATACTTCCAACTTCCATACTTTATTACCACATCTCTTTATAGTGGATTGAGTGGTGAAACAAGGGTTAAAATAATCAGATGGCATAATCTAAAATGTACACCCTAACCCAAAGTAAAACTAGTGTTGAGCCATGAAAAAGTTAACCTCGTAAAAGCTAGTCTTGAATCTAAAGTTTGGTCACTTCCTTATCTTTATTTTACGATATACTTTAAAACACTTTTAAGAAAGGATTAGAAAAAATGTACTTCAGAGAAAACACTTCCAAATATCTCCTGTGGATTAATCATAAAATAGGACACTTCCTGATTAGGAAAGTATTATGAGACATAACAGATTGGGTAGTAATGACAATGGATTACACAGAATGGCTCTGTTTAGGAAGAACATGTACATAAAATAATTCCTGTGCAGTAAACAGCACTTCCAAGTATTTTAGATATCTGTGGATGTATTCCAAATGATCCCTGGAAGTCTGGGTCTATGATATCTTTGCTGTAAAGCTTGTCCTTTTAGAAATTCTTTAGGATTTTGTCTGAGACAGGGATTCAGCAACAAGGAGAAAAGAAAGGCAAGAATCTGATTTTTTTTTATTATTTATTTACTTACTTATTTTTAGCTATTCTGTTTCAAAATGTTTTCTTCTGTAAGTTTTTAGAGAAATATGAGGAAAGCATCCCTGGGTAGGTCCTTGGATTTCTTCTGTATATTCTCCATGAAACCTTATAAGAATGTCTAAAGGAAGTAGAGAATTATGGCAAACCCCATGTACACACAGGAGGGATGCATATCCTTGCAGAGACTGGCTTGAAGGGGAATAAGCACACCTATGGTACAGACGAGCATCTTTATACAAGCATAAATGATCAATGAAATTGCATCACTGGGTCATGAAGTGCAATGATCTGCACTGCATGTGGCATTTATCCTGTTTGCTTGGTTCTTTTTGGTTATCTGCTCCTGACAATAGTCAGAAAGCAAATACTTGACTAGCTGGCCTTTGGTCTGTTCCTCTCTGGCTGCATTTTCCATATGGATGATAATGACAAATCACTGCTGAGCAGAAGTATAAACATCATGACTTAAAAAAAAGAAACCTGAGAAACCCTGAAGTTCAAAAGGAATGAATGCTCTGACAGTGATATGTTGCTTTTTCATAAGCAGTCATGCTTCTATCTGGTAATTACACATTCTATGGAAGACAGCAAAATTCTCCCATTATTTCACTTGCCTACCTCAGTGAAGTTGCATTAGTTGTTCCCTCCGTCCAATATAAAACTCTGGAAACTTTCAGAATGAAGATTTCTACATCAGTGACTGCTTGTATCCAGATTTGAGGTTTTTTATATTTGTAGATCTATCATTTGAAGGAGTTCAAATACTACAGTAAAAAATGGGGGTTGCATAGCTCAGTCTATATTCTTCACCTCTCCCTGAAGGAGTTTTATGTATTCTCTTTTCTTGTTGTCTAATACAGCTGGGCATATCTGGGATAAATCAAGGGGGTTTAAGCTAGTGAAATCAGAATTACTGAGTTAAATCTGCCTTTGGAGAACTGAGAAATTCAGTAATGCTTATTTTTCAGTTGCAATTCTGCCACTTGTGCCTGTCACTTGTTTTCTTCTTCAAGATACTTGGAAATATTAGAGGTCATGAAGTAATCTTGCTGTGGTATTTCATGAATTTTTACCTTAGGAATACTGCAAACTAAAAATCTTCAGTGTATAATAATCTGCTTCTCTGTTATGTCAACACTGACTTAATAACAAAGAATTAGACTTAAGTTTGGCTTCAGTCTGCAAATAATTTGTTATTTTCAGACCTTGAAAAGCAAAGTCTGCTGCACAAAACTAATTACACTGGTTACTTTAATACCCTTGGAAAAAAGTTAATTTCCTGTGCTCTTGTGCACCTCAGCCTGTGCTGTCTGTCCAAACACTTCCATGATCCCTGCTACTCATAACATGTATCTGACCTGACATTCTCACAACCCTTTTTGTTTTATTGCTTAGTGACATTTCCCTGGGTAAAGCAATGTTTCCTTTTACACCTAATGAACAGACACAGCAGGTAAACTGATTTACCCAAGGCTGTATGGGAAGTTTGACAGAGCCAGGACCTGGCTCCAAGTACCCGGAGTTGCTGCATTGTCACTAGACATCAGTTGTCATCTGCTTGCATTATCTTCTAGTGTATTCCAGCAATGGGGGAAATGATCATTTTTCGTATGGGACCAAAAGTATAGTGTTGTAGAAAGCAAATTCTGTTACTGATTCTGGGTACTGGCAAAAAATACCCATTATGGGATTTTGCAAGAATCCTTCTTTCCCTTTCTGTATTCCTGATTGTATTTAGCTCGCTTGCTTTGACTTATGCTAGGTATTGTAAGTCATATTTTGGATAAAAGCTGAAAATTATGAGGAAACACTTTTATCAAATGATAAATCTGAGAGTGGGATAATTGGATGCACAGTTTATTTTGTATAAAGCATCAGATTTACAGAACTATGGAGTGTGACAGTTTAACTCAATTTTCCTTCCACAGCATGGAACCTTGTACTGCAGAAGCTATTTTAAAATAATACAATTTTAAACAGTATGAGTACAGTAAAACTAAAAATATCACCGCACTATTTAAAGTAGCTGTATGGAAAAAATAACTCCTGTCCTGAGGCTCTTGCACTATTACCCAGAGATGCCTGAACATCAGGAAGGGTGTCTCAGCCAGGTTTAGGAGTAAAAGGGGGTGTTGCATTATTAATTTTATTTTTGGTAGTGAGTTATTTTTGGTAGGAGTCATTTTCAAACAGAAATGTTGCAGATATCTGTAGGTCAGTCAGACTTAATACTCGATCAGCTCTGCAAAAAGAAAAAAAGAAAGAAAAAAAAAATTGCGAGTGACATACAGTTTATCAGCACAAGTTGTGTTCCATTAGCTGCCCCAGGCTTCCCAGGAGTGGAAATTTGCACTTGCAGCCCAGAATGTGAAAGCTTATAAACCGAGGAAAACTTCTGTGAAAAAACAGTGCTCTAGGCCAACAGGATGCAGCTGAAAAATTGTAGGATAAGTTCGTGCCATATTAAACCACAGCTGAGAACATGTGTGCCACCTGACAGCCCGGAGAGTTTTGATATGGGACGAGGGTTAGTGAGTCCTTGATGTCCACAAGGAATTCTGGTCTACAGAGTTATCCAGACAGCTCTGACTAACAGAGGTGGAGATTACATTTTCTCTCTTCTTTAAATACTTTGATTGTATATACAACAGTATCTATCTGTGACCAGATGTGTGCAAGATCTATGGAAAGTCATTGGATTATAGAGAAGCCAGATATCCTCCTTTCAGCTACTTCCTTAGACCTGCTCTGAAGTACCAACCCTCAGAGATATTAATCAAGGGAAATTAAATTTTTTGTAGACTTTTAAAAAAGCATTAAAAAACATTTAACAAATGTTACAGTTATTTTATCTCAAATATTAAAACTGAAACCAGCAAGTTTACTACTTGGCTGGGAAGTGCAAGAGCACTAGAATGGGTGCTTATGTAGGAATTAAGAGTCTATTCATCTCTGGGTATCTCAAACAATGTAGTGCTGAACTTTGATACTGATACTTCTTTCATAATAATTAGAGACAGATTCTGGTCTCAGTAATGAATTATCCTGGACATAAAGCAGTGGGATATATCTGATTTTAGCCCTACAGGAAAAATGCGTTTTTCAACTGCAGGTTAAAATGCTTCAAAGACTGGAAGATATCAAAGGCAGAAGAGCACTTTAAGGACTGTGCACATACTGAGGGTGTTCAGTGCCTCTTACAATATTCTTCTTGCTCATGTATCAATTGTCTTCTATCACTTCTGGATCAAACCTTCTTTTCCCACCAGATGTCATTTTCACCACGGATTCAGACCCTGCTCCTGGCCTTGCTCTTGTCCGTTCTGTGAAGACTCTTACATTGGCAGGAAAATGCAAGCACTCTGTCACATCAGTCTTAGAGAAAGAATCACTGTTATGCAATTTCCTCCTCGCACAAAAATGAACTGTGATGGGGGAGAGGGAATGCAATACAGACCATTCCTTCCCTTTATGCAACGAAACAAAGAGGGAATCCAAGGACAGGAGAACCTGGGAAAAGCCCCTTTAAAACTTCACAGCAGGAAAGACCACTATTTTGTAATGTCTGATGACTCCCTGCAGGTGTCTTGGTGGTTTGCAGAGGCATTGGTACACCACTTGTACTGATTTACGGGGCTCAGAAATCAATCCCAGGTGCTTGCCCTGTACACACTGCTCACGGGGGACTTCAGCTGCTGCCCTGCATGACTTGTCCATAATTCTATCCTTGCTTCTTCTGTTTCAAACTGTGTATGGATAAGCTCTAGGATGTAATGTGCAACTCCAACTTTCTCAATAGAACAGTGTGTAGTCATTCACACCTGCTAACAGTGTCAAAACAGTTTTTATTGCTTTTTACTCCTGTTAAGCTTTGCAGAGACAATAGAGCTGAATTGCAAGGCTGGTGCATTATTAACAGCACATTGGCTGAGTTCCCCATAGAGAATAGTCTCTGTTAGTATTGTGTGAGCCAAATATGCAGCCTTGCTTATCCCCTAATGCTGCACTGAATGTAGGGCTGCTGGGTGAGGAGCAGCTCTTAGAGTTTACCTGAGATGTGAACTGGAGCCATGAACATGGACTTTCTCAATGCCCTGCTTCAGAGAACAGATAGGATTAAAGAGGCTCATCATAAATACAAAATGAAATCCCAGGTGTGACTCAAGTTACACAGAACTGCTGAGGCCTAAATTTTGCTGCTGCTTCCCATGTACTCATGAGAAGACGGGATTTGTTCTGCATTTGTGTACACGGAGTAGACCTGATGTGTCTCTCATATTGATGTATTTTTCAGTGGTACATAACATAAATGTTTATTTTATGTAGGAATATACCTTTGCTATGTTTTCTAGTCATTAGCTGAGACAGCTAATCGTAATGTTAAGACAAACTGTTGAAAGCAAAGGATTTAGCTGTACTTCTCACTGAACATAAAAGCATCGCTTGTGGGGTTTTTTCAGGCTGACCTTTAAGTTTGAAACTGCTGAATGATTACCGGGGCTGATGAACCTTCCTGGTGTAATTAGTGCAACTTACAAGAAAAAGGAGTTATGCATGAAAACTTCAAGGACTTCTCTGCAGCAAGAACGCCTTGAATATGTATGAGGTGGTTGTAAGTAGAGACCAGAGTAGAGACTTAAAGGCAGAGAAAGGTGCTCTGCAAACCTAGTAGATGCCAAAGAGCTCCTGCAAGCTGGTACATCTAAGTTTTGTAAATCTGGCCCTCAGTCTTCCTAGCTGAGTGCCGTCATAGTCATGCCACTTGTGCTTCAAAGGCAGAGGTAAGGCAAATTATGCATATGGAGTAGTCATTTCTCAGTATCCAGCAGGTACAGTGGTGTGGTGGCATAATTTCAAGTTTGTGAACATGATTTTAGGTGGAGTTGAGGACTAAAAGGATTTGCAATGTCTGCAGAGACCTTGGTAGGGAGACCTTGGAGCTGAAATGCTGATAGAAAAGAGAAGAATCTATAAGCAAAGCTTTCATGATAAGCTGGAAGAACTGGCAGAGCAGGGGCAAGAGCAAGATGTGCAAGAGCAGAGCTGGAGGAGGAGCAGGCAGGGCTCAAACAGGGGTGCAAGGTTCAACCAGGAGAGCAGGTAGCACTTGTGGCCAGGAGCAGCAGCTAATGCTGTAGGGCCAGCAACAACTTGGATAAAGCTTTGTTATCCTCCTCTGCAGGTGACAAAGCCCTGGGACCTGCTGACTGCAAACTGAAAAAGGATTGATAGTAAAGAAGATGAGAAAACAGCCTACACCAAGGTGCTAGGGAAGAAAGTTGTAAGCTATTATAATGCAACTTTATTTTTGTCTTATTGCTCTCTTTTTTCTCCCATTCATTAAAGTAATTTATTAAGAAAATTGATATAGTTTTAGGTGTGGAAAAATCAGGTATTTGAACACAATTTAGTTAAATTTTTCCCAGTTTCGGGGTGGGGATTGAAGCTGATGTTTTATTACTGGCCGCTGAAGTTTAAACCTGGCATGGCTGATATCAACCAAAGGCTGTCAGAAATGTTGTAGAAGGCTGTGTATGATCTCAGGACATCTGTCCTGAATGATTATGACATGTCATAGTAGGTTCTTTTGGCTGCAATTGGAAGGGATATGCTATTTAAGTGAATATCCACTTCTTTTCCCTTCTATTAGTAGGATATATTGACAGATGAGGGAAGACAGTGGCAACTGAACCCATGCCAAACTTATCTCTACAGTATTTGCATGGGGAGGTGGATCTGACATTACAGAGTGATTGAGGGTGGCTGTGAATCTGTGCTTACTATAGCTGTATTCATATAATTTTGATTTTATAGATTTGTAAAAATAACATAGACCTTTACCCCATATGAAATGAAGTGTGCATGCTGTTGGTTGTTTGGACTCTTGAGAAGCATTTCCTGCAAAAAAACCCCAAAAAACCCAAACCCCTGAAAATCTCAGAAGAAAACAACTGATAGTTATGAAGCACTGTGACATTCAAACAACAAGAGCAGAAAAAATGTTTAGAAGAGACATATGGCTTACCATGCTGGCCCATTTTTGGTTGATCTTTTTCCAATCCTTCTGCTCTCTCAATATAACCTCTCTCTCAGTCCCTCCTTTATTCCATAAGCCCATCTGCCTTCATCTGTTAATTCAGCCCTCTGTTACTACTGAATTGTTTATCAGCCAAATGAATGTGGACGATGAGCTCTTCTATTCACTCCAACCTAGTTAAAACAGGCCTGATACTCAGTGGTGGGCCAGTGTTGAGAAAAATGTAAATAATCAATGATTTGTCTGGAAATCCTTGAGAGGGAGGCCAAAACAACTGAGCATTTGGCATCTTAAAAAAAAATTTTCAAGGCCTGGATGCAGGCAGGAATAATCTCATCTTCACCACCCTACTGAGTACAGAGTGATTTTTGGCTTAGTGCGCTTTCACAAGGTAAGAGGAACACCCCTGTTTGTCTTGGGCTTGATCCTCTTCCAGTTCAGTCTGGGAGAGATCTTATGAGATGACTGAACTGATCCAACAGGCTTAACTACTCAGGAAAGGTGAAATTTCAACTTTTTTCTCCTCCTTGGAAAGCACTGCTTGTCCACGTGCTTTCACCTCTCTGTAGTGTACCAGTGGGAGCTGTTGGTCTGACTCATATTCAGCTAGTGGAAAATTAACTCAGTAAACAGCGGGTACTGAAAGACTAGGGGAAAGCTTCAGCAAGAAGGTGTGGGACCATCAGATCAGAAATTGGGTGCAGAGCAAAACCAGAAGCATCCCCTTTCCACAAGGATTCATTCATCCCTTTTGAATACCCACTCTCATCAAAAGAAAAACCTCTCCAGCTGTGTTCTAGCACAATGTTAAGGCATGTATCTAAACACGTTAATAGTTGCTGCTCAGTAATTTAGCAGTGCTGCCTGTGTGAAAGGTAAACTTGGTGAACTTCATCAAAACTAGTTCTCTTGGGAGAGTACCTTCAAAACCCACTCCTGTAACTAGAGATCTTCTCAGTTTGCCCCTTCAGAGGAGGTCTCCATTTGAGATTAAAACCAAATATATGTTAATTAAGACAAATCACTATGGTGCTGTGACTCTCCAGGGGTCTCTTCTCTACTGGCTTAAGTGTTGTAGTTATGATGTAGGGCCAACTTTTTTAATAGACAATGAGGCAACTATCTCCCTCTTCTAGCAGGGATTCCTAAGAAGATAAGACTTGCATATATACTCTGTGTGTCCAACTTCATGCAATCCATGCAATCTTTAAACTGGTTGAGACCTCTGATACATATTAGATAAGGGAGTCTCAAATATACTGAGTTCTTTTAAGTTTTATGACAGCTAGGTAGAGGAGAAGAGACTTTGATAAAGGGTATTCCCACCCCCACTTCCCTGGTGTGGGAGAAAAAATTGTAATGTGAAATCACCACTCACCGAAGACATTTCAAAGAAGCTACAGGAACACTCATCAAAATAATTTTATTGGTGGCAGAACAACTTGTGGGCTCAATCTTTGTGTCATCGAACATGCTTTATGAATTTTTTTCATTAAGTAGAGCCTTAGTTGTAAAAATAATTGGTCTCTTAGTAGCATTATCATAGGCTTTATGCAGGAAAAATATGCGGTGTGTTTGCCCACGTAGAATAATGTTTCATAATCACTGATTCTCTTCTGTCAGGGATGCTAATATTTAACCTCCTTCTGTTTTGAAGCTGGTTATCATTTGCTCCAGAAAGAGAATCAAGGTAGAGGAAAATGAACTTAACAGGGGCAAATGTCAAACCAGTGTATATCCACATGTAAAACAATTAGGCGAAATTGCAAAAATCAGGCCATGCAAATGACTGCAGCTGAGGGGCTAGAATTCTCTTGATCAAGTTGGTTAAACATTCCAGTAATTCCTATGTAAAGAAACTTCTCTGTACACCCAGGATAAAACAGGGATGGAGTTAGGGCTGTTGTATAGCATGCTCTCTGCTCCTCTGAGGAAGAATGCTTACAGGGGGTGCAGTCCTGCTAGGACAGAAATCACTTTTACACCTGCCCCATATCATTCCCCAATGATTATAATCTTTGGTCAATTGTTCTAGGAGACTGTCCATCATGGCCTCCCCAAATGTTTACATCTGGGCTGCCAAAAAGGAAGGAAGGTTACAGTGGCTAAGAAAAAGGCAGCTCCTGCCCAAGAGCTGCTAAAGGAAAGCACTCTGTTAAGGCCTGAAGTCTGAGCACCTACACCAGACATGTACCTACTGCTATGCAAAAGTGTGGCATCAGCTGAGATATGAGCAATCCCATCCATGTAAGCCAAAATACAGTAAAAAACGTCAGACAGCATCAGCCAAGAGCCTCTTTAAAGACAGTCTTTGTGTGTGTCAGTAACAGAGTTCAGAGTCCCAACAGAGCGAATAATCCAAAGTCAAAAGCCACAGAAGACAGGTCCGAGAATATCACTTGGACAAAATGAGCCTAGCATCGAGAAATGCTGCCCTAGATCATCTGAGTGGCAGTCTCTTTATCAGGCGAAAATTGTGTTTATTGGTAAAATTTAGTGAATACTAAGTTGCAGAAAAGAGATGTCCTTACACGGCATCTAGCTTAGCTGGAGATGAATTCAGCATAAAAGCTTAGAATACGTCCAAATGTACATGTGAACTGTTAAATTACCCTATTCTGTCAACGTGGTGGATTCCCACTTATCAGTCATCTAGTCTTTATTTATTCAAATGCCACCCAGAGCCAGTGGCAGGATAATGGCTGTGCTCCTATGTTTGATTGATTCAAAGGGCAATATAAAGCTTAAGCAGTTTGAAGTTACTCTTGGACTTCATACAGCTTTAAGGCAGGAGCATCCCTAGTCAGTGATTTAGAGACTGAGCATTTCTTCTTTCAGAAAAGCTCTCTTGGGGAAAGTTTGGGTCTGTTTGTACCTGGCCCCCTACAAATGCAAGGCATGAGTATACTCTGTGAGAGCTTCACTCAGTCCTACAATCATCACCCAGATCAGCACAAGTCTTGAAGAGAAGGACATCAACGGGTGTTTTGGGGATTTTTTACTGGCTGTAACACAAGAACCAGCACAGTTGTCTGTTTCTCCAGATCAAGGTGTGCCTGGCATTTTTTAAGAATAACTAAAATTTCCTATTTTTTTCCCATTTATTTGATCAAAGCACTTAAAAATAACTACAAAGTATACTATACCAAGTAGACATTCCTCTGATATATACCAGGCGTGAGCCACCAGAATGACAGATTTTGGAAATGCAATGGAATCTGTCCTGTGCCAACCCAAGAGTCTGTGTCTATATACCTCAGAAGTATTTGGTAGGGAAAGAAATGTTTGCTTCATCTCGCTTTTTCCACACCCTCCCCAAGACAAATTCTTCTTGCTTTCATTTCCTGCTTTTGCAGGACTAGTCTCTGGCTGTCAAAATTCTGCAAAATTTCCTGCAAAACAGACATGAATCTTGGTCACTTGCTGCCTGAATAATCTTCATCTTATACTGCCTGCAGACCGGTCCTGAGGCATGAGTAGGGCTTAACTTATGTCTAAAAAGACACCAGGAGTTGTCAACAAGCCTGTGGGACAGCAAAATGTGCTGTTTTGCTTAGTCTGTGGGAGGCTGGGGAGTGCATGAAAGGTAGGCATATGAAATTCAGAGGTTTGTTTATTATATAGATAAGAATCTGAACTGCCAAAGTTTAGTCTAATTTTAAAGCTCCTTATGCATTATGCAACTCTTCTCCTTTTCAGTAAAATGCAAAGTCACAATGCAAACCACTTTATTTCCAATATGTATAGTTTCATTCTTTTGAGGGACAGCAGGGCAAAATGTCCTCTTCAAAGCCTGGTTCATTTTCTGAACCAGTTGCCACATAAATCTTCTGCTTGAGTGTATGTCTACTGGAAGTGGGTATGCATTTTGCCTCTTGATCTTAATTTTGATCTCTGGTTTTACTCAAATTCCAGCAGGAGACAATTTTTAACTTCCTTCTCTTATAGGAGATTCAGGATGTTCTTTTCAGTCTTAAAGGAAAGCAGGGGTGGTAGCTCGTGTAAGAGGAAAGCATATGTTCTGTCCCCCTAAAGGGGTTCCTCTCCTCAGGTCCACAGTGCAGGACAAGGTCTTGTGCTTCATAGCTCATGGCCCTGAAATGTGTTCATGGTGGTTCTGGCTGCTTGCTGCACACCCATAACGTTAAGCTGCCTCTAAAATTCATAACCAAGCTTGAAGTTTGAGCTGCTGGATTTAGACTGTTTTTAGAACATGTGCATTTATCAGGTTTTCCTGGTTTTGCTAACTTACTGGTTTTGACAAAATCAACATATGTGTCCACTTTTGGAGATGAAAAGCATGCCTCATTTTAATACGTGATGTAGAATTATACCAGTAGCCCACAAGAGCAGAAGGAGCTGGATAAAAGCTCTGAGGGGACAATGAATCAAGAGTGAGTAGGCTTGGACCAGTTCTCTACTCTGTTCCAGAAAATTACTGTCTGACCTTTGGGGAAACTTCACCTTTTCATTCCTCTCTCTCCCTCATCTCTATTTTTTTCCTTTCCTATTTAGACTTTCAAAGTGCAAAGGGAGAAGCACATGCCTACTATAGGCAGTTCCAGAGTAAATGTTGATGTACAGATTTAAAACAAGGAGGCAAATACCCGTTTGGAGGTCTCCTACAGGTATTTGTCATCATGGTCCACTGCAATCTATGATCAGTGGATGGCTTTGCTGGATGAGGAGAGCCAGTGTGCTTGCCCAAATATCATCTGAATTTCTCAAACACCTGCAGAAGAGTGCCCTGAGATGTACATTTGTTCATGTGGCTTTCAGGACCCTGATATGCCTTCTTATCTGCCTTGCTCCTGGGGAAGAGCTGGAGCTGCTTTGCGATGATGGGCACCCATTTCTTCCCACTCTTAATGCACAGGGAATTAGCCCACTTACTGGTATTGTGTGTGGGTAATTCTGACTGTTGATATATTTCTTCTTTCACTAATGTTATAAAATACCAAGCCATTCTCGTCCTGCAATCCAATTTGATTTTTCTTCAGAGGTTTCTGTTTATACAGGACTCTAATTTCTCCTATTTCACTTCTTTAAGAAAGGAAATTAGATGATCAAATGGAGATTAGAGGCCACAACGCATCTGAAAGTATTTTGGAGTGAACTGATTAGCAAATAAAAATAAGTATTTCTTGCACTGATACCAAGCAAAGTAAGTGTTAGGTCCAAAGAAATTTGTATGAGGGGAGATTGCAAAGAAGGTTTTAGAAACAAACTCAGCTTCATTTGTGAAGTTACTGGACACATTTGTGGCTTTTATCAACATGTTTTTGCATTAGGATACAACTTAAGATCCAGAAGACTCTTGAAAAATTGGTAAATTCAGTAGTGGGTGGGTGTGAATCCACTCCAACCGGATGGTTTAAAAAAAAGTGCTATTTAAAAGAAACCTTTTATCTAGAAAAATAAGGTGAGGGGGTAAATGAGCCTCTGCAGGATTTTTCTGTCTTTTCCCTCTGCCAGCTGACAAGAAGAGCTGTTCTTCAGCCCTTTTGGCCGGTGGATGCAGACACAGCAAGTTGCTGCTGGAAGCTCTTGTTCCCTGCAGTCCCAGCAGCTCGTGGTCTATTTTCAGTGAGCCGGTTGGCAAGACCTGTGGGAGAAATGAGTGTAGAGCACCTCTTTCCCCATCCTGAACTGCATTTTGAAACTTGCTCTTTTCGCAGCTGTGGTACTGTGACTTTCCTTGGCCAGGGGTTCAAGTGATAAAGCCCTGTCCAGGAGGAGAGGCTGGAGATGACGGTGGCGAAAGGTGCATATTCCGTAGGGGAGGAGACACAGCTGCTAGAGCAGTAGTGGCGCCCAAGCTCTTGTTTAGGTGAGCAGGGAAAAGGCTTTAATGACCACCCCGGAGGCTCTGGCACTGGTGCGCAGTTGGTGTGAGGGCGGCAGTGCCGACTTCAAGGCGCAAAGAGGAGAACAGGTTGATTTTTTTCCGCCTCCATGCCCGATGTGGGGTGAGCTGGGTTGTGTGCGGTGATGTCCCCGTGGGATCAGCCGAGGAGAGCAGGGATGTTCTGCGGGGGAGGATGGTGTGAGAGGAGCGAGCGGGCGGCCCGCGGGTGGGCTCCGCAGGCAGGCGGCCTGGGACAGCGCCGGGCGCGCGGGAGGAGCGCTGAGGGGCGGGCCGGGCCGGGCGGCGCTGCCGGGCGCCCGCCGCGGCGTGTGGGTGGCTCCAGGCAGCCGGTACCCAGCGACAGGCGGCGAGGNCCCTCACCGGAGGAGCATGAGCTGTGCCCAGGCCGGCATTGTCCAGGTACGAGGGGCTGCTGCCGCCCGGCCCCGCGTGAGGGTGGTGGGGCCGGGGCAGGGGCGGGTGGCGTCGGCTCCCAGCGGAGAAGTGCGAGGCGGGATGGAGCTGGTAGCGGCCTCGGCTTCGAGAAAGGCCCTTCCCAGGGCGGGCAGCCCCCGCCCGGCCGGCAGGATGCGGTGGCGGGTCGTGGGTGTGCGCTGTCACCGTGCCCGGCTGTGCGGTGCCGCCTTTGTGCCTCGGAGGTCCGTGCGGGATGGGACCCCCGGCCGTGCCCGTGAGCGCCGCCCTGGGCGGGGGGCGGCAGTGTGGAGGGGTCGCTCTCCGAGGAGCTCATTGGGCCCCGGTGGGTTACGGGCTGAGCCGTCGGCCTGTCGGCTGAATTCCACTTGCGAGCAAATAGTGTAGAATTACGATGAGCGACGTGCCGGCGGGGATTGACATCATTTGGGGATGTGGATGCACGCAGGCGGTGATGAAGAGTCCCGTGCCGAATTTTTGGTGGTTACGTCCCTTCCTTGTAAAAGCAGAAGCCCCCAGTTTTGGTTCTTGGCTCCTTGACAATGCAGCAAAATTTAAAGCACGAACTGGCTTTTTCCCCCCCTGCTCTGTTGCTGTAAGCCAATCTTGTGACTTCATATTTTGGTTATTACCTTGTGTCATTATGTAACTGCATTTTTTTTGTTAGCAATTAAATAAAATAACTTATAAGTATGTTAAGAACATTGCCCTAGCCTGTAGCATTGTCAGATGCTGCGTTTCTCATTTTGCAGCCTGCATAGATAATGGGTTTGTACTGACACGGGCAGTACAATTCATTTTGTTCTCTCTTGCATCGTTTCCCGTGTGTTTTTCTGTAGTTGCAGAAGAAATTACTCGGCCTGGGTTTAGATTTTTGCATCCTGCTGTTTCGAGCTGCAGTAGTGCCTTTTTTTTTTTTTATGCTGCACTCAGCAGAAGTGCGTAGTGAGACCATACAACAGTCAGTCAGGCTGTGCTCCTGTCCCTGTGTTTACCAGCACCACTGTCGCGTTCTGTGGGGCACCCAGCCCTGTCTGAACAGGGCAGCAATTAGGGGCAGGGTGCTGCTGTGCCAGTGGTGCCACATAGCAGGTGGTCAGCTGTGCCTTTCTGATTAGTGCTCATGTGAGGATTGCAGTTATTACAGTAATTCATTTTAGCTTGGGGATTCATTTTGAAAATTTGGATTTTCCACTAAGAAGGGATTATCATTTCTCTGTGTAGTACGTGTATTTTGTGAAGAAGTGGAGTATGGTATGTGTCCTGGCTGCTCTCTCTGCTTCCCTTCTGTCTGTCTCTGAAGTGCACACCCAATTTGGACAACACAGGTGCAATGTTGATTTTCATGCTGGAACCAGAAGTAGATGTAAAAGGCAGCACACGCTTAGTCAACCCACAACACTCATCCTGTCAATGCAGTCTCAGTCTAGTACAGGGGGAAAGAGTATGTGTTCTTACAGAGGAAATGTGTAGTCCGTTTACTTGTTTGTTTCAGGAGGGGTGAGCAGGGAGTTAGCTCAGAACAAAGAGTGGTTGGTCAGATGGCCAGCATTTGTGAGCAGTGAGCGGTATGTGAGTTAAGGGTGGATGGCATGTTTTGTCACTTGTGTGATACTGTTGCTGATGTGTTTCTGACTTAATGTGACCTGAGCTTTGGACTCAACTTTTAGTGTCAATCAGCTTACTCATTTGAAACCAGACCAGACCAGAGCATGAACTGATCCACTCAGAGACTTTAGCAGGAACTATCAATATCTGAATGTGATGGTGATTTATTTGAAAGCAAACTGTGTACACGTGCTCAGAACATCCCAAAGAATTGATCCCAAATCCATATGCTCAGTATTTTAAGTGCATTCTAATAAACAATATGGTACTTACTGTTTTCCAATAAATAACTGGCTAAGAC
The DNA here is from genome assembly GCA_013397115.1 of Edolisoma coerulescens. NCBI lineage: Eukaryota > Metazoa > Chordata > Aves > Passeriformes > Campephagidae > Edolisoma > Edolisoma coerulescens. The sequence goes on from VWZW01000429.1 coordinate 192,984, forward strand.
TTGTTACTAAAGTGCATTTTTCAGTGGCTTTGTGTTTTATGTACATGGCATGCGATCTAGCATTCTTTGCCATTGTGAGATAATCCCTATGAAGCTTCGTGGAGTTTTGCACGTGCTGTGTCTGATGCTAAGTAGCGTTCATTCAAGGTAGTGCTAAATCCTTCTCCTTGTCTTCTTCTGAATAGTCTTCTTACAAACAATGCAGTGACTTGGAAAAATAGTGAGAGCGAAATTTATCTTATTGGCTGCCTTTTGAAATACTGCAAAAGATGCAGCCGTGGTATTGCGGGGAGCATTCAAGTTGTGAGAGTGATGGTGTTGAACAGTTGGTGTTGAGCCAGGAGCTGTTCTAACAAAGAGGATAGGTTGCCTGTGTTTTAAAGCCGTTGGATCTGCCTTGTGAATACAGACATTAAGGTTGCTCCTGTGGTTCCACCTCTGAAAGGTGCTTGTAAAAAATACCCAGCAAAGCAACCTCCTCATTTCCACACCAGTTAAACATGTTACAAAGTTCAAAGAGAAGGGCTTTTAGTAGTTAAAAAAAACAATTAGTCCAAAGTATCTTAGTTTGTGATGATAGATTTTGCTGGAGAAGGTAGCTTGTCTTCACTATGACTTTTGATCTTTCTAAATATCTCTATGGTCCTATGTCTTTACCTATGTAGTTTCCTCCAAAGTTAGGGGTACCCACAAGGCCTGGCTTCAGCATGTGTAGATCATAGTCTTTGTGGGCCTCTAGACACAGGGAGGAGAACTCAAGCTTTAAACAAGTGCTCTGGCTCACTCTCCCTGCTATTCTGTAGAAGGGGTGCTTGCCAGTGTAAGCCAAAGTTATGCCTTTGTGAATACTGCCCCAAACAGTTCAGCTGGGTATCTGTATATACGTGTGGCTTACATGAGTGGATCATGCCTGCAGCTGCCACAGCCTTCCAGCAGATACAGCTATGAACCATGATTGCACGGGGAGTCACCATCACCTCAGATGCTCCCTTGCCTCCAGTGGCACCTGTGCTGCCGGGAATGTTGCTGTAGCGTTGGCCGTTTCCCTCAGATTGGCTTGCAGTAGCTGGAGGATGATCCTGCCCATACGGGTTTGTGTATCTGCCGATTAGCAGGAAAAGGAATTGTGACGCCCCCTTTTCTTCAGGATGTCTGTTGTTTGTTTACACTCAGCGGCTTTCTCGGTTTTGGCAATAAGGAGATGAGTCAGTTTTGCTTCTGTTTAAGGCTTTTTTTACCCATTTCTCCTGTAACATTTCGTGTGCTGTTGTGATTCTGCAATGGCTGAATGGCAAATACTGCAGGCGTTTGGTTTAATTCCTTAGAAGTATATTTCTATTGGCCTTAGATACCATGAGCTAATAAAGTTTAAAACAGACTAGATCTTATGTACTTACATATTTGTCCTAAAACATAGCAATACTTTGTTTTATACTGGTAATCTCAGAAGGGTGGGGGTCGTGCAACTCAGAAAAAAAAAAGTGCAGCCAGTGGCAACGGGCAAGATAAGATACCACTTATTCTAGTTGATGTTTTCCAGCTGAGATTTGAGGCCAGCAAGATGCTTAGAATTAATTAAGAAGAAATGGCAAGGTTCTTTGATGCAAGGATCCCAGGGTCATTTTCCTTACAGTTAATGAATGGTGGCTAGGCAGCTGTATAATGGGCTTGTGAGTCAGTCTTGGCCTTTTTTGATCAGCTGTGTCTAGGGTATCCTGTCGTTAGCTCTGAGGTAGGAAGTTTAGGTTCTTCAGGCAGGGCTCCTTAAGAGGTGCTGGGACTGTCCCTTGGCAAGATGGTGTCCTCAATCTCAGATGTTTGTGAAAAATGGACCAGAAAGACAGGTCCAAACTACAGGTGAAATGGGCTGTTGTCCCGGGCAGCAGACTGCTGGGGGCAGGAGGCTGGCCATGGACTGCTTTTGCTTTTGCGGCAGGGAGGAGTTGGGTTGAAGCAGGGCAGCAGCTGAGCCCGAAGCGGGGTTCCCTTGCTGAAGTACCTGTTGCAGTTCCCATTTGTCCTCTCCCTCCAGTGGCGGCAGCAACAGAAACCACTGTCAGCTCCTCGGGACTCTCCTCCCCCCAACTTTCCACTTAAAATCTCACCCTCCTTTTCCAAGAATTCAGACAGCCTTAGCTTGATCCCGGCTCCTCATCCTTTTGTCTAGAACATTGTCTATAATGCAGATAACTGTGAGATGGCTTGGGGGCTGGGGTGGAGTGATATGGCAAGCAGTTTCTTTTAGATCTTAAAACAGGGGGAAACCCTGGTGCTTGTGTTTGAAATATCGAAGTCGGTGATCAGCGCCGTGTTCCCCAGGGAATCGCTGTGCTCCATTGTATTGCAAAGTTCTCTGAGGACGCAGCAGTGCAGGCAGCGTTCCCTTGCTGCAGAGCAGAAGGTCTGTGGGAGAGAGCGTGTGCACAGCAGTCAGGAAGCCTGTTATTGAGACCTACGCTGAGGTTTCATTTTATGCATTTAGCAAAACAGGCTTGCTCTTTCACACTTTCCAGATATTTTTATATTTCTCTGCAGATGCTTGGAGAACACCAACATTTGTTTGGTTTCAAGCCTGAATTAAAACTCACAACCAATGTCTGGAAGCAAAATCAAAAAGGCAAGTATTTCTCCCGGAATTAAAATCCATTTAAATTTGAGAGCTGTTAACCCATTAAATAGCAATGGAGTATAGAATATCTCTTGGACTGAATCACTTGTGTTTAAAATGGAACATGCTCTAAAAATAAATGGCTAATTGCTTCAGTGTAGTCAATATAGAATTTGGAGATGACTGACAGAGTGATTTGTCATCCATCTCCATAGTAGGAGTCATCTGGGAAGTCTGTGATGTTAAAAGCATTTGTTTCTATTACCACCTTTTAAGTAGTTTTGTTAATGAACTCTTGAACACCAGGACTGAAATATGTCATGTGGTATAATTTTTCCATTTCAGAGGAAAACGTGTGCCATGTGCACCTTCAATTACCAAATCAGGTTCATCAGGTCCTGAAATGTGTGGTTCAGCAGGCCTGTTTTTTTTAAAGGAAGCAGGAGCATGCTGTACTTCTGGTGCCAACAAAATGCTTTCACACATCTCCATGTAAAATTTAGGATGGCGTCCTGCAAGCTGGGGAAGATCTGATGTTATGCTACCCACTGTATACTTTTTACAGAGAGGAGGACTGGTTAGGAGTAACTCTCTGAAACATGTGTAAGCAGAAGAGGTGGAGCAGGAAATTGTCTGCTTTTCCCAGGGGAAGAAGGGGAGCAAGAGAGGGGGGGAAATACTTGATGAGATGGTCAAACAAGTCATTCTTTGCTGTGTGCTGGTGAAATGCCTGAGTGCTGGTTGTACGGAGCAGAGATGGGTCAAGGAGCTGTTCTCTGGATCTTAGGAATTGCCATGACTTTTCTTCCTCTCCAAAACAAACTATCCTGCCAAAGTCTGTCTCTTTGGCAGAATGTACATTACATATTGTACAGACTTTGCTAAGCTAGGTAAGAAGCAATGAAGTTGGGGATAATCCAGCTTTACTTGTGAACTGTATGCCTGTTATAAGGCACTTCCTGAACCATTTGAACTGCAGTCCTTCCAGCTGGATGAAACTACTCAGGTGTGTGGGCCTACCTGTCTGGGCGCTCTTACAAGTGCTTGACAAAGCAGGGGGATGAATGGGATCATCTAATGTCCCAAGATGGGCAACTTGCTGCTTTTCTTTTGAAATCTGGGCCCTTTCAAGACTGATAGTGTCATTAAAGTAGGAGATACTGTCTTATTCCAATGTCTTAATGCAGCCTCAGGAAAATTTATATTTAGAATTCACATTTTAATGCAGAACATCCATCAAGTATTGGTTTATTTGTCAGTTTTCTTTAATGATATGTTAAAAAATGCTAGGATTTTTAATTTAAAAAACTTATATACTTTTCTTCATTGAGGTATGTTTCGTGGGCGACTGCATGGTTGCCTTAAGAAGACAAAGAAAATACTGGATTTACTCTCCGAAGTGGCATCTTGATTTAAATAGCCAAGTTTAGTTGCCACATGCTTAACATGAAAAGTGTGGTAAGCAGATGAAATATTTAATCTTGGAGTCAGAACACACGTTTCCAAGATGATGCTGTTTGAGACTCATGAAATGCCCAGTAGCCATTAGGTTGTCTCCTATCCTTGGTTACAGGCCCATAAAAGCTGTGTAGAGATAAAGAGTAAGGTCTTTCCATGAACTCTTAAGTTGCCTAATTTGATTGCACCATGCTCTCAAGTGGTACTCAATGTGAGGTCAATACCATGATTCAGAAACATTACACACATACCCTGAGTCACAGGCAAGACCTGGTGCTGAGATAAAGTGTTGTTGCGTTTGGTTTAAGAATGAGCAATGCTCCTTCTAAAGTTATTTTGGAACTTTTCTTGATGAAGGGCAAGGCTGCAAGGCCTCTGGTGATTTTTAAATTTTTTTTTTTACAGAATTGAGTGTCATAGGGAAGCTGGCTGTGTCCTGTGCCAGTGTGAAGCACTGACATGTTTTTCTCATTATTTGAGCAGCAGGCTAAAGCAGAAACAGCCGTAGGAGTTACTACCCAGACCAGGTATTAAAGACTAATGAGCTGAACTGTATTTTCTCCTCCACTTCTTAGGCTAGAAAATTATTCCAGTAGAGAAATGCATGGTCCCATGCTAGAACTCCTTTCCAAGACCAAGCACTTTGGTGGTTTATAAAGCTACCTGATTTACCTTCCTTTTTGTTTCCACTTCTTAATGTTCCTTAAGGATTTTGCTTTGTGTGTGAAATTACCCATTTTTTATGTGAACAAAGCTCCCATTAAAGAACAAGATTTCTCACCTGACTAAAGGCAGCAGTTCTTATGTTGGTGAGGAAACTGCATCCTGGTTAGAACATTATCCACTCTTGAAATCTGACTTTGCATTACTCTTCCATGCTCCGTAGAACTGTCACTCTCAAAGAATCCTCTTTGCAGATTTTCAAAGACTCCCTCTCTGCACATGTGTTTTCATTCTCTTTTATAGTCTGTTCTCCCCCTTCAGCCTTCCCCCTACTCAAGAACCAAGTGATTGCAAAGTACTATTCTGTGCAATGCAGTTTGCTACACAGGTAGCGTTGGTCATGCAATTTTCTGTTTCAGACAATTAAATCATGTTTAATAACTCAGACTAATTCTCCATACCCAATAACATGATGTAGGCTAAAACCTTAGTATCTGTATTTGAGCAATTATATTAGGGCATTTAATTAAAAACATGTATCACCTAATTGTGAGTCTCTGAGTTCTTAAATATTGGTATCTTTTGCATGGTGCAGAGAGGGTACGTGCTTATCATAAAGTGCTTAGAGCAATTTACAAATTAGGTTTTACTGTTGCTGGGGACGGAATGAAAAAGTTTGGGATGTGGGAGCAAAATCATAAGCAGAAATTGCAGCAAAACTGTAGCAAGTGTGTGGTAAAGTGTTCTGGGTGCCTCTGTGTGTTCAACTTGCCAGTTGAGTTATTGAAGTTTGTCTAGAGGTGGATCCTACAGTTGGGTGGAAGCAGACAGCATCTTAGAAAAGGGGTCTAAGGAGCAGCTGCTTGACCTGCTTGTTGGAGCCACATGGTAATTTTTTCTGACATGTCAGCTGTATTGTCTTATCCATCTTGGAAGATCATCAGAAGCCCAGGGAAGTTGCTGCAGAACTTCTACCAAGGGGCAGGCTGCCCTCACACCCCCTTTCCTTTCCCTGTGTGTCTGCCTGGACCTGTCTGCAAAGGTGACTTTTGAAGTTTGGAATAGGGATAGTGGCTTAGGCCAGGCTCCCCGCAGGGGTGTTTCAACCCTGCACCATCACCATCTTTCAAAAAACCCCTAAAAAAATGTCTAAGGCTTTGGGTGGAAATGAGTAACAACTTCCCAAAAGATAGTACAGAAAGAAGTTGCTTGATTACAGCAAATGGATGATGTAGGGCTGCGGGGGAGAGGTTGTATGTTTAAACCTCTGTTTGGAGTGGGAATAGAAATGTTTCTGGTAGACCTTCTGCTTCTGTAAAATATCTTGGTTGCCTAGTTCATATCAGAATGATTTTCTAATGGTTATAAAATGTGGATTTTGTGCATGTGTGTAGGAATTATTTGTTGGTGAAATACGATTCTGAGGTTTGGTCTCCAAGTTAAATATATGCCTGGTTTGACCTATTTTTTCCCAACCTAATTCTGCCAGTGCTGTGTGTGCACGCATGATGTTTCCTGCTGAGGGAGTCCCGCTGACCTCAGAGAGACAAGGCACCTTAGGAAAGCTGATGCATGAGTGGTGGTAGTGGTAGCAGGCTCAGAGGTTGCATGAGATGGGCTGTCAAGCTGGCTCAGCAAGGGGAAGATGTGAAATAGGGTGTGTGAGGAGAAGTCTGATTTAACACCATATTATCTGGCAGCTCAGGAAGGGTCATTGTGAATAATATGCTTGGCTGACTTGTGACCTTCTCGCAATAGGTCTGAGAGATGGACAGGAGATCAATCTGTTTGATGGCCTTCTAATAACTCACTGAAAACCCAGTTCATCTGCTTTAGCTACCTGGACCTAAAAGGTTATAAATGCAGCATTGCTAGTCCAAATAATCCTTGTGGGACCATGAGAGGGGACATCCACATGCTGAAATGAAAAGTGATAAGAGGGCCTTAAGCAAATGAAGATCTAAGCTGCTAAGTCTACACAGCATATTGTGAGCTTACTAGCTTATATCCAGGCCACTGTAGCCATGTTTCGTGCAGTGCTGCGCCAAAAAGAGAGTCATGACAGATTATCTTGAGTTGGCTGCGTGCGACTGGTTTGTGTGCAGTGCTCTGCTGTCCCCAGGGCTTTTATTCCCCATGTAATGAAGGCAAGAGTAGCTTGCTGCATCTCTGCCCCATCAGCATCATCGTGCCCTGGGTTAGGTGCTAAGTTGGTTAACAGTGCCTGACGGGAGGCAGGTCCTCAGAAGCAGGAGCTCCAGAACTGGTGTGTTGGGTAAGGCCTGGTGCTCAGGGAGGAGCTGCCTCTTCGGGAAGGGTGTTACTATTTCTCTTGTACCCGATCTAGATCGGACCTAGATCTGTGACTTTCCAGGAACGTGTCCTAACAGGCAGGGAGCTTCTCTAAGTGTGTCTGAGTATGGGACATGCTTTACACCCATCTGGCCAAAGTCATTATGTTCTACATGGAAGATTTGAAGGTTCATTGAGCCAGAGAGCAAGAGGGACCATAATTCTGCTTTAATGGGTAGAGGGGGAGTTTATGTGTGTCTTTGCCAAGAGCTGGTTCCTGTGTTTTACATGCAGCGTAGCATGTGGGTTGTCAAGACTGGTGTTTCTGAGACGCACAGGAACAGAACACTAGGTTCCTGAATCCTGATATGCTGAGAGCAGGACTGAGTAGCATTTTCAACCTCAATGCCTAAATTTTGTGTAAGCCCCATTCTTTTGATCTGGCCCAGAATATCTATGTTCGGTCTTAGTCTTCTGAACTGTTTTTATTCATGCCTCAGTGATGCATCCAGTGGGAATTTGTATGTTCATTTGGCTTGTTTTATGCAGTAGTTTTTTCAGTGGAATCCTGGTAGCTAATGATGAATATGAAAGCTTTCAAATACAAATTCCCATCTAATAGGATACTGATACAATTCAGAGCTTTGATAAGCTGCAGATCATATGTGGTAACCAGTTCTTCAAGCCTCAGAGGACCTTGGATCAGAGCCAAGAAAGTTTTTGGTCTCACGTCTGAGTTTGCGTGAGAAGATGAAGGTGAGAGATTACTGAGAAATGCTTTCCAGGTGCACGACTCAGCCAAAAATACTGTCTTTCCATAACCACTTTCCTTGATTCTCTGTTCATGGATTCTGATGGATGGTAGAATGGGAGGGAGACTGTAGCTGCATAGGTCTCAGTTGGACTTCATGCCAATTGAAGATTTCTCATTAGAGGAACATAGTTAAAACTGCAGTTCATGATAAATGAATGAAAAAAGTTTGCTCCGTCTAGGAGCTTTTAGGGGTTTTTTTTGTTTGCTTGTTTCCCCACACACACATTTTTAAAGGAAGCAGGAGGTAAAAAACTTTTTCAGCCAAAGTCAGCAGGCAAATCTGCATCTGTTGGAGGTAGCAAGTCTTCTGTGTAATGAACCATTTTTATGTAATTGCTGTGGAGGAAAAAAAATAGTCCTGTTTTAGAGCAGAAAGGGCTGGCATGGAGAAGACTTTTTCAGAGACTGCTAACCAATTGTGATGTTCCTCCTCTTTCCGTGGTTCACATCCCTGCAGTGCTGTCCTGCTGGGCTTACCCAGCTTCTTGAGGAGCTTGGACCAGCCCTTGGCAGCCCTGCTGAATGCTGAGTCACGGAGAAGAGATGGAGACATAAGTAGTACTCAGATCTGTGCAGCACTGGTGGATTATTTGCTGAAAACTAAAGACTCCAACAAATCACAAGCATGTCATCAGTTGTTGATCAAGATTGGTGATATAATTATGATGCTCATTTTCCGATAGATGGCTGCCTGAGAAAAGAGCTGAATTTGTCACCCTGTGAGCTACCCTGAGGCTACCAAGCCTCTTAAAACTTCCCCAAAAATTCCACTTATTTTTATTTGCATATATTTTTTGGGAATATGTGTCATTTTGGGGTTGAATCACCCTTGTTTTGATGACTCCTTTCTTAGGAGCCTCTCAGTCCCAGTGAAGACAGGTGACCTGGCAGGAGCAAATCCAATGCACTGTGAACATGCAGCATAATTATCTTCTTGAAGTAGTTCTGGAGCATGCATGTGTGGGAGGAGGGGAGGCATATTAAGTAGTGGAGCTGCATGAAAATTTGCCAATGGAACAGTTTTCTGTCAAAAAAATGCTGTTTTAAACAGAATCAAAATGTTCCTCGTGAGAATGTGTTTGTACTGCAGCTGGCAACTGTTCAGAGGATCTGGAGCCCTGCAGCCTTGTTTAATGATCAGATCCAGTTGGGAGAGATCAGACATGGAGGTGTGGCAAGGTGGTGGTTGTTGTTATGCTTCAGCTGTAAAGAAAACTTCAAAATGCTTCGATTTCCCACAGTGCAGAGAATGAGACTTGACCTACTCTGCCGTTTGTTAATACAGCCCTTTCTTAAAAATTATCTCCCATCTCCAGCTCACATCATTAAAGTGCTGTACTGTTGTATTTACTTCATGGAAGCCTGGGGCCCATCTCGCTGCTTATGCCAAGTTCATTTAAGCCACTGATCTTGCATTAGGGATGCATTTGGCCCATGATGCCTTAAAATAACTGTGGAAATATTCACTGCATATTTATGTGGAACAGAGACCACAGATTTTTCAGTTTGCGGTTTTCTAACACTTGTGCACTGGAAAACAAAATCATATCAGTGAGGGAAACTCGTCCCCCGAACATACACAGGTGCTTTTTGGCTTGACAAGATCACCTTGAATGGGATCCCTGCTCCCTTTTTTAATTCCATTTTCCCAGTTTAGATTCAAACGTTATGCTAGCAAGTTGCTCTTTTTTTCCCTCCTGACACTGCTGTGAGCAATTTTTTTTCTTCTCATTATCTCTACTTCCTGCCACCTCACAAACGTCTTTTTTATAGCTGTTGGAGCCTGTGTTTGGGCTTTCAAGCATCTGGGGCAAACTAAGCATAGTGCTGCTGTTTGGGCCCTCCTGGTTTCAGTGGTATTGGGACCTCCTGGTTTCAGTGGTATTGGGACCTTCTTATTTTTGTTTGCAAAACGGTCTATATTTTGACACAGTGGGGCTGTCTTAGGGTATAGCAAAGGCAGCCTCTCTCGCCAGATTGTTCAAAAGTGGTCCTTGTCAAGGAGACAAATGTCCCATTTTGGCTTCACTTCTCTTGTGGCAGTCAAACCAGTCATCAGTGCAACGGACAGAAAAACGATGGCTTCAATTAACGTCTTACCATTTTGTGGTCATTTGTCTTATTCCTTCAAAGACCTTCACTCTTTGCCTTGTGGGTTGCTCTGGTATGTTGAAGACCATCCTCCAGCTGTTTAGTCTGGCAAAACATGAATGTGGAAAATGCATTTTTTTAGTGTGAACACTTGACAGTGCATTTGTTTGACAGTTGAGCAGTTCCTTTTCAGAGCATGCTGCGCAACAACAGCAGTTTGTCATCTCCTAAGTGAGATGAAGAAAGAGTTAATAAATTTTTTTTAATATCCTGAGATTATTTCTGATTCTGTTTAGTTAATAAATTTCTTGTGCTAGTTTGCTAGCACTTGTCTTGCATCTTGTGTATACAATTACCTTTCAGTCTTCCCCTGGTCTGGCACCTCTTCTGCTGGATGGTGCATTGGAAGGTATCTCTGCTGTGCCACTGGTTCCCTGGTCAAGGTACTCACATAGCACGAGGCAGAACTAATCTTGAAGTGCTCTGGACAAAACTTGGAGGTGTCAAACTTTTTGTCTGTCGATGGATGAAGCAAAAGTGAATTAGCAGAACCTTTATCATCGTGCTTAGTCTTTTTCTAGGCTGAGTATGGATAGCCAAGTATATATGTGGAAAAAATATTTTGAAAAGTCTTTTCCCTTTCCTTAGAGGTGTTTTGCTGTCCATGGACGAAAATGGGAATCTTTCAGAGATCCTTGTCATGCTCTGCCACAAATACTTAGCCATTTTCAGTTTATCAACCTGAAATTTTGAGGAACTAAATGCTCTTCTAGCAGGGATGTGATCTCCCATAGGAATGTCAAATCTGCCATTCAGTTATCTATGTGACCTGCATTCTTCAGGCCTCACAGCTGTTTGGGTTTTTTTCTTTCTTAGTTAATGTTTTTTTCTTAAAGGGCATTTTCTGTATTTCAGTCTGTGCCCATTGCTTCTGGTCCTATCACTGGTCACCACTGAGAAGAGCCTCTCTCAGTCTGCCTCACTCCATCCCACCAGCTATTTATGCACATTGATAAGATCCCCTTTGAGCCTTTTATTCTCCAGGCTAAATAATCCCAGTGCATCCTTCTGCTTCTCTAGCCACTCTTTTCTGCATGTTAGTCATTCCCTTGGGTCAGGACATGCATTTGTGTGCCTGCATGGAGAGCTGTGTCAGGGAAGTGACCTGGGTTGGAAGTAACCAGTTATTTTATGCTGTGTGCTTTTAACCCAGAATGCGGTCTGCTCGGCTGTTCCGTGAAGGCTTATGGCAATGCAAGCAAACACCCAGCAAAGACTGGGAATAAGAAGTGGGAGGAAGGTAAGGTGTTTCTCCTTGTGGAAGTGTCAGTTTATGCTGGCCTTAAGTGTTTGTGACAGTTGTCACCTGTGTGGACTGTGAGCAGATGTGAAGGCCTAAGGGTAAAAATCTTTGGTCTAGACTTACTAAGGCAATGAAGATGGTGTTTTGCAGGGATTTTTGTCTGCTATGAGAAAAATCGGTTTTCTGTATTATTTCTTTACCTAACCCCAACCATTTGCTGCTCAGGAACTTTCTGAACTGTTTGTTTCTGTGGATTTAGTACCTTTCAACAGAAATCTGCTCCATGAAATCTCTTCTGCTTTCCTTTGAACCCATCTACACTTTCGTTGTATTTGAAGATGAATTTCACAGCTCAACTAGATGTTGCATTAAGAATCACTTCCTTTAGGATGCTGTGAACCTGACTCCTGCTGCTTTCTCTTGATGACCCCTCGTCTCCCCTCGTCTCCCCTCGTCTCCCCTCTCTCCCCTCTCTCCCCTC